>OZ018327.1:54541129-54861129 GCA_963969495.1 Ceratothoa steindachneri
TCTGCAATCATTGGTGTCATATTTTGAAAATAATTATATAGGCCCAGTCAGAGGAAGGGATCAAAGAAGGCGACGACTTGAACCAACATTCCCCATCGCATCTTAGAATATTTATGAACGATGTCTGATAGGAATGCCACACAAAATTTGGTCGTGGACAATTTGGATCTTAATAAATATAATCTAATAATCTACATGTTTGAACAAATTTGAAGCTTAATGTATAATCTAATCTGTTTTAACAAATTTAAAGCCTTATTAATACAATCTAATCTACATAATGAATATATGTGCCCAAATAAATAAATATTTATGTGTTTTGAGGTTTTATTCCTTAATGAGCAAACAGGGAACGAATTGTCCTGGTACCAAATTGTCCTAGTACCAAATTGTCCAGGACCGAATTGTCCGGGACCGAATTGTCCGGACACCTTAAGTATGCTAGGTAGTGGCATGTCCTCTGTATAGATCGAATACAGAGTGGTGCTGTTTTCAGTGTCGGGTTATTGAAATTCATTGGCGACCCCATATGCTCTTTAACCTGTCAGATAGTTTAAGATAATTCTCTTCAGGTTGTTGCTTTTCTAGATATCTATTATATTGTGATGTGTAGCGCTCCATTGCAAGGTGGATTTGGATCAACAATGAAGCCTCACAGATGAGTGTCATGGGACTCCTACGAAGTCTTGAAATGGGCACGCACATAAATAATTATGCACATGCAATTAATCTACTAAAAGTGTATAACATTTTGTGATGTAAATAATAATATATAATATTTTGTCATGTAAATAATAATATATAATGTATTCGTGCAAGTGGTAGATAGGAAAAAAATAATTCGAGACGCTTTAACAAGCATACACACTCACACGAATACATACTTACACACATACACACAGTCACACGCACACCTGAACAAAAGATGCATCTCGCGCTATCTTTGCTAACCTAACCATTCGGGACGCCCAAAAATTCTGAGGGACGCCGGAACAGCCGTGAAGATATACTTATAAAAACAGACCAAGCTGAGAAACAGATAAGACGCTGGCTTTTGTTTACTGCCACAGAGCCATGGAAAGTAAAATCTTATTTCCTAAAATTATCTCTGTTCCCAAGACAAAATTATCTATCAGAGGCCTGAATCAAAACTCCCTCCTCACCTTCTCTCTATCCCTTTGTACCCATGAATAAACTTCGATTCGATTAAGCTCCGCCCAAACCACATGATTGGCTAACAGTGGGCCACACCTACACT
The DNA here is from genome assembly GCA_963969495.1 of Ceratothoa steindachneri. Taxonomy (NCBI): domain Eukaryota; kingdom Metazoa; phylum Arthropoda; class Malacostraca; order Isopoda; family Cymothoidae; genus Ceratothoa; species Ceratothoa steindachneri. Next base: position 54,542,388 of record OZ018327.1, read on the forward strand.
TTTCAACAGATTAAATACCATGTGAAGTAAACCCCCAAGAGGAGTAAGAGAGTAAGAACATAAAGAACAGGAAGATCACTAAGAACAGTAAGACAGTAAGCAGTTTCGAGGAAGCGTTGGCCAAGTAGACCCAAACATTAATAAGCCAGCCTCAAATACCCCACATACACTTACACGAATTCACTGCGCCTAATCCTACCGCCTTCTACGTCGAATAAAGAGTCCTAGAATCAGCCTTCCAGGATTTCCTTCTCCTACGGGTTATCAACCGGTCCTCTTACCCAACCCACAACGTTAAAATCAAACGAGAGGATAATCATCCTCAATTGGACTCAACCCAAGTTTAGCGCTCAGTAACCAATCACCCCAAAACGCGCTACATCCCATTTAAGAAGCTCGTAACCCTTAACTGGGCCTTCAGTCGCCTATAACTGGTAACCATCAGTACTTTCCATAACTGTTGACCCCTTTGCTCGAACAAGAAGAGTGATCGGAAGATGGACTCGCAGAACGAGCAGCAAGCGGGGCATGGGGAAGCAGAAGTCGCCAACGAATCCCCTTCAAACCTACTGTCGGCTCATAAAGAAGACCTGGCGAACTCCATCCCCATCGGTCTCCCCTTTCAACTAAGCGACCATTAGAATGATTAGAGGAGCTTATTTCTACGCACCGGACTACTGCAAACAATCTGGATAAGTTACGATGAACCGCTATAGGTGGACGGACGTAGGTTGAGAACAATGTATCCAGATGAAATCAATGGATGAACTCACGTCATACGTTCGGCACAGTTAGTTTTTTTTAAATTAATAATAACAAACGTAAAAAGTGCTCCGGATGCCAAAAATGTATATAAGAAATTCCTATGCAATTCAGTTTAACAGCATAAATTCAGTTCTTATTCAGGTTAAACAAGTTTAAACAGTAACATTCCAGTGTCCGGTGATATGAAGAATCATATTAATTTTGCTAGACCAACTCTGTACTCCTAAGTTCCGTCTAGTTTAAGAAAATTAATGTGGTGCATATACACAAATTAATGTATATAAAAATGAGGTCTTCTTACCAAAGTTGCGTCTCTCACTTAATCTTATTTATTGCCTTGCGACCTTCAAAACTTTCAATAATTCCCGGACTAACCTTGAGAGGACCGTGACAACTATATCATTTGGAAGAGAATATAAAACAACATAAGGGTTTCAAATTTCGTTAGAATCGTTCGAATAGTTACAATGATATTACCCCAAAAAAGCAAAACGGGGACCGACGGACGGACGGTAGCCGACCGACATAATGAGATATAAAGTCGCACCTGACTAAAAAAGGGATTGGATTTTTTTCGCGATTAGGAACTGCAGCTACGATCTGCGGGGGATTAAATGTTAAAACGCTTGGCATAACATAGGTTAAACAAAGAATCTCAGGATTGCTGAGCCCTCTGAAATTTATATTTTGCAGTCAAGTATAACAAAAATTAAATAAAAAAGTAAATATAATACTGTGATACGCGCGCACAAAGTTGTATACATAAAAACAAATATAAAATAATACAAAACCCTCAGGAGTGCTTAAAAATGGAATTTATGATGTAGCCAATAATAAAAAGTGAAAGAAGGAATAATAAAAAGAGAAACAATACAGTTGTGGCGAGAGCGCGCGCGCGCACAAACACACACACACACACACAAACACAAACACAATTTTTTTTTGTTCGCATTAAAGAGCTGCAGCTCCCACGTGCAAACGCTCCAACGAACCGCTAACTACCGTGCGTATTGATAGATATAAATATAAAATATTGTAAGAATCCGAGTTCATTCCTAAGGTGTATAAAATATTATAAGCCTTCGAGTTCATTCCTAAGGTGTATAAAATATTGTATACAAGTTCAATAAAATTTCTTAAACTCCGTTTTCTCGGAGGGGAGTTATATAGTGCCCCATGGCGAGGTGGATTCGGATCAATAATGGAACCTCACAAATGAGTGTCATGGGAGTCTTATGAAGTCTTGAAATGGGCACGCACATATTTATGCACATGCAATTAATCTAGTAAATGTGTATACCATTTTGTCATGCAAATATATATTTTCTAAAAAACTGATATTAATGTATTTATTGAGGAAAGCGTATTTATTGAAGTCGAGGCGCTTTCAAAAGCATGCACACTCACACGCATACACACGGTCACACGCACACAAGACCAAAAGACGCTTCTCGCGCTATCTTGGCTGACCATTTCGGGCCGCGCCAAATTTCTAGGAGAAGCTGAAACAGCTGTGCAGACATACTTATAAAAACACACCAAGCTGAGAAACAGGTAAGACGCTGGCTTTTGTTTACTCTCACAGAGCCATGGAAAGTTAAATCTTAGTTCCTAAAATTATATCTGTCCCCAAGATAAAATTATCTATCAGAGCCCTGGATTAAAACTCCTTCCTCACCTTCTCTCTATCCCCTTGTACACACGAATAAACTTAGATTCGAGTAAGCTCCCCCCCAAACCGCATGATTGGCTAACAGTGGGCCACGCCTACACTTTTCGACACATTAAATATCACGTGAAGTAAACTAACCCCCAAGAGGAGTAAGAGAGTAAGAACATAAAGAACAGGAAGATCACTAAGAACAGTAAGACAGTAAGTAGTTTCGAGGAAGCGTTGGCCAAGTAGACCCAAACATTAGTAGGCCAGTTTCAAATCCCCGATATACACATAAATGAATCCACTTCACCTAAGCCTGCCGCTCTCTATGTCGAATAAGAAGTCCTAGAATCCGCCTTCTGGGATTTTCTTCTCCTATGGGTTATCAACCGGTCCTCTTACCCAGCCTACAACGTTAAAATCAAATGAAAGGATAATCATCCCCAATTGGAGTCAACCCAAAGTTAGCATTCAATAACCAATTACCCCAAAATGCGCTACATTCCATTTAAGAAGCTCGTACCCCTTAACTGGGCCTTCAATCAACTATAACTAGTAATGATAAGTACTGGCTATAGATGCATGCCTCTGACCCAGTTTGTCAAGATTTTTCTACATCTCTCAGGACCAGAACATGTATTTTTTTCTTTGTTTTGGCCTTGGGAATTTTTTTAGTGATTATGACAACTGTCATTCTGGTGTCTCTAACTTTACAAAATCAAGATTGGTATTCGTTATTAAGTTTGTTTTCATTTACATATTATATGTCTTCTTTTAGGGATCCTTTCGAAGACCTTTCCAATAAAGTTCGAAAGCGATTTAGGCTGGTAACTGTTGAAGAGATCCGGTGGTTTGACTGGTTTGGGGATAAAGCCAGTTTGGCGACTTTGTAGTCGTCTAGGAAGTATCCGGTGTTTAGGCACGCGTTAAATATATTTTTTTATGATTTGATTAGATTTTCCGATGCCTTGGTAACTGCGATCCTGTTGATTCCTGAAGGACCCCAACACTTTCTGTTGGAGTAAATAGATAACGCTCTTTAGGAATTAAGTTATTTTTGTTGCTCCTGGCCCTAAATTCTCTTCCCTCTGCTATTCGAGGACAGGCGCTGGGTGTATTTTTGGTATGCTGTTTTTAAAGTTGTCATTAACAACCTCTTTGATTACCTGGTTGAAGTCTGCGTTTTCTTTAGGTGTTATAGAAAACTTCCAGTATTGTCTGAACTTTTTTTTTCGATGATATTTTCTTGTATTTATCTCCGATCTCTTTTCTTAGTTTTATTTTGCTCCATGGTGATCTGCCCTTCATTCTGTTGATGAGTCTCTAGTTTTCTTTCGAGTCTTTTCATTTATTTATCCGATGAGGATATCCCATATGTTTCCCTGTTGTTCTTCTAAGAGATGCCTCATCTCCTATTTCTTTCTATTTAATGCCATTTGCCTTTTTCTGTTGGACCGCGAAGCGCTATTTGGTCCTAAATACTATTCAGCTGTCTGTTCTTTTCCCTCATCTTTTATGTCAATGATGGATGAGCTAGTATGCAATACCTAAATCACGGAATATTTCTTTCCTCGACGTCAATGACAACTGTTTACAATCGTTGATTTTTTTTCTATCTATTTTCTCCGCGTTTGGTTCTGCAGGATCAGCTGGGAGAAAGTTCGTAAATTCTTCAAATCTGTCCCAATTCGCCCTGCTCTAATTTTTTCTTTGATAGCGGCAATTGTATCAGGTTCTAATTGAGACTCAATGTATTCTAACCTCGTCAATAAATGCAATGTTGAAAGGGGTGCATGTATATATTGTCCAAACCATTGATCTGTTTGTATTAGAGGCTTCTTTTAATTGCTATGGCCTCTCCTTCGAATTCGCCACCTTTTGGATTAGCATTCACGACGATGAATTGAATATCTTTATTGCTTTTCTATCTGAGTTTTCTCCATGCTATGATATTTATATGATGTCTGGGTCATTTTCCATTAAGATGTTGCTTACAGATGATTTTCCAGATCCAGCAATCCGTATTAACTTCCAGAATCATGCTTTCTTTTTTCTCCTGTTTTTCATTGTTCAATTGATGAGGTTTCAGATGTTCTTATTCGTCTGACGGGTATTTCGCTAGGAAGTATCGTGTGCACTTCCAAACTTACCGTTTCGGTGTTCTTCGAGCCTGCTGCGGTTGAAGGTCACGCAGTACCGAAGATATACACATTCTAATTTGTAGGCGCATTTTCTCAATATCACATTCATATTCCTCACCAGTCTTTCCTTTGTAAACTCATTTGCTTGTGAATTATATTAGGGGCTTAACGACCTCAGATTATTTTTTTTTTATCTCTGGAACGAGAATACTCCTCGCTGATATATACTTTGTGGTGAGTTTACCTGCCTCAATTCTCTTGTTGGTTTATTTTTGCTTTGGTCTCTTCTGTGTTGTCCCTTTTTCTTCGGGGTTATTTTGTCACATTTTAACAACACTCAAATTTAAGATTTCCGAAGAGGGTCGGTTCTCAGGGAGCCACATCTTCTTCAGCCAGTTTTTGTCAAACATATCATTGAGTGCTAGAATTTCTAATGTGCATGTGTTAGTATAAAATACACGTAAAAAATTCCGTTGATGCTCCATTGGGTACTTTGAGGAGTATCTTTGCTTCTCTCATCTCGTTGACGGTAGCTTTCGTCACACCTGCGTAGATATCCCTTTTTATTAGGTGTATCTAGAATTGGCTTCTTGGTTTGTGGCTAGATATTTTTTTGGGTGGCGTAGGTTTTTCCCTTTTTGTGTCTTTATCTAGGCTAAGTTCTTTTTGGCATCTGTATGGGAGCTGGGTGCTATATTATGTTAAAAAGCTTGGTTACTTTTAGGTATTTTATTAGCCTATCTATTTTTTTTGTTGTCTTCATGTACTGACTATTGTTTTGTTTGGTCCTAAGTACTCTCTTTCGTGGCTGTTATAAAGTTGGCAAGGTGAGAAGCTTATTTTCTTGGCCAGGTTTATATATGCAAGGTCTGTAGTGAATTAGTTTAAGAGGGATTTCATGATTTTTGCACACTTCTTTAGCTGATCTTTCAGGCTGTTTCATTAATAATAATGCCCACAATGCTTGGGCATCAGCAGATTTTTATGTTATATGGAAGATTGAAAATCTTAGCCGTGATGGCAGATGCCAGAGGATATATATATTATTTTTGCTTTCAGTAGTGCTATATTATGTTAAAAAGCTTGGTTACTTTTAGGTATTTTATTAGCCTATCTATTTTTTTTGTTGTCTTCATGTACTGACTATTGTTTTGTTTGGTCCTAAGTACTCTCTTTCGTGGCTGTTATAAAGTTGGCAAGGTGAGAAGCTTATTTTCTTGGCCAGGTTTATATATGCAAGGTCTGTAGTGAATTAGTTTAAGAGGGATTTCATGATTTTTGCACACTTCTTTAGCTGATCTTTCAGGCTGTTTCATTAATAATAATGCCCACAATGCTTGGGCATCAGCAGATTTTTATGTTGTATGGAAGATTGAAAATCTTAGCCGTGATGGCAGATGCCAGAGGATATATATATTATTTTTGCTTTCAGTAGTAGCAACGTATTATTCGAATCTGTAAAAATCGTGTAGTTACAAATATTATCCTTGGAGATGGTTTTCAAGTCTATGTCTATTCAGATCAATCCCGCTGAAAGGACAGTGGCACGTACTAGCAAGAGCATTGAGCTGTTTTTTTTTCTAGAAATACTGCTGTACAACCGACGCCCTCTGCTGAATGTTATCCATCAATGTATAAGGGCATGTCTATCCCGTGTTTGCGTCCATGTTCTATGAAATGATTGAAATCTTGTAATGCAATTAAAACTGGAAGGGTAGATTCGACCTATATGTTGTTGGTTTACATACCTGTATATCAGTTGTTTCCATGGGAGAGGGGGGTGGGTAAGAGTAGTAGGATAAGCCTTGAGGAGGAGTTTCACACTCAGGAATCTTAATTCGTCCAGTATTATGCCGATGCGCTTGGTGAAAGGTTAATAGGTGTGTGGACTTATGGTTTTAAGTGGTGTTCCAGGTTTTAGGATGGGCAGTAGCTTTGAATTATGGCGATGACAACGTATGGGTATTCATAACTGCAGAATTTTAGGGGTGGCAATCCTTTCTGCGCATAGTGCCAGGACGGAAAAAGTTTGGAAGGCTCATTTACTGATGTGAAGGCTTGTTGGATTGGATAGAGTTTTTGTAGTCGGTTTTCGCCTTCTGCTGCAAGATGAGTAATATATTTGACTTTAACCAAGAGTAGCGCTTAGTGGATTTGGTATAGATTTCCTGTCTGCTCTCAAGTGAAGGTGAAATAGTTTTTTTGAGGAAGTTGAGTATCAGTATTAACCTTCTGCGTAGATAGTCTAGATGATATTTACATGTTATTCTCTCGTCTATCAATCTCTTTCCTAAATTTAAACTTGTCCAGCTTAAACCCATTGCTACGTGCCCAATCCTGTTGACTATAACTAAGAACACCTATGTATCCCCTATTATAACCTTTTACCCAGTTGAAGAGCAATCAAGTCCCCCCGACTCTTCTTTCTAACGTATGAAGATTCAATCTCCTAAGCCTTCTACCATAGGCTAATCTCCTCAACCCATGAATCATCTCATTCACCCTTCTTTGCACAGATTCAAGCAAACAAATATCCATCCTATAATGTGGTGACAAAAATTGCACCGCATAGTCAAGTTAAGGCCAAGCTAATGCCAGCCAGGTACAGTTTCAGAATGATACCAGCGCTCCTATTACTTACACTCCTCCCTATAAACTCCAATACCCTATTAGATCTATTCCTAGCAGTTATGCGCTGCTTTCTAGGCCGGATATCAGAACTTACCAGGACACCAAAGTTGTTTTCGCATTCTGACCTTCCTGAAACTCCCTTATTCAGTATATAATTGGTAATACTCCAGAAAGCGCGCTCGGTCTCTTTCGACCTTTTGTCCCATAAGGATTCGCTCTCTTTCCCAATATGTTTCGGAAATTACACGCCTTCGATTTTGGGGGGCGCTTTGTTATAAATATCTATATTTTTTTTCAAATACGCAAATGAAATATCGTGTATATTACATCATATCATTTTGAACTGATTTTTTTCTGAATTAAAATATGATATGGACATTTTATATTCAACATTAAAGAAAATATGATTGATTTAAATAACATTCGTGGGTGAGGCTTATATGCCTGATGTCAAGAAATACGGCATAAAAACAATCAACATTAGAGCGCCTAACGATATCTGGCAATCGCCTTTGAATTCAAATCTAATTATAGGTTTCGAATTAGAAATTGTACAAGTTTATTTAAAAATAGCGTCGAGTGATGTGTGTGTAGGAAGTGCAACTCCCCACATTTCAAAGTGATATATAATACAGGTCAATTTTCGGAAAATGTCCGCCCTCGAATTTTGTGGGCGCTTTGTTATAAATATCTCTATTTTTAATAAATACGCAAATGCTATATAGCAACTTCATTAAGTAAGGGGAGAAAATTTCTAATTATGATGTTATGATGAAAAATAGATTTACCGAAATCTTGGGAACCACATTGTAAATTGGAATCGTATCATATAGTATTATATATTATTTTGAGGGTATTTTTTTCTGAATGAAAATACGATATGGACATTTCATATTAATTAATTTTAAAGAAAATATGAATGATTTAAATAGCATTCGGGGGTGAGGCTTATATGTCTTAAGTCAAAGAACGCGATAAAAAAACTAGAGTTCTAATGACATTTAGCAATCTCCTATTAAATTCAAATCTAATGTTAAGCTTTCGAATTCGCAATATTATTAGTTTATTTAAAAATTGTATGGTGTATGGGGGCAAAGCCCCCCACTTTGAAATTACCTTATAAATGAGGTAAACATGTAGAGGAGTGGCCCGGCCAGAAAAATTATTTTGTGTAAATATTATCGTTCACCCGTGTCATTTCTGACGTCATACCCCACCCCCAACCCCTATTATAATTCGCAAAACGATTAAAGGCGCTGACATGATGTAGTTAAAGCATTTACCTATGTAAACGTCAGAACATTATAAAAATTAGGATTATATACTGGGGGGCTGTGCCCCCCAGACCCCCCAAAATTTAATGAAACTCAGGATCATCGTAGTGCGGTCCACGCATCGTGTTTACCCCTTCACGAGCCGTCCCCTATAAATGTACTCCAAAAACGTGAAAGATTTTGGAACACGGACGAAATAGTACATCTTATCGGCCGGGCCGTTCGTCAACATATTTACCAAAAATGATATATACAATATAATGAGAGTGCAATAGCCTAACAACTCCCACCCCCCTACATTTTTGGAATTTACCAAAGAAAGAACGGTTAAATCTCAGAAGATCTAGGCCATGTTTTTAGTATTAAAAACGGTAATCTGTTACAATCGCTAATTTTTGATGCATTTTCGTTCCAAATTGAACGATATCAGTGTGTTTTATCTTCCGTCGATCCGCGCATGCATATGAGTGAATGAACAAATTAATGGTAAAACTAAAAATAAGATATCAGCTACTTACGTCATTCGGGTATATATAGGTCTGCTGTGGCGGCGAGTAAGGAGTGAAACCGTTGACGAATACCAATTAAAAAAACAAACTAAAACAGGCAAGTAGCGACATACCCGGAAAAAATAGTGGGTGCTTTTGCTGGTTGTTTGGTCTCGTTAAATTTTAGAGCAGCGAAATGTGAAGTCGTTTTGGATACGCAGTGGTTTTATAGGGGGAGAAGGAAGGTCACCAATTTATAGAGGTGTCACCAGGTTTATAGGTTGCCTGTTTATACGGGAATCGGACTCCTTAATAATTCTTCACGAAAGTTATGATTTAGGTTGGGCTTAGCGAAGGTTTCCCGGTAATTGGCGTAAGGAAGGGCTTCGAAAAGGACGTAGCAAAAATATAATTTTATTCTTTTAACTGACATAAAAGGGGCAGGTGGCACGTCACAAGTACTTTGCGGTCAATAGGTAGGCTTTCTATTATACGTAAACTATTGGGTTCAAATGCGACAGGACTTAGGAGAATTAAACGGGTTCCGTAACGCTACCAAGGGAGTAAACGGTGTTAACGAGTAATGATTTTCTTTATTTGACTCTGGTTGTCTTTCTGACTTCTGTAACTGTCGAAATAATAAATGCCTGACTATATATGTGTTCTTTTCCTAAAGGGCATGACCTAGACTTGTCCGTGGGGGCAGACCTCATGGGTCTGGTTCGTTAATTTCCTCCCCTAGGGCGGAGCTACTGAACAGCTGTGTGTGTAAGATATGCCTACATTTTTCCAATAGTTTTATCTTTATTATAGGCTGCTTCATAGCCTCCCGTTTTCTGATAAATCTTTCCCAAGACGCGAATGTTTGTTTATCGTATAGACTCAGGTGTCCAACCTTATATCTGCTTTCCGCGTTCGTATTTTGTGTGTTTCTGCACGCGATTCTCCCTACCGCTTGCCTCATCTCAATTTATACAAATTAACATATGTATTTTCATTTCTTTATTCTCGATACAAACTAATATAGACAAATTAACATATATTTTCATCTCCTTATTCTCACATTAGAAATACTATTTCCGCGATTTGTTTGTAAGGCAATTTGTTAGGATTTGATCAATCTACCGAGCGTCCATTTGTGGAGTTTTTCGCTTGGCCTATTAAATTCTGCCATTTAGTGCCAGCAGCCCACCTATTATATAACACAAGCATCACAGTTTCTCACAATGTGGACAGGAGATTTCAAGCCTAATAAGATTATCAGCCCCTAAAAAAGCAATTAAATTTTCGCGATTAGAAATCAAATTAAGCACTTGGCGACAAATAACAGTACAAATTTCGAAATAAATAGCAGGCGTACATTCACGAGTAAAAGCCACGGTAAAACTAAATACCCTACGAAAGGAGGTGTTTATTAGACTAAGAGCGGGGCAAACTAGTTCCGATTCAATTACCAAAGTTTAAGTAATTAAATAAGGATAGAAGAGAAAAAAGAATAAAAAAATCTGGGAAAAGGAAAAGATGTATAAAAAAAACCGTAAAAAACGAAGTGTAAACCAACATAATTTTTTTTTGTTATAGATGACGTCAAGGTAGGCAAGCCAGCACATTTCGATTTTAAATTTACCAAATAAAACATTAATTGTGGCGGTCACTAAAGTGTGCTAATTTTTATTTATAGATTATTCGTAGATGTATTTGGTTATTCGTATATGTGTTTGATTACTGGAAGCCGGTTTCGAGCTGGTCTATGAGTTTCTATATGAGTGGAGGCTCGATAGGGTCAACCCTCTAAAGGGGATAAGGGATGGCAGGGCCCGTCGGCCCGTGCCCTCTAACATCCTGCACTCGTGCATTAAGACCTTATAGGGTCCGGCGTACTTGCCGCACTCTCTTCCCTGACGAATGGCGGTTCGCCGGCCCAAGACGAGACGACCAAAGTTTCCTCGAATCGGATCCGTGATCTCTTTGGGGGGAGGGCACATGGAGGCCCCCTTGAGATGGACATGGTCCTTGAGGTGACCCATTCCCAGACGGTAGGATCTTCCATGGGGTCGAACCCGGGCTCAAAGGAGAGCACGGAATCCGAGTCCGCCTCTGGGCAAGCTCATCTTTAGACGCTTCGGGTTCCTGAGTTCTCCCAAGGAGGTGAGAGAGCTTCTCCCCCGGCTGGCGCCCCTTTGACAGCAGGGACCTTTTCCATTTAGGAGAAGGATATTGATGAGTCCGATCCATCCGGCCTAGGGGCTCCTTCCGGTGGAAGAGAGAAGCGGGTTTATTCCCCACCCTCCTCTCCTAAAAAGAAAAGACTAAGGTCTCCTATCCCTCCGCGGGAGCCACGGGGACAGAAGGGCCCAATGCCGTATGGCAAGTAACCAAGCAACGATCGGTACGTCAGGTCCCCGTGCTCCCCCGGGCGGGGAGTCCCTGACCCAGACGCAAAGTGCAGGTGCGCAGAGTGGAGCCTTGATTACGTCGAGGCCCTCATTCAAATGTTACCTGGCGTTTTCGAGCCCGCTGGCTTAAAACGCTTCCTCGTTATTCGCACCACTGATGGGAGCATGTTGTCTAAGGGCATCATGATCCATCAAAGGAAAGCTCTAGCTAGCATATTGGTAGAGAGCCGAAGGTAACCTGTTTCTCGGACGGGAGCCTTCTGGAGTATGCATCGAATCCCTCTGAGGCAGCCATGATTAGTGCCGTTCGATCATTTAATGGCACTCCGGTGAGTGTGACACCGTACTCTACCATGAACTTTGTGAAAGGAGTGGTTTATGTGAGGGAACCAAGACGACCCACCCCTACACTCTTTGCCACGTTCGACTGTGACAAGCTTCCTGAGTCGGGGCGTGCCGGTTAGTATAGCTACCGCGTGAATGCATTTGTGCCACTGGCGTAGGGGTGCTACTACTACCACCGCTTCGGACATACGAATCGCACCTGTAGACGCGCAAAGTTGGAGATACCCAAAGTCTGTGTAAGTTGCTCTGTAGATAGCTTAGAGTAGGAAGGGTGCGCAAAGAAAAATAAAGAAAGAAAAGTAGCGAAACGAGTTTCGAAGGCGCTTCCCGCGTCGCTGGACAGCCTAACGTTAGCGAGAGTCTTAAACCACTCGGCCATCCTGAGTCCCCCAAAAGACTCATTCAAGCAAAGCATTCAAGACGTTCGCCTGAACTTCTCGCACGCTACACAGGCCCCCTACTAGATGCGGGGCATATTTTGAGGGATTGATGAGAACGGCGTCAGGAAATGTTATTCGAGTACTGATGTTCTCCCTCCCCGGCCTCCCGGGTCTTCGGCGCCATTGTAGATAGCTTAGTGTAGGAAAGGGGGGGAGGGCAAAGAAAAATAAAGAAAGAAAAGTAGCGAAATGAGTTTCGAACCCGCTTCCCGCATCGCTGGACAGCCTAACGTTAGCGAGAGTCTTAAACCACTCGGCCATCCTGAGTCCCCTAAAAGACTCATTCAAGCAAAGCATTTAAGACGCTCGCCTGAACTTCTCGCACGCTACAGCTCCAAGGCCGGACACGATAAGTCCAAATCATGTGTGGCCAGGTGTGTCAATTATAAAACGCCGCACCTCGCTTCGAAGAAACATGGTGCGTATCTCCTTGAGAAGGAAATCCTGGCAGTTCAGGCCCAGGATCTTCTCTCATTTCGCGAGGCTATACGTTGCTCCTGGCGCGCCCGGCGCTGCCCGGGGCATCTTATGCCTCAATGTTAAGAAGGACACCCTCTGCTACAGGCCTACGAGCACGGTCATTTATGTGCCAATTCGAAACCCGTCTGCGGGTTCTTCCCACCCCGGGTGCTCCCCTGTTAGAGCTGGCGGCATAAAGTGTTCACACTCAGGCCCTGGCTAATACCAAGGCTGCCCCTCCTTCCCCCAGCGTGACCGTTTTCCGTAAGGCGAATCGGCCGCGCGCCTCCACCATGTCATTAGACTCACAGGAGACAACACCCCTGAAGTTGGCCGTGAAGCCATCTTCCCGGGCTTCTAAAGCAGCCTCCCAAAAGGAGGTCAGGACTAAAGGAGTTTCGGATCCTACGACTACACCGAGTCCTAGGCTGGGTGACTCGAAGCTGGTGGATCCTCAAAAGGAGTGATCCCCGCCTGCCTAAGGTTTCGAGGCATAGGGAGGAAAAGACTCGCATGGCGAGCCCAACCTTCCCGATAAGTCGTCGAAGGCGAGAGCATCTTCAGCTCATTGTCCGGCCAACAACACCAGGAGTTCTGCCTACGAGAAGTGTACGGTCATTCCCGTGGAGGTCTTCTCTTCGAAGAGGGCCCCTGCATCTCCTCCGAGCTAGGTCTGGAGGAAGGCATATTCCTTCAATGGAATTGCCGCGGACTCCGGGCCAACTGCGGAGACCATGCTGAGCTCTGCCTACTAAGAGACGCCCGGGTCAAAAAAATATATCAATTTATTCATTCAAAAAAGGTTCCCTGGAAAAGAAAGAAAGGGAACAAGTGTAAAGTGTTTTGCGATGCCACCCTAAGGGAAATGACTATCAGACTAGGGTTTGGCTCATTATTATGGCAGGCTGAAAAATTCCCTATATTAAAAAATATATTCCTTTTAGAATTTGTAACGGCTCTTATAGCTTTTATTCTATTTCCAAGGGCCAGAATATATACTGAAAATATGGCCGTCCTGTATACTTTGCGTAGGGGAAAGATTATCTGCGAATTATTACCTTTATTGTCAAATTACTCATTAATACATATTTCAAACATTTTTAGCAACGTTACACTAAATTTTGTATGTATAAAGTCAAATAATAACTCCGCAGACTGGTTTTCCCGGACAATTTATTTAATTAAATTGAATAACTATTTAGCCCACTTCCCCGCCTTATATTGAGACTATATAAAAGCGAGAAACCGTCACAGTCCGCTCTAGCCTCAGGTCCTGACCGCTCAAATTAGACTCTATTACAACTTATTTAAAAAATATGAATTTTCTAACGTCTCCCATAAACAAAATCGTAACTTGCATAACTACTTAATACTTTTGAATTATATCGTTTAAAATAAAATTTTTAATTGTTTGTAAAACTTTCAAAGTAAAGGATTACCCCAGGGAGGGAAAGGCAAAATCATCGGACGACCCTTACCCGATAAATGTTAAGTAAAAATACAAGTATCATTCTGCGGGAAAGTGATCGGCGATGACTGCTAATGGCAGAGGCAGTAAAAATATGGAAACAAAAACCTCTAATTAATACCCAGCTCCAGCCAGAAACTAGTTTACGAACCACGCGAAGGCTCAATACCGTCCGAATCACTCCATGTGTTAACATAACATAACATAATTTCACGGATTACAAAAGCCACAGGGGCCTATCAAAGGTCATCGGCATCTTGTCAAAACTCACCCACAAAATGCATAGGATTGTGTCACATCATGCATCTACAATATACAATTTAAACAATTCATAGGATTGAGTCAGATCATGCATCTACAATATACAATTCGAACCATGAACAGGAATGTGTCAAAAACAAAAAGCATCATCATCAAGACTCGTCAAAATCCAAATCAATCGTAATATACAATAATAAAAAACTGCATCCACAGGAATGAGTCCAGAATACCCCCCAAAGTTAACCCTCCCTCCCCAGATAATCATCTAATCTGCGTTTGAATACATTCAAGTTTGGACTGTCTACCCTTCTCAGATGGCAAACTATTCCAGTAATCTACCACTCTATTGGTGAAAAAATATTTTCTAACATCCAACCTGCACCTCTGTTTTTTTTTATTTTTAAGTGATGACCCCCAGGTCGCTCTACTGATCTTCGGAAGGAACCGGACGTTTTTGATCGCTCTCACTTCGTCGTCGAACTTTACATCACCTGCTCACTCACGGTCGCCCGCAACTACAGTCTTCTAAAGGCTTTCGGCCCTAATAACCTCTTGGAGTATCCCTAGCTTAGCTCTGGGAGACCTAGGCCGCCAGGCCCAGGTGAACGGTCCCCCAATGGAAGTTTCCCTAACCCCTATGGGCAAACGTGGCCCCAGCCCTTCCGCCGAAGCGGACCCTCGTCCGACTTCACGTCCTCGCTTCAACCAAGACGCTCCAAGACCTAATATTCCTCGTTCTCACCATGCCTCCAACTCAACCCTGGCTCCAAATGACAACTCTGAGTCTCAGAATGTTGTTCTCATCAGATCGTCTGAAGACAAGGCCATATTTTCCCACCCATTAAAAGTTACAACTGCCCTAAACTCATCACCATTCCATAAACTCATAAAAGAGGGATCCTGCCGAATCTTGGGAAAAGGTACAGCCCTAAGAATCGAACTCTCTAATATTAATAAACTAGAGGTAGATCTCGAAGATGTCTCCACCCTGGGGGAATGGCCAGTCAAGTGCTGGCGCCCGGAAGATGCCTCATTAGGCAAATACAAATATGGAAGGATCTCTGGCCTTCCAGTCTCCCTACAGCAAGAAGACCTCAGAAACAACCTGCGGATCCTTGACTCTAACAGCCTGTCCAGTCTTATGGAGATTTCTAGACTACCTTCCCATCCTGAGGCTTCCACCTACTCAGTGCGTCTCAAATTTGCAGGAGGACTACCAGAAAGAATGGCTCTGGGCTTCACCTCCTACTCAGTTCTCTCATACATTCCCCCCCCTCTGAGGTGTTTCACATGCCAGCGTTTTGGCCATGGATCACTGACCTGCAGATCCACACAAAGATGCAGCAGATGCAGTGGTTTTCATGCAGGCCAAGAATGCTCAAATCCCCCCTACTGCTACTTCTGCGACGACAACCATCGCCCCTCCTCCAACAACTGTCCATTCTCAGAAAAGGCAAGGCAGATCCAACGCAAATCAGTGGATGATAGTATCCCTACCTATACCATCCATGCCCAGCTCCGCTCCATCTACTCAGCTCCAAAAGACTCCAGGACAACTTCCACTGCCTCCAAAACTACGCCCTCACTATCCTCCCAGGATATCCGCTCTTCTCCTAAAACTCCCCCAAGAAAGCCCCTCCAGACCCCCTCCTATGCAGAGATGGCTGCTGCTCCCATCCCACCAAGGAACCTCAGTAAACCAAATCCACCTGTAACCTCCTCCTCTTCACACAGAGCCAACAGAGAGACCACTCCCAAGAGGCCCTGCCCCAGCCAATACTATCACCCCAAGAGCCCTTCTCCAATTCCTCCTCCATACCCACTTTCCCCAGTCATCCAGAATGTGCCTCTTCACCACCGCAAAGGAGCACCCTCAGCTCAGCCACTCATAGTGAAGATCACAAATCTCCTAAAAGAATTCGTCACCCTGCTCCAATCTGGCTCTCCTGTCCAACAAGCCCTTATCACTCTCCTCCCTAGTGTAATCAATCTGTTCACTTCATTCCTCTCATAATGGCTTCAATGCACAGCCCTATAATTTTCTGGAATGCCCGCTCCCTTCATCACAAGACGAGAGACCTCTCTCTACTCATCAACTCTCTATCACCCAATATAGTTGGCATATGTGAGACCTGGTTCCAGCCTGAAATCTCACCCTCATTCCAAGGTTACACTGCACTCCGCAGAGACAGGTCAAATTGGGCAGGTGGTGGCCTCCTCCTTCTCATTAAACATGGATTGACCCACCGTCTCCACACACTCATACCATACCCCCAAGGCCTTCTAGAACTGCTGGCAGTGCAGATAGCCATCGGCGGAACCTGGTGTGACATTCTCATCTGCTACAACCCATGCCTCCCGGTCACTGAGCGAGAATTTAACCACTATTTTGACCAACTCTCCCCTACAAGCCTCATCATGGGAGATTTCAATGCCCCCCACCCCCACTAGGATCCATCAGCCATCACAAGCCGCCCAGGCTCTGCCCTCTTTCAAGCCCTCCTCTCCTCGACCCACCTCTCCCTTCTCACCCCACCAGGCCTCTGCACCAGGGTGGACCCAGCAAAAGCCGTGCCTTCAACCCTGGATCTGTGTATTGGCAGTGGGTCCTTCACCTCCTCAGTAGTTTCTACCGGCCAATATATGGGAAGCGACCATCTACCAGTGATCATCTCCTCAAATGGCCTCACAAACCCTCCCCCTAGGTCAATCCGCCCTCATTGGAAAACAAACCCAGGAAAATGGACAAAATTCCAAGCCTCACTCGAACCTCCCCCCCCAAATCTCCTCTCAGTTGAAGAAAAAGCCAACTGGTTTTCAGAATCCCTCAAGGCAGCTGGGGAACACACTTCTCTCCTAACCACCAGTCGCTTCAATGGCCGCCCCCGCTGTCCTTGGTGGACAGAAGAGTGTGCATCAGCCATCCGCCTCAGACGACTAGCATTTGCAAGATGGAGACGTCAGCCCTCCCAAACTAACAAAATTGGATTTAACAGACAGGACGCCAAGTGCAAAAGGATCTTACTTCAGGCAAAAAGAAACTCCTGGCATAAATTCTGTAGCTCGCTTTCCTTTTCCACCCCCTCCACTAAAGTCTGGACTTTCTTCAGACACATGACCTCACCTTCAAAGCCCAATTCCTATCCCCTCTGCTCAGGTGGCTTCCCACTAACAAATGAAAAAGACAAGGCTGAAGCCTTTGCCACAGAATACAGCCGACTATACAGCAGCAAAGCAGACTCTCTCTTAACCAGACCTCAAGCCAGGCTTCTCACAGAGAGTATTTCCAACACCACAGATGACCCACTTGCATCCCCTTTCCAACTCAAAGAATTGCATGGGGCACTTTCTTCCATGAAAAAAGGCAAGGCCCCTGGCTCCGACATGATCCTCTCTGACTTCCTAAGTCACTTGTCTGAAGTTCACCTAAGCTTCTTACTGGAGCTATTCAACGACAGCTGGACCCAAGGCCAATTCCCCTCCCCATGGAAACTTGCCCTCATCCTCCCCATCCCCCAAAAAGGAAAAGACCCTAGTGACCCGGCATCATACAGACCAATTAGCCTCCTTTCCTGCACCAGCAAACTCCTGGAAAAAATGGTCCAAAAGCGTCTAGCCTGGTGGCTGGAATCCCACCACCATCACCACCCTAATCAATATGGCTTCCGACCAGGCCGCAGCACGACGGACGCACTCATACATCTAGACCACCTGGTGCAATCCACCTTCAAGGAACATCTAGTGGCAGAGGCCGTCTCCTTTGATCTGTCAAATGCTTTTGACACAGTTAACCATGAGGCCTTGCTGCACAAACTATTGAACCTGGGAATGCACGGCCCCCCCCTCTCATGGATCAAAGACTTCCTCTCTAACCGTCTCTACACAGTGCTGATAGGGTCAACCCAAGCTTCTCCCCGCAAGATCAACCAAGGAGTCCCACAAGGATCCCCTCTGAGCCCCCTTCTATTCACAATATACATAGCAGACATACCGGACAGTGTGCATACAACATCTCTATTATATGCAGATGACATATCCATCTTCTGCACCGCCCAAACTCCCCAACTGGTCCATGACAGACTCCAAAACGCGGTAAACGACCTCACAGCATGGGCTCAAAGCTGGAACCTGCACCTAAACAAGACCAAGTCCAAATCTCTCTGGTTCACTCGTCGCCATCTAGGACCACCACCACCCTTGCTCATTTCTGGCACACCTATTGAACGGGTGTCCGCCCATAAGTTTCTTGGACTATGGTTAGATAGCCCAACTCTAAGTTGGAACACCCAAATCAACCAACTGCGAGAGAAATGTTTCAACTGTCTCGCCTTGATGCGCCGCATTGCTGGTGTGAAATGGGGTGCCTCCCGGGAAACACTCCTTCAATTCTACACAGCCTACATCCAAAGCAAACTAGACTATGGTTCGATTGTCTACTCTGCGGCAAATAAGACCCAGCTGGCAAAACTAAACCCTATTCAGCACAGTGCAATGAGAATTGCCCTAGGAGCCTTCAGATCATCCCCCATTTCAGCACTTCATGCAGAAAGTGGCATCCTTCCCTTAGAATACAGAAGAAAGAACCTCCTTGGAAAATGGCTCTATCGGACTACATACCTACCAGAAGACCACCCTCTTGCAACAATCATAGCCTCCCACGCATATCTTCAACCCTGGCCAACTTCTTCACATCGCCCAGTAGCAGTCCGTGCAGCCCAGACTTTTGCTCAATTTGCTTTTCCTCTCCCACGGCAGGCTCCACTTCCAGCAACGCCTCCCATTCCACCTTGGATATCACTATCCGCAGTGATATCACCCTCCCTCCCATGTCAATGGACAAAATATGACCCACCCCACAAATTGAGAGCAATCTTCTGCAGCCTAGAAAATGCCACTTACAAAGACTACTTAGCCATATTCACAGACGGCTCCCACCATACGGATCCCCCCCTCAACTACAGCAGCAGTCATCTGCCTAGAATGCCCATTTGAATTCACATGGCATTTAGATCCCCTGCACAATATCGTGGTGGCTGAACTGTATGCCTTGTTCCATGCTCTTAAAATAGCCCGGACACTAGTCCCCTCCAGGAAAATAATCATCTACACTGACTCAATGTCCTCGCTTCAGCTTCTCCTCTCCTCCGCACCCCTCACCCACCCACAACTCTGCTATGAAATTCAGGCATTGCTACTTGACTTCCTCATCCACCCTCTATGGCATGTGAAGCTGCAATGGATCCCAGCCCTCTCTGGTATCATCGGCAATGAAAAAGCGGACAGAGCAGCAAACCAAGCTCACTCCACTCCCATTTTGGGAACACTTCCCATCTCTCCAGCCACACGAACCTCCCTCTGGAAGGCACACACCAGAGCTACATGGGAAGAAGACCTCCGCCAACAGCTCCATGGATCCTTCAGATCCATCCTTTATGAGGACTCTGGCCCTATACTTTGGTCAAGGTCAATCAATCGTCGTCTTGACTCTGCCCTCGTCCGATTGAGAATTGGACATTCTGGTCTGTCTGCTCATCTCTTCCGCCTGGGTCTCTCTCCCTCTCCAGACTGCCCCTGGTGCCCCAATCAACCAGAAACCATCCAGCACTTCCTACTAGAATGCCTGCACCATCACTCCCATCGAGTACTACTCCGTGAAAAACTCAGAGAAATTGGAGTAATGCAACTCACAATCCCAGTCATCCTCAACGGAATCGGTTACCCCATCCCTATCCGCCAAGCAATTTCCAATTATCTCCAGTTCTTTCTGACTAAAACTGGACAGTTACATAGAATATAAATCATAGATCATCCCCTCCCTCCTGTACTAACATGGCTTATCTCCTGTTAGATTGCTAAGTCAGCCCAGCAAGCAAAGTCCGCTAAATCTTTCCTAAGCCAAAGTACAGAGAAATATAAACGGCATTGACCTTCTCCAGGGCCCATAGTGCTGACCCACGCACTCTCTGGCCCTCAATTTACCAAATTACCAAATTACCCCCAGGTCCTATTACTACCTTCCAACTCAAATAACTTGCTAAAATCCCACTTATCCACCACAAAACAGAATTTAAAAAGCTCAATCATATACTTACAGATACTTACAGAAGACTTCATGGAAGAGGCTTATGCCTGTGACTCCAGATCTATATTATCAACCTGCAGCAGCGTGTGGTGGATTATCTTTGCCTTGTAATTGTATTTCAATTCTTGATTAAACCAAAATTTATCAAGTCTGACCTCAAACTGGTTGACTGATGCTGCTGCAATCACCCACTCAGGCAACTGATTCCAGTTATTTATCACCCTACATGGGAAAGCATACTTCCTTATATCCAGCCGTGACCTTGTCTTAAAAAGCTTCAGTGAATTCCTCCTGCTGATGTTTTCTTCTCGAAGTTTCAATATGCCTTGACTACATTTCCCATCATATTTTCCAGTGAGTATCTTGTAGGTCTCTATTAAGTCTCCCCATGCTCTTCTGTATGCCAGTGTTGGTAGGTTCAGCTTCCTTAGTGTCTCTTCATAATTAAGTCCTTTAAGTTCCAGCACCATCCTTGTAGCCCTTCGTTGCACGTTCTCTACCATCTCAATGTCTTTAACCAGGTGAGGACTCCATACCTGATTAGCATACTCTATATTCGGTCTTACTAAAGCTACAAACAAAGCTTTAAATATCGTTGCATCCAATGTAACAAAGGTCCTTCTGATTATTCCCACTAATTTGTTGGCTTTATTTACTTTCTCTGCCAGGTGATCTACACAACTCAATTTATCATTGATTATTACTCCCACATCCTTCTCAGAAGTAATCTTTTTCAGCTGCTTCTCCATTTGGTAGCCTTGATCTTCAATAGTCGTTCTTCCTATTCTCATATAATTACACTTATCTGGATGAAAACTCAACAACCATTTTTCACTCCATGAGTATACCTCCTGCACCCTCAGTCTATCTTCATATTCAAGGTGCTTCAGGAAAGGTATCATTTTCGTTGCCCTCCCTTGCACTGACTCTAGCAGGTTGATGTCATATCCAAAATGCTGTGACCATGCTTGTATACACTACTCAAAATGTGGCCCAACACACAAGTTGTAGAGTTTAAGGATAACCTCCTCACTCTTGCAGCCAACATTCCTCTCCATGCATTTCAGCACCCTACTTGCTCCATTCTTTGCCTCAACACACCGCTTTGAAAACTTCAGCGACCCATCCACAACTACGCCTAAGTCCCCCTCATCCCCAACTGAATTCAGCCAATGCCCATCCACCTCATAGCCAAATTCCCTATTATCCCCTCCCATGGTAAGAACTTTGCATTTTTCAAGGTTAAAAGTCACATGCCACTCCCGAGCCCAAGCCAACAACTTGTTCAAGTCACTCTGCACTTTAAAGCTACCCTCAACCTCCCCGACTACCGCTGTCAATTTAGTGTCATCAACAAAAATTGACACCCTGCTATTTACAGCCTCCCCAAGATCATTTATATAAACTATCAATAATAAAGGGCCCAGAACGGATCCCTGAGGCACGCCACTGATAACGTTCTCCCACTGTGACCTCACTCCATTCAGCACAACTCTCTGCTTCCTGTCCTTCAGCCATTTTTACTATATTCGTGGTCAAGATTGATTTTATTTTAAACTTAAAAATTTATATTTTAATGTCAAATTTATTTTTTTCTATTTAAATATTAAATTAAATTTCGCTTCCTTAAATTTGTATAAAGTTTACAAAAAATTTGTATTTATTAGACTGAATTTTCTTTATACAGGGTGCGACAGAACCGATTGAGCAGTTTTGACGAGTCAATGATCGGAGGGAGGAGGGGAGTCGGGAGGTGCGCGTGATTTAGCTGCTAACCTCGAGTATAATAACATTTCTTCTCTATATACCCCCTTACTTTTTTATAACTCCTTAAAACTGCTCAATCGGTTCTGCCGCACCCTGTATTTCTATCGAGGACCACGAGGCACCCACATTCCACCTTCAGACAAGGGTCCCTCAAGGGCAGGGGTGCATAAGCCCACCCTGTACACGATATACACGGCTGATTTCTCACCTTGATGAGGGTCTTCTCCCTCACCAGTCACTGTTGTGTCCTCCAACCAGAACAGCAAAGAAAAATGACAACCAGGAAAGGCGATATGGTTGGCTACTGATGGACACAATGAGAAAAGCCATTAAATATCAAAAAGAGAATGACCAAGGAAGACAGTCAATTTACTTTTTAAAAAAACTGCAAGGAACAGCTGAAATTTCCAATCTATTTAAGAGTACCTGTGCTTCAATGATCACACAGGACTCCCCTTTCTCCCTTTCAGTGACAAAGCAGCTCTAATTTTATCAAGAAATAAGCCAAATATACAAAGAAAACAGCATGGCCAAAACCCGCTGACTGCACTTATTCACCTGCAGCAAGGTATAAAAAAAATACTGCTGCATTGAGCGCAACCTAAATGATAATAGATAATATATTATATTGTGGGTGACTTTGATTTTGTCTTCCCCTAGCAATGGTGCTTTTTGTTGGTGGGTTTTGACAGATGCGGATGACCTTTGATAGGCCCTTGTGGCTTTTGTCATCCATGAAATTGTTATGTTAAACTGATATTTTGCATATATTAATTAAAGTTGACAGCGATGTCTGCTTGAATAAGTTTATTTGCAGCTTTTTAACCTTTTCAAGGCTCATCTTTTCAGAAAGTGAAAGGTTGGAATAAATGATGGTAAATGGCATTTTTTAACTTTTTCATCTTTCAATTTTCATAAGTGACTACTTCTTGATCGGAAAGGGTTTGTAGTTCTTGAAGTGGTATTCCATCTGTTATTGATGCAGCTGAGATGGATCTCCACTGAGGCCAGCCAGCTCTCTTCCCTCCATGGTCCAGTGTAGAAGGCTGTTGGAGTTAGAGCTTGGCTCTCCTGGCATGGGTGGTCGGTCTGGGATCTTGGTCAACCATGCATCCAGGTTGTGTTTGAAGGTGTCAGGTGATATGCCACTCAGGTTCCTGAGATTTCCCGGGATGCAGTTGAAGCATCATGTTCCACTCTAGGTGAAACTATGGTGTGTCAAGGTTTTAATTCTTTGCGATGTTCCTGGAGTAGTCTTGACATAACATAGCCTTCCTCTTCTTGGGTGTACTTTGCAGTGATGTTGACATTAGGGAACCAGTTTTTTAAAATCTTCCTGGTGTAGATGATGATGTATCTCTCTCTGCGCCGCTGGAATGAGTACAAGGGCTGCCTTTCAAGCCTTCCCCAGTAGCTAAGGTGTATCCCCTGGATCTTGCTTGTGAATGTTCGCTGTGGACCTTCCAGTTCAGCTATTTCTGTAATTTCTTAGGGGACCATAATTGGCAGCAGTATTCCAGATTGGGTAGCACTAAAGCTTTTCATAGAGTTACCATACACTGCTCATATCTTGAATGGAAGGTTCTTAGGATCCAGCCTGATAGCTGTCTTGCTTCTCCTGTTATTTTTGTGATATGGTGTGAGAAGGTAGCATCTTTGTTCATATTTACCCCTAGGTCTTTTACCCCTTCCTTAGCCTCAATGTTCTGCTGGCCACAGTTGTACTTTGTCAAGCGTAAAAGTTCTTCTTTTTTTCCATACTTTATGAGCTCGAACTTCTCCCCATTGAGGGCATTGTTATTGGTCTTTGCTCAATTCAGGACTCTGTCCAAGTCTTGTTGTAAGGACTACATCTTGTGAGCAGATTTTCTTGGATACCCTAATGTCATCAGCAAAGGATGTAGCGGTGGAATGCTCCAGGTCCTAGTCAATGTGCCCAATCATGATTAGGAAGAGTAGGGGGCCCAACACTGAACCCTGAGGGACCCCACTATCACCCAGCTAGCATCTGATATCTCCTCTTCCACTGACCTTCGAACAGGTAGCACCTGTTTTATAGAGCTCTCAGTCTGTTGATCTATTTTTCAGATTTTTCTATAGTTTGTTTGTTTTTTGTTTTTTTCTCACCACAATCAGCGAAAGCTAAGTTGCTCTTCTTTTTTTTCTTATTGCTACTTAAGTTCTTTCTTTGTTTGAATAAGTGATGGAGTTTGGGGATGAAAGTGAGCATGAGTGTCGGAATGTATGCATTGGTTGTGGTGTATTTGGTGAGGGGTATACATGTGTTGTATGTGGGCTGCGTGAATGCATTGTAGATTTAGAGGGGATGAGAAGGCAGGATTTAGACAGGATATGTAGGCTGGAGGGGTTAGTTGCTGAGCTCAGGAGGGAACTTAGTGTTAGGCCTAGATTTGGGAATAGGTTAGGTGGTGAGGTAGGCCAGTTAGATGTTTCAGGTGAAGGTAGAGGGCCGGTGGAGGAGGTAGGATATGATAGTTCTAGTGATAGTGAAGTTAGCCCCCTTAGATTAGTTAGAAATAGGCCTAGTGAGGATGGGGGACAGTGGAGAGTGGTTAGGAAACATGAAGCTAGGGAGGCTTCTCCTGTTCTTTGTGAGAATAGGGTTGCCTCTGTTGAGGTTGTTAGCCAGGGGGAGAATAGGTGTGTGAGTCAGAGGGACACAGAACCTATTAGCTTGACTAATAGATTCAGTGCCCTAAGAGAGGAAGTAACTGGAAGTGATATGACTGATGGGGGTGGGGGTGGAGTTCGAGTGACTGGTAGTTTGAATGAGAATAGGAGTGGGGATGGAGTTAGGTCTGTGGGGGTTAGGAATAGGAGTCTGACTGAAGTGCTTGTGATGGGTGATTCGCGAGTTAGATATTTAGATAGGAAGTTGAATGCAAGTAGATTGAATGGTTTGAGGGTGTGTTTGCCGGGTGCTGGAGTGAGAGATCTGTCTGATAGGTATGAGGAGCTGGTGTCTGGCTGTGCAAGGGATGCGGTTGTGATTACACATGTAGGAGTGAATGATGTGAAGAAAGTGGGTGCATGTGAGTTACATGAGAGGTACAAGAGGTTGATTGAAAAGGTGAAAGAAAGTAGAATGAAAGGTGTTGTGACAGGTGTGCTTCCAAGAATGGATGTTGGGGTAGAATGGATGTCTCGTGCGATTGGGCTGAATGATTATGTGAGGAGGATGTGTGAGATGGAAGGTGTCATGTTTGTGGATGTGTGGGATAGGTTTGTTGGAATGAAAGAAATGTATGCGATGGATGGACTGCATTTGAGTAGGAGGGGGGTAGATGTGTTGTGGGAGGAGTATGATCGTGTTATTAGGTCTTTGCGGGCGGGAAACTAGATACTAATAGTGGTCAGGGAATTATGAGAGGACATTATAGTACTGAAAGTAGAATGGACTTGGCAGATAACAGAAATAGGTTCCAAGGCGATTTAGGTGAGGTCATTCAAGTTTCAAGAGGTGCTTCAGGGATAGGGGGGTTAAATTGTTTCTATACAAATGCTCGTAGTCTTAGAAACAAGAAGGATGAGCTATTTAGTTATATTAGCAATGAGGATATAGATATATTATGCGTTACTGAATCATGGGTTAATGAAATAGAATTTAGTGACACTATAAGTGAATTTGATTTACAGGGCTATAATATGTACATTAGTCAAAGGACAGGTAGGATTGGTGGAGGAATAATTATCTATATAAAAAACAACATTGTTTCAAGTTTAAATACTTCAATAAAGCAGGATGGAGTTGAGTCACTTTGGATAGATATTAGGTTCAGTAAAAATAGAATGGTGCATTTGGGAGCTTTTTACAGGCCACCTGGGCAGACTGATGATATAGATGAACTAATGATAAGGGAAATAAGTAAGGGATGTGAAACAGATGCAGTTATTATTGGGGACTTCAACTTAAACTCTGTGGACTGGGAAAATATGATAGGTAGGGATAGAACAAGTGGCAGGTTCATAGAATGCTTTGAGGATAATTTTTTGAATCAATTTGTTAATGAGCCAACGAGGGGGGACAATATATTAGATTTAGTACTTTCTAACAGTGATCATTTAGTTCAAGAATTGACTGTTGGGGAAGCATTGGGAAATAGTGACCATCAGATAGTTCGTTTTAACTTGGGAATTGAGAAGGGTAAAATAACTGAGAATGCTGAAAAAGTTCCAAATTTTCATAAGGGAGATTATGTAAAACTTCGAAGCTTGCTAAATTTGGTAGACTGGGATATAGAATTCAGAGGTAAAAATGCTTATGGGATGTGGGATACTTTCAAGCATATAATAAATGTAGTCCAAGAACAATGTATCCCAATGAAGACCATTAGGAACAAAAGTAGGAAACCATTATGGTGGAATCAGGAGATAGCTAGAAAAATTTCAGAGAAGAAAAGGGCATATAAAAAATTACAGGTACAAAATAATATTCAAAATTTAAGTGATTATAGAATGGCTAGGAATGAGTTAAATAAGATTATAAAGAAGAACAAAAGGGTGTCAGAAATTAAATTAGCTCAGGATAGCAACAAAGATCCTAGAAAGTTCTTTAGTTACTATAAAATTAATAACAAGTGTGGCAGAGTTAAAATAGGACCTATCAAATATGAAGGGTTTGTGAGAGAAACTGATGAGGAAATAGTTGAGGTACTAAATGGTCATTTTGCATCAGTATTTACAAAAGAGAAACTAAATAGTCCTATGTATAGTACTCATAGGTCAGGAAAAGAGGTGTTTACTAACATTTGTGTGGATCGGAGGATGATAAAAGGACTAATAGGTGATTTAGATACTACCAAGGCCTCCGGCCCTGATAATATTCATTCTAGGATACTTAAAGAAGGGGTAGAAAGTATCTCAATAGCTCTGGACAAGTTATATACTAGGTCATTGGAATATGGAGAAATACCCGATGATTGGAAGAGAGCAAATGTAGTCCCCATTTTCAAGAAGGGTAGTAAAGAGGATCCAAATAACTTTAGACCGGTTAGCCTAACTCCTGTAGTCTGTAAAATTCTTGAGAAAATAGTTAAAAAAGGGATTTGCCAACATCTAGAGAGGGAGGGGTTAATCAGCGATGCTCAGCATGGGTTTAGATCAGGTAGATCATGTTTGACTAACTTACTAGACTTTCTGGAGTTTGTAACAGATCAAGTAGATAAGGGAGAGAATGTAGATATAATTTACTTAGATTTTAGTAAAGCATTTGATAAGGTTCCACATAGGAGACTAGTTCATAAATTAAAAATGATTGGGATATGTGGGGGTGTTTCAAATTGGATAGCTGAGTGGCTGAAAGATAGGAAGCAAAGGGTAGTGCTAAATGGTGTAAAGTCAGAGTGGAGGGATGTTATCAGTGGGGTTCCTCAGGGATCAGTTCTCGGTCCATTATTATTTGTCATCTATATAAACGATCTTGGGGAGGCAGTTAATAATAAAGTGTCAATTTTTGCGGATGATACCAAATTAGCAGCTGTAGTTAAAGATATTGATGATAATTTTAAAGTGCAGGGGGATTTAAATAAATTGTTATCCTGGGCACATAAGTGGCAAATGACTTTCAACCTTGATAAGTGCAAAGTTATTAACATGGGAAAAGATAATAGAGAATTTAACTATGAAATGGATGGGCATTGGCTGAGCTCAGTAGAGGATGAGAAAGATCTAGGAGTAGTAATAGATAAGTCATTAAGGTTTTCTAAGCAGTGTATTGAAGCAAGAAATAGGGCAAATAGAGTGCTGGGTTTTATTAAGAGAAATGTCAGTTACAAAAGTAAGGAGGTTATTCTTAACCTCTATAACTCTTATGTTAGGCCACATCTAGAGTACTGTATACAGGCATGGTCCCCACATTTTAGACACGATATTAACCTTCTTGAGTCAGTGCAACGGAGGGCAACAAAGATTATTCCTTCCCTGAGGCACCTTGAATATGAAGATAGACTGAGGGTATTAAATATGTTCTCGTTCGAAAGGAGGTGTGTGAGAGGGGATATGATTGAGCTCTTTAA
The DNA here is from genome assembly GCA_963969495.1 of Ceratothoa steindachneri. NCBI lineage: Eukaryota > Metazoa > Arthropoda > Malacostraca > Isopoda > Cymothoidae > Ceratothoa > Ceratothoa steindachneri. Next base: position 54,570,597 of record OZ018327.1, read on the forward strand.
AATTTTTTCCGGGATAGATAAATTGGATGTTAGCAAGTTTTTTGAGTTAGATGATGGAAATCGGACTAGAGGTCACCACTTGAAAATTAAAAAGCAAGGGTGTAGGTTGGATTTAAGAAAATATTTTTTCACCAATAGAGTGGTAGACTTTTGGAACAAATTGCCGCAGAGGGTAGTAGGTAGTCCAAATCTAAATGTATTTAAGAGTAGGTTGGATGAGTTTATGGGAAGGGAAGGTTGTAATGGTTCCTAAGTTTTGTATATATTAATATTGTTTGTATATATCTATAGCTGCATGATTTAGTTCTTGACAAGCCTTGATTGGTGATACCCTTGTTCTGGATGCAATCCTCTGGATGTAGTTTTCCTGGGAGTTTGGGTGCCTTGAAAAAGAGGCCGCTTGACTCGGATGACCTATGATGAGCCCTTGTGGCTTTTGTCATCCGTTATATTATATTGTGGGGGACTTTGATTTTGTCTTCCCCTGGTGATGGTGCTTTTTGTGGGTGGGTTTTGACGGAGGCGGATGACCTTTGATAGGCCCTTGTGGCTTTTGTCATCCGTGTAATTATGTTATGTTAACTACCCATTATAGGTCAACCAGAAATGAACTAAATAAGAACATAAGAACATAAGAAAAGAAGGAGACTGCAAAAGACCATTCATGGCCTACACTTGGCAGCTCCTGTTCCATTCAACACACAAAAGATTATTAAGAAGATCAAAAGGACAGCAGAAATTAATTTAGCTAAAAATAATAATAAAGATCGTAAAAAATTCTTTAGCTATTATAGAATCAATAATAAATCTAACAGTGATAAAATAGGGCCTATTAAATATGAAGGGGTTTTGAAAGAATCTGATGAGGAAATAGTAGAGGTCCTTAATGATCATTTTGCTTCAGTATTCACAGAAGAGAAACCAGTTAGATTAATTGATGATAATTCTAGTTCAAGGGAAATAGTGATAAATTCTATTAATATAGACAGAGAAGAAATTAAAGGGCTTATAATGCAGGTAAATACTAGTAAGGCATCTGGCCCTGACAACATTCATTCTAGGATACTCAAAGAAGGTGTAGAAAGTATTGCAGTAGCTCTTGAGAAGATATTTATTAGATCACTAGAGTCTGGAGAAATACCAAATGATTGGAAATTGGCAAATGTAGTGCCAATTTTTAAAAAGGGAAGCAAAGAGGATCCAAATAACTTTAGACCGGTAAGCTTAACTTCTATAGTCTGTAAAATTATTGAGAAGATGGTTAAGAAGGGAATTTCTGATCATCTAGAGAGTAGCAGGTTAATTAATGATGCTCAGCATGGTCTTAGAAAAGGTAGATCGTGTTTAACTAATTTACTGGATTTTATGGATTATGTAACTAAAGAATTAGATAGGGGTTAGAAAGTTGATGTGATCTACTTAGATTTCAGCAAAGCTTTTGATAAGGTTCCACATAGAAGACTAGTTCATAAATTAAAGCTGCATGGGATATGTGGGAAGGTTTTAAATTGGATAACTGGATGGCTGAAAAATAGGAAACAGAGAGTTGTACTGAATGGAGTGAGGTCAGAGTGGAGGAATGTTATTAGTGGCGTACCTCAGGGATCAGTTTTAGGCCCTTTATTATTTATAGTCTATGTAAATGATCTTGGGCAAAGTGTCAATTTTTGCTGACAACACTAAATTGGCAGCTGTAGTCAAAGAGGTTGAGGGTAGCTTTAAAGTGCAGGGTGACTTAAATAAGTTGTTAGCTTGGGCTGAGAAGTGGCAGATGACTTTTAACCTTAATAAATGCAAAGTTATTAACATGGGGAGAGATAATAGGGAATTTATCTATGAGATGGATGGCTTAATTCAGTTGAAGATGAGAAGGACTTAGGAGTAGTAGTAGATAGGTCACTGAAATTTTCAAAGCAGTGTATTGAGGCAAAAAATAGAGCAAATAGGGTGCTAGGTTACATTAAGAGAAATGTTAACTACAAGAGTAAGGAGGTCATCCTTAAACTATACAACTCTTATGTAAGACCACATTTAGAGTACTGTATACAGTCAATGGTCACCACATTTTAGACATGATATAAACTTATTAGAGTCAGTACAAAGGAGGGCAACAAAAATAATACCATCCCTGAAGCACCTTGAATATGAAGATAGACTGAGGGTATTAAATATGTTTTCATTTGAAAGAAGGTGTGTGAGGGGAGATATGATTGAGCTTTTTAAAATCTTTTCTGGGATGGATAAATTGGATTTCAGCAAGTTATTTGAGTTAGAAGGTAGTAATAGAACTAGAGGCCACCACTTAAAAGATTAAAAAACAGAGGTGCAGACTGGATGTTAGAAAATATTTTTTCACTAACAGAGTGGGGGGATTATTGTTTTCAAGCGCAGATTGGATGATTATATGGGGATGGAGGGTTAATTTCTTACTTTTTGGTATGTGGATATGTTTCTTGACTCATTCCTGTGGATGCAGTTTCTTTTTATTGTATATTTTGGGGGACTTTGATTTTGTTTTGACAGACTCCTATGGAGGCTTTAAATTATATATTGTAGATGCATGGTTGGACATTCCTATGGATTGTTAAATTGTATATTGTAGATGCATGATCTGACAAAATCCTATGGATGCATTATGTGGGTGGGATTTGATGGATACGGATGACCTTTGATAGGCCCTTGTGGCTTTTGTCATCCGTGAAATTATGTTATGTTATTCCAAGAGCTTTGATTTTATAGAGGAGTATTCCATGATCCACTTTATCAAAAGCTTTGGTGAAGTCAAGATATATGACATCAGCATTTTCTCCATCTTGAATGTTCTGTAGAACCCTTTCATGATGGGCCAGCAACTGTGAAAGGCAGGATGTCCTTTTCTGAAGCCATGCTGCCCATCATTGAAAGCTCCTGTGTTTTCCATGTAACTGACTATTTTGGATCAAATTATTCTCTCAATTATCTTTATTAGATGTGAAGTTAGCATCACTGGTCTGTAGTTTTTTGTCAAGCCTTTACTACCTTCCTTGAAAATTAGTGTGATGTTACCTGTTTTGAGTGCTTGTGGGTACTGATCCAGCTTCCAATGATTTTTCCCACATTAGTTTCAGTGGCAAGGCTACTTGGTACTTGCACTGCTTCAGGGGTTGAGAGCATGTGTGTTTCCCATTGAGGTTCTTCAAAAAATGAAGATGGATTCATGATTTTCTTTTCTGTATCTGGTGGGCTGAAAACGCTTTCAAACTGGAGTTTAAGCCTTTTGGCTAGTTCCTCTGGTTGGTTCTCCAGTTGCCCATTGTCCTTCAGGAGTAGGTCTATGGAGGATGTGGTCTTTAGTTTCTTTTGGGCAAAGGAATAGAAGAATTTACTATTCTTTTGAATGTTTGCTATTGGCAGACTCATCCTGAATCCTTTTCTCTTTGTGTGATAGGATAAGCTTTCTTTGAATATCCTTGAGGTCTCTTTGCAGTTTGCTCTTATTTTGGACAGGAACAGGAACAATACTGGAAATTTTCCGGTACAACCTAGTCATAACTATGATAGTTATGGAGCAGATCAAATAGGTATCCCTTAAAAAAAAGCCCCGCCCATGTAAATGGTATACAAGGAACAAGTGCAAATATGGAATAGCAGGCAAGGGTTGCAAAAATCCTCATCCAAAACCATGTGCGAAATTCATGAGAAATGGTCTGGAGAGGTATGGGTGTATGCTAGGGTGGAAATGTGAAAATTACTATCCCCTTGTGTGCAGAAGCCCCCTTCATACAAGGAAGTGTAACAATCTAAACTTATCATCCACATATAAGAGGAACTGCCCGTACAGCAGAGGCTCAGACAAAACAGATGCGAGAACCAACACCAACATGAACTGATCCTCAGGCAAAAAATAGCCCAGCAGAGGAGAGCAAGCAACACAGAGTGAACCGGTGAGGGAGCTACAGTACTGAGATACAATCCACTAGAAAGAGAGATATCCAACAACCATATCAGCTTACGGACCAAAGATTAAGACAGTCATAATTGGTGCCTATTATACAATTAATAACATCTAACAGTGATAAAATCAGCCTATTAAATATGAAGGGGTTTTGAAAGAATCTGATGAGGAAATAGTAGAGGTTTTTAATGATAATTTTTCTTCAGTATTTACAGAAGAGAATCAGGATAGATTAAGTGATGATAATTCTAGCTCAAGGGAAGTAGTGTTGAACAGGGAAATAATTAAAAGGCTTATATTAGAGTTAAATACTAGTAAGTCATCTGGCCCAGACAACATTCATTCTACCCAAAGAAGGTGTAGATAGTATTGCAGTAGCTCTTGAGTTTGGAAAAATACCTAATGATTGGAAATTAGTGAATGTAGTGCTGTATTCTTTCTATTGCTTCAGTATCTTTTTTGTGTATAGGGCTCCATACTGGTGAACAATATTCCAAATGAGGGTGGATGAGTGCCATACAGTAATAGTATTTAAAGTTTCTCTTTATGATGCCCACTAGGGAGTTACCGTTCTTAGTTTTTTGGTTAATGTGGCCTGTAAATTTCTGTGATTGATCAAATATAGCCTCCAGCTCCCTCTCTTCATCTACTATTATTATTACTGAGATTTTTGCTCCATGTGGCAGTTATGTCTTAAGTTATTCACATCAAGGCAGGGGAGCTGCCAATTCTTAGACCACTGTTGTAAAGCTTCAAGATCTTCCTGTAATTGGACCGTATACTCTACTGTGTTGACTTTCCTAAAAATCTTTGTATTGTCCACAAATAACCTTGTTTTAGAGTTCACTACATTTGGTAAGTCATTTATGTATGAGGAACAGAACAGGTCCCAGTACTGATCCCTGAGATACTCTTCCCTTCTAAAAATTTGGCACTACATTTGCTAATTTCCAATCATTAGTTATTTCTCAAGAGCTATTGCAATACTATCTACACCTTCTTTGAGTAACCAACTTTCACTATTCCTTATCATATTTTCCAAATCCACAGAGCTTAAATTAAAGTCAAGTTGAATAACTGTATCTGCTTTACATCCTTTAACTATTTCCCTTATCATTAGCTCATCTATATCATCAGCCTGTCCAGGTAGTCTTTAAAAGGCTGTCAAGTGTAGTATCCTATTTTTACTGACCCTAATATCTATCCACAGTGACTCAACTTCTCCTTGCTTTATAGAAAATTATTTAGATTTGAAAAAATGAAATTTCTGATATAAATAATCAACCCACCACCAGTCTTCTCTCTCCTTTGACTAATGCACACCTTAAAGGCTCACCTTGCGAATGTGCACCTTAGAGGCGAGCCATCACTAAAAAATATCAATGGAATGGTGGGGCTAGCATATCTTTATGCACTCTTTATGCTACTTTTCTATCCCTACCTCGATCATTCTAAGCTAGACTAGGGATGTGAGTTCTATGCATCTACAGCCAAGAGTAAATTGTGAAAGGTTGTTTTGATCTATTGCATTTGGCAACAATACCTTCTATACTTCCCGCTGTAGAGAGCCTGCTTTTTCTCTCCATTCATTCTCTATTCATTTTTACAACTTATCCTTAGTCTGTTTTCCTCCCTTTTATTTGATATAAAAATTTTATAAATAATATTTGAGGTTAACAGGGATTCTTTTCCACAAATTGCTTTGTATAGATAATTATATTTCAATCTTTCTCTCTTTTCACTGAGAATGACTATATATGAAAGATCTTGGTTATGATTTCTCATTGTAACTGCCTCCTGATACAAATGTATGGTAGTTTTATAAAATTTATATATAAACTTTAAATTTGTAATGGTGCACCGATGTTGAAGGCCAGCCAGCACTGTGGAGATGAGATCTTAACTCATTAAAGGTTGCATTTTCTGCAGAATTCTATGCCCCAATCCCTCCCACCCATTTGGTGCCCACCGCATAAATTTGAGTGTGGACATTTCTTTGGTAGCTTGGAAGATCTTGTGATGGTTGTGAGCAATTGTGGCAGTGACTGAGGGAGTGGGAAAGCCTATGAAAGGAGGATTGGGTTGAGTAACTAAATTTGTTTGAAATGGAAGGAGAAGTGTCCAGGTGATAGAACTTATTTTTGGAAAGTGCAAAAGAAGGCAATAAGTATGGTAGTAATAGTGCATGTGTAATATCTATTGCTTCTCAAGATTTATTATTTTGTAAATAATGGTTGTTCCAGCTGAGCTTATTTAACTACACTTCAGTATGGCAGATTACATGCTGTGCTCCTTCTGGAGATTGAACCTGCAATTGTCACTGAGTGTACATTATTTAATTTCAGTTTTCTATTAGTTAACTATTAAAAGGAGTAAATTTGAAAAAAATGTCTGAATATGAATATGATCCAAATAGTCTGTTAGAGAATATGGATGGATGGATCATTACTATTTTTAAAGAAGAATTACTGAATTGTGAAAACTGGCAAAAACTAGCAATTCTTTGTGTAAATAGCCAAGGTGAAAGAATATTCAGGTAAGTTAGTAAATTAAAAACCTTCAAGGCATTTCTTACATTATAGTTCCTATCTTGACTTTTCTTAGCTTTTGCTGTTTATACCAATTTTTTCCTGAGAATTTCTATGCTCTATCCTGGTTCTAGCCAATAGGATTGAAAATGTTTACTTTCCAGCCAAGACCTCTAATTTGCTTTTCATTCTTTCCATCTGAGTAATATCTTTTTTTGGAATGCACCATTTTTTCTTAGAAATCATTGAATCAAAATATAGTTTAAATAATTATTTCTCATTAGTCTTTTAACTATTATTTGTGCAATTTCCAAGATGTTTTAGTTTTTCATGGATGAATACTCTATAGGTCTTATCCTTGAACTATTGTATTTTTTAACCAGATATTAATTCTAATTATTTTTTCTCCTTCCATTGTAGTCAAAAGGATATTAATTTCTTCTCTTGGAAAAGGAATCCTGCTGCAACTTTGATTGATGAGCTTGTTAAGAGAAATGTAACTGTTGGGTATCTCTGCAATCTTTTGGAGCAGGCAGAATTGGTTCAAGTATTAAAGCATTTGAAAAAGGAAGGTAAGAAATTGACTATACTTTTTGCTATCAAAATCTATTTCCTTTCAGAAATAAATTTTTTTAAAAAGCTGCTGATTCTAAAGTGTCCCATTTCATCTAATAATTTAGTCCTGGAAGTTGGTTGTCTTCCAGTCTGGGAAAGTTCCCACCATGGTGTGATGCCTTATATACACTGGTACTTTTGGAACTTGGATGAGCACCACTCCCTTTGAGCCCCAGCACCACCAATAGACTAAATTGAGATTAATTGGGCTGGTTAGCTAGTGGGGGATGGGAAGGCCCCTCTTGGCTCTAATTGGGGTGGGTAGGTGGTTTTAGCATATTTGCACTCTTCCCATCATTTCACCCTTGTACTGCCTAATTTTTCTTCTTATGCCCAAATTCTGAGGGGGGGGGGGGCATCATTCTGTGGAAGATTTGGCCACCATTGGCGAAGGTGGTATGTAATGGTGCCAAACTAGTTTAACCATCACCCTCTGTGCCTGCTCCAGCCTGGGCTCTTTGGGTGGGCATTTAGTCTTTGCATCCTGCTTAACACTGGCTTCCCATGCCCATTGATAATAGTTTAAAAATTAAGACTTCCTGACAGTGAATGGGTTTGCTTTCACCTATTTCTCCTGGCAAATAGGTTTCCCTTTTACCACCTTTATGTAGGTTCTCCTCAAGGGGAGGGCCCCTCCAAAAGAGAAAGATTTGGAAATAGTAGAAGGAGCCTCCCTGTCTATGGGAGCTAAGAGCAGGTTTGGATGCTCTGTGATGGACAATTGGTAGCACTCTCATCAGCGCTTGCCCCAACCTATAGACCCTGAGCAGATAGGCTTAGGGGGGAGAGGGGCATTGCTGGTTCCCCAGGTTTTCTCACTTGATGCCTCCACCACTCCTTTTTCCCTACCTTGAGACCACCTCTCTCAGGAGGTCCCAGGCAAGATTAGACCCCCTTTTGGGGTGAATGGGGACCTTAATATTAGGGAGAAGTTACCCTAACCCCATGTGGCAAGGTCTTCCGGGGGGGGGGGGGGCTGAATCTTCCCCCTACCCCTCCCTGCAAAGGAAAGAGATGAGGGCTCTTATCCTTCTGAGGGTGGATCTGGGAATGGGTGGGTCCTTTTTTATTTAAAAGGACCAGTGTGTCCAATTTTATTTCTCTCCTAGTAGGAAGTCAGAGACTTTATTGCCTATCCTTTGTCAAGTTTCTAACAAAGTTAATTGGTTTATTTGCTCTAGTATCTACTCTCCTTCCTTCCCAGCCTCAGCCTCACAGACATTAGTAGATCCCTAGTTCCTAAAACCCATTTTGATCAATGTGGGCCTGGCTCCTGCACACCAGACTATGGTATGGTTGTCTTTGACTTCTTACATATTTTTTTAATTTTTTAATTTCCTAAAATGTTGGTTGCACTCTTTTGTCTGCCGTGATTGAGGCAGGTCTAGCTTCCCCTGCATACTTCTTTATTATTTTACTTGTGATTCCTTTTCATATACTCGTATTTATAGTTTACTAATTTGTTATAGATTTTTTTTGCAGCAATACCCCCATTGGAAACGAGATATTGACTTAATTAAAGAAACCTCACTGTAGATTTAATTTTTAACTTATCTATTTTTCTTTTTTAGTGAAAGTAAAAGTTGTCACTCAGCAGATCAGAGGTTTGGTAGATGTCTCCTTAGGCCATAAAATTGAGATGGAAGTGAGAGCATCTGGGTTCCCACCACCTACCTATCTTTGGTACAAGGGTGATGATCCACTTGAAGAATTTGCATCTCCTACTCTTATCATTGATCAATTCGGGTAAGAAAACAAAAGAGGAGCCAAATGTATCTTTCAAAAAACTGTGTGCAAGTTACTTGACTACTTTGTATTTGGATAGATTATAGATTTATGCACCCTCCTCTGATTGCATTTATTTATTTATTTTTTTTACATTTTGCCAAATAATCTACTACCAGATGTATTTGCTTCTTTCAAGTCTGTTAGTACTAATATGCAATTCCTTGCTGTATCCTAGTCTGGAAGATGAAGGAATATACCTGTGTCTGATTAGACAGAACTTAAAAGACAAAGAAATCTTGTTGTGGTCTTCCCCTATTCAGCTGTGTGCACAAAAGATGTCACCAAACTTTTTAAGTCATCCTCCAAATGTAAATTTGGTTGAAGGGGGCAAGGTAAATGTACTTGGTCTGGAAGTTTATTGGGTCCTTGTCATTTGTTCAGCTTCTGCATTTGATGCTTGATTATAAAAAAAAAATCTATAGCAATGTGGTTTCCTATTGTAGTTTATATATATTTATAGTGAGTGCTGCTAGTTTTTCATGTTTTAGACTGCTTATTGGAGTGGTCACCTGAATTATATTTATATACCAGTTCCGCAAAAGTTCTGTTGCACTTTTTTATTTTTTATTTTGACAGGTTATGTGTATGATAGAAAAAGTTGTATAAAACAAACATAAAGTTCTACCTTTCCAGAATGTGTCATTAAAATGTCTTTTCCATTGTATGCAGGTGGTGTGTTGAGATAGAAGTGATAAGAAAAGAGATCTGTGCTCTCCTGCACATTGGCCACAACTAATGACATCACAAAGTGGCTCAATAGGTAAGACCTCAAAGGTCAACTTTGTCCAGGCAGAACTCAAATTTTCAACCGTTTGGCTGTGAGAAAGCCCTTCGAAAGTGCTCCAAAGCTCGAAGTGACGGTGCTTGCAAAGAAGAACATCTACAGTGTCGAGGCTGTCAAGTAGGAGAGTAGCAAGAGCTTGAGGTGTATGGAAGGCCTCTGCTCATTGACCGTATGTGAGAAGAGTGTCACGAGTGCTGTTGGCGCCTAAGACCGATTTTCAGAGACATCTTTGCCATGAAAGTCCTGATGGTGCCCTGGCCCATATAGCCAAGACTGCAAGTGTGGTTGGGGTTGGATATGAACTTGTGGTCAAAGGACTTTTGGTTGCTGCAGTCATCCAACCTCAATCCCCTTGACTACAGCATGTGGCCACACATTGAGGGCAAGAGCCACTACAGCAATGTCGATAAGCTAAAGTTCATCAACCCCTCTGTGGGCCACATGAAGGACTTCCTCCATAATGTAGGCAGCCTTCAGGTTCCACCTTGAGTGTGTGCTCACCCATGAGGGCAGTCTCATTGATTAATTGCAATTTAAACACATTCATTTGCTAAAGCAATAAAAACATGTCTAATTGCATAAAAAAAAGGTGTCCGTTGTTGGGAGCGTTGTAAAAAGTGTACCAGGACTTTTGCAATACCTGGTAGATATTGGTTAAAGTTAACAGTGACATTTAGTTGGTTAACTTTAGTTTGAAGCTTTTTTGCTTTTTGGATACTTCTCTTCTCAGAAGGTGTAAGATGAGAAAAAAAAAGGCTGATGTGGCATTTATTTATTAGCCAAGATGTCTTTCAACCCCTTATGTGGGTCATCCTCAGAGCAAATGAGTGGAAAGGACAAAAATAGCTAGTTATTTATACAAAAATACACTAAATAATTAGCTATAGTTTTGACCAATCAGAAGAGAGCAAATTTTCAGCAATTAAATACTGTTTAAAATGTTGAACTGCTGCATAGATGTAGGGCTACAACAAAATCAGTAAAGGAGTCGAGGCAGGTTATGAGGCAATTAAGTTGGGATTGCAAATGTGAGTGGTGGGCAAACTGGTTTCAGGCATCAGTTAGAAATTTATTGCTGGTCTTTGTTACCAGATGATGATGGCGGCTTCAACCATACACAGTCTTCTGCTGTCAATTTCTCTGAGAATTATGGTAGTCTTATTGTTCATAATTTCTCAGGTAAGGGTTTTCCAATGCTCTGCAGTGCATAAGATGACCCTCTCACACTATGCCTTTCTGCCTTTACATATATAAACATATATGCACTACCAAGCAAAAAAGAGTGTGTTTTTCCATTATTAAAATATTTCCCAAAACATGATAAGTAAGTAAATGAAATTTCCACGGTACATAAAGTCATGCATTTAATATATTTTATGAAGATTTCATATGATACAATTGTATATTCAAGAAATTATACTAAATAAACTAACAAAATAAAATATTGACACATGCAAAATAAGAGAACAATTTTTTCCGGAACATTCTAGAACTTGAAATCATCTGGCAATATTTTGCTCAGTAGGTAATTTAATTTCACGGATGACAAAAGCCACAAGGGCCTATCAAAGGAAATGTACAACTCCATTGTTGTCATACGCACTGTATAGAGATGCCACCACACATAAAAGTGATTCCTGAGCTCTGTCAGAGAATTGTTTGCTTGAAGACTTTGGAGGAGGACTCTTTCTGCCATTCTGAAGTTATACAATGGAGAGAAAACCTATAAATCTCATGCAAAAGCTGGTTGATCCTGCATAGCCACTGTCTGAGAAGACAGAGCTATTATGTTCTCCACTATGAAGGATCCCTTTGAGACTGCAGCAGGAATTTCTCAAATAAATTAAGATTGAGCCATTTCACAATGCCACATCATCCTGTGGTGAGATACTAGGTACCTTCCAGACTTTTTACTAGGGCTGGGGGCTCAAATGATTGGGACATAAAAGTCCACTTCTGGCAGCAAAGGAGATAGATACGCAACCTTTACCTGATTTAAATTTATTTCCCCAAATATATATACAATGAAAACATCAATATGTATACAGAAAAAAACAACAAATATATATATATATAGTGAAAATGTCAATAACTACACAAAAATATACTCGTATATATATAGCAACAGTTTTGTCTTAGAATAAAAATACAGTACAGATGACAAACAATATATTGGAGAGATCTAGTGGCCACATCAGCCTTACAATAATGCTCCCAATATGGACTCTTCTTCAGTACCCCCCAAAAGGTTTATCTGGCCCTCTTCAATCCAGCAGAAGGGAGTGGGAAAGGGGAGGGTAATAGGTCTTCCAAACTGGTTCTGTCTTCTGCTCAAATGTGTTGGGGGTGTCCCACACAATTTGGCTGGAAAGCAAGTGAAACCAAATGGTCAGCAGCGGCAGTTCTCTAATTTAGAAGCTGAGGTAGGCCAGCCAAATTGACTCAGAAAATCTGCTGCCAAAGGATGGGTCCGGATGCCAAATAAAGATTGGCGACTGCCACAAATAAATTGGCTTGGCTAACAAAAAAAAGTTTCTTTGAGCCTTGATTTAGCAGCCAAAAGGTGGGCTCCAGTTTAAAAATCTCTTTGGTTGAAAATATTAATATATCAAAAGAATTAAAGCAACTAAGAGGAAAAGTTTTAAACATATAAAAAACAAATCTACACAATTAAATTTCTATCTACAACCTAGTCTATCCCAACCACCCTTCCAAGCGAAACACTCACACTCTTTTATCAAGGAAAAGTAGGGTAAAATGAGAGTAAGGCAAAGTGGTGAAAAATACATATTGGACAAAATGGGGAGAATTGCTCACAAATATACTCTCCATTCACACACCAGCCATCCATCACAGCCCCCCTTCCTTAAGCCATCCGATCCATTTTGTCTATCCACACTCATTCACAATCATGCTCATCACTCACTTTTGCCTTCACCACTTTTGATACTCTAATAAACTGTGTATCACACTTTATTGCAGGTTAAATTTTTGGCTGATATTTTGAATATATAAAGATTGTACAAATGTGAAACTTGGTCCACTGAAATATCCTAGGTAGGTACATATGCAGTTAACATTTCAATTGTATTGATAAGATACATACAAAGTTATGTATTTTGATGTGCTTTCAACTGTCACGCTTTATTGCAGGTGTGCGAAAATACCCCTGAAACGGCGTCTGACAGCTACTGAGAAGATGTAGATTGTTGCAGGTCTCGCAGAAGGCTTATCTGTTGGAGGATTAGCCGAAGACCTTGGTCAGGATACAAGAACATTGAAGGTGTATGTGGAAAACCCCATCACCAAACCATGGCAAGATAAAGGTACGAGAAGTAGTGTATCCCAGCGTGACATCCCCAAAATAGGTAGACAAGTAAGAGAAGACCTCGGTAGCCTAAGTGCTGCCATATTTGAAAGTGCTTGAGTTGCTTCTTTGTCCAGAAGCACCCGGTGTAGGATCCTTAAAGAGACAGCCAGAAGTGTTAAGTGCATCGCTAGACCCATCCTGAGCAAGAATCACAAAAAAGCATATTGATTGGGCACAGAAGTACATGATCAATTTCCAAGTTGTCCTCTTCACGGATGAGGCCAGAGCTACTTTGGATGGCCCAGATGGATGGGCCAAAGTTTAGGTACCTCTTGGAGCATCTCTCCCGCATCACATTTAGTGTCAACAAAGTGGTGGTTGTGTCATGTTGTAGCAGGCCGAAAATTTATGCTCTAATCCCAATCATTCCAACCCGCTTCCTACACTAATTTGGATGTGAGAAATCGAAGGAGAATGAAACAGATTGTATATAAAGTCCTTTACTTACAAAAAAATACAATAATATTTACCAGAGATCTCGTTACTTATGTACACAAAAATAGATATCTAATTTTCCTATATACACAATAAAAAAAATAAATAAATCCTACTTATGAATACTAGCAAAACGATTATACAAAAAAATGCTCAATTAGACTAACCCCAAAATATCTGCCGAGTCAATATCAACAAACTGATGACACAATAGACAAGAAGTCAATAACATGAGGCCTAAAGTAAACAAGTGGCAGCTTAAAGCAGAGAAGAGGACCAAAAAAAGAAGAAAGGGCTCATGTGTTACCCAGGTGGGTATTGGCGTCTCAATCATTTTACATACAAAAACTGGTGCCTCCGAGCTCATACAATGTTGTAATTTGGTCACGTCTTGTAGCTATCAAAGCCCTCTCTGTCCTGGATGGACTTACAATTTCTCCTTTGTTATCTGAACCCTACAATCTCTGACACTCCTTACAAATGGTGGCAATTAAGTTTACTGGAGTGGTCTTTCGACAAACTATTTAACATTTAGCTGAGGAAGAGAAAAAAACATTTTATAGAAAACATAAAAATCAATGGGAGAGGGTATTGGGAAAATGGGTGGGAGAATAGCCAATTCACACACATACCCACATTCACTCCACCACAATGTTTTGGGCGGGAATCATAGGAAATGAACTTGTCAGGCCTTTTTAAGTTTCAAAAGGTGTGAAACTCACCAGCAATTCCTACACCGTGTTTCTGGAAGAGCATTTTGCAACATGGTTATATGATCTGCCACTCTCACGTCGACGGCGATTGATTATTATGCATGATAATGCTCCTTCGCATTCAGCCAAGGCTACAATTTCGTACCACATAACTTTGGGAATCACAGGCCAATCACTTATGACCTGGCCTCCCTGTTCTCCTGACCTAAACCCTATTGAACAGTTCTGGTCGATCATGAAGAGGAAAGTGTATGAAGGAGGTATCCAGTTTTCATCAAAGGATGCCCTGTGGGAAAAGATCAAAACAGTTGCTGGTACCATAACATCTTCCCAGATTAGACAGCTAAATAAAGTGCAACTCCAACAATTTAATTGTGTTTGTTTCATATCTTTTGCTGCTATTCTTCAATAGCGTGTTTCATTATTACATTAAAATAGTAATATAATGATAATACTTTGTTTCATTACCTTAAATTGGCATTTTTGTACACCTGCAATAAAGAGTGACACAGTTGAAAGCACATCAAAATACATAACTCAACATAACTTTGTATGTATCTTATCAATGCGATTGAAATGTTAACTGCCTACGTACCTACCAAGGATATTTCAGTGGACTAAGTTTCATGTTTGTAAATGTTTAATATTCAAAATATCAGCCAAAGATTTGACCTGCAATAAAGTGTGATACATAGTTTATATCACTCTGAACCTATTCACAGTCACCCATAGGTCATTGACTATGCAGAGCTGGTTTGTTCATCAGGTCTGTCGAGTTGTCTGGGTCATTCTTCTCACCAGATATATCCTTATTACTCTCTCTGCCTTCTATACTGTCACTAATCATCATTCCATCAACCACACTACTAACTCAGTTCATCTTCTCTCTTGCATCAGCCACTGCCATATGCAGTGCATTCACATTTAAGCTCTCATTCATATCCCAACCTTCAATCACAGCTTCCATCAAAGCTTCCATCAAACTTAAGTCATACTCATTGGCCATGGACAACTCTTTCACACTATCCACCACTTCAACATAACTCATTCAACCACTCCCAATCGGACTAAACCCAGAAAAATCATTCACTCTTCAACTACTACTAAAAACATTCATAACTTTATCATTCACACGAGGGCTAAATACAGAGAAATCTGCCCTTCTATCATTCTTACTCTGTCATTTCACTAACTGCAGACTTCTTAGGTCTCTTCTTTCATTTGACTCACTATCACTAACTCTTTCCCAGCCAAGTCAATCATTCCATCTTCTTCAACCACACTATTCTTACACAATTCATACACTGGATGCAACACCAAGTATTCAGGATGCTCTCCATTTTCTCAACTGACTTTGGTGTGTTCGTACCTCTTCATTCCCATTCACACCCTCTCTTTTTATCACATACGTCACTCCATTCTCCCACACATTCTTAACCACATAAGGACCCTCAAACTTTCACTCAACTCACCAACATTCATTCTTCCCTTTTCCACTCTTGCTTTCAGAACTTTGTCACCCACTTCAAATGACATAAATCTTTCATTCCCCTCATGCCGTACATCATATTCTTTTTCTCCAAGATGCAAATGTTCTTTCACTCTTCTTTCATAACTCAATATTTACATACATAGCTATCGCACTATGCACTGTTGAGTTGTATGCCCATAACACTCTTCCTAACCATACATCCCAATCATACTCCCCCATCATTCGCAACATCTCACATAACATTCGCACTGTCCTCTCTGCTAACCCATTTGAGGAGTGCATATACTGAGTTGTTCTTATATGCTCAACCCCATTCTCTCGCAACATTTGTTCAAATGCTTCTCCCACAAACTCTGGACCATTATCACTAAAACACTACTTTGGCTTCCATATACACATCAGAAAAAACAACTGCTCCACCACTCGTGCAACAGTCACACTCCTCATCCTTGACAGGTGCAGCATAGGCAAACTTACTCATATGGTCCAGCATCACAATCATACCAATATTCCCAGCACTCGTTCTCAACAAAGGCATACAGTCAATACTACCATCTCATATGGCATGGCTCATTTACATCAATTTTCACCCCGTAAGGGGCGCGGCGATTTGCCATCCTGGCCGCCGTGCTGACGGGATCCAGCGCTCCGTCCGGCCCCAGCTTAGCCTCTCTTCCTTCCTTCAGATAGCCCGATTTCTCCCCTACCTCGTCGCTTTTCATACAACCTCTCCCACAACTTTCTCTGGTCAGCCTCTAATTTCACAGGGTAGAATGCTGACCTTCTTCTCAAGCCAACCACCCCGGATCGGGGCTGAGGGGGGGAGGGGACATTGTTCCCTAACCCCTCAGCTCCGGTTCGGGATGGGGTTTTTTTAACAACCTGCTTCATCCCCACCCACATCTTCCTCACATCCCTTTTCCTCTCCTCTTCACAACCTATATTTTTTACGCCGTGTCCAAGGTGGAGCCGCCATGCCGAAGGACTGCCAGGCCACCAGGCGGGAGGGGTGGTCCCGAATGGCGGCGCCTGGCTCTGCCGGGCTTGTAAGCACCTCTCGCAGTGCGGGCAACTGCGAGAGGTGATGAGCTATTGCGTCCCGTAATCAAAAGAGGGTCACCATGCCCATGTATGAAAAAAAACAAAAACCCCAACCCTCAACTTCCCCAAAAACATCTACGGAGCCGCCCTCGGGCAGCTCCACCGAGAAAATGGAGGTCCCCCCCCTTGTGCTTGCGCAAGGGACCCTCCATAATTCTTTAACCGGAGAGGAGGCTTACTCCTCTCCTACGCCTACGGGTGTAGGGGACTCCCCCTCACCCCCTTCTCTGGAGGTGCTTTCGGGCACCTCCCTATCTCCAGCGGCAGTCCCTCCTTTGCTTTCTAAGGGGACTGCCAAGAAAGCCAGCAGGCAGCCCATTGCCGACCGCCCCTCGTGCAAGCGGCTCGGTAGGGCAAACCCCCTTAGGGGGGAGAGGGAAGCCAGGCCCCTTCGGTCGCTTCCCTCAAAAGACCTGCTGGCAAGAATTTTGAACCTTGCTGGGGTCAAGGCCTGTGCCTCCCCACACCACCTGACTAGTGACAATACTGCCAAGGGGACCTGCGATGTCCTGGGAGGGGATGGCCAACTGGAGGCCCCTCCTGTGATAGACATGGTCCTTGAGGAGACCCAGCCCCAGACGGTAGGGCCTTCCATGGGGGGGAATTCGGGCTCGGCGCCAAGCACCGAACCCGAATCCGCCCCTATGCAAGGTCCTCCTCAAATGGCTGAGGGCTCCGAGGCAGTAGAAGGAGGGGAGGGATCTCCTCCGACAGGTGCCCCTACGACAACCAGGACCTTCTCCATTTCGGAGAGGGACCTGGCTGAGGCTGGTCCATCTGGCCTGGGGACTTCTGCCGGCGGAGGTGAAAAGCGGGTTCATTCCCCGCCCTCCTCTCCTAAAAAGAAAAAGACTAAAAAGACTCAAAAGACGAAGAAGACTCGGGGCTCCTCTCCATCCGCGGGGGCTGCGGGGACGGATGGGTCTGCTGCCACTTTGGTAGGCGACCAAGCCAAGATCGGCACATCCGGCCCCTCTACCCCCTCGTGTGCGGAGCCCATGACTACGACTAAGACCAAGAATGCACAGGGCGGAGCCTCGATGACATCGGGGCCCCTGATTCAGAGGTTACCTGGCGTTTTCGAGCCCGCTGGCTTCAAACGCTTCCTCGTTATTCGCTCCACTGATGGCACCATGTTGTCCAAGGGCAACATGATCCATCAGAGGAGAGGATTAGCTAGTGCAATTGGTAGAGAGCCGAAGGTAACCCGTTTCTCGGACGGGAGCCTTCTGGCGAATGCGGCGAATCCCGCCGAGGCGGCCAAGATAAGTGCTCTTCGGACACTTCATGGCACCCCGGTGAGTGTGACGCCGCACTCTACCATGAACTTTGTGAAAGGAGTAGTTTATGCGAGGGAACTCGTTGACTACTCCATTGAGGACATCACCCTAGAGCTGGCCGACCATGGGGCGGTCAAAGTCGAGCGTGTGATGAGAAAACAGGGAGGGGCCTCGAGACCCACCCCTACACTCTTTGTCACGTTCGACTGTGACAAGCTCCCTGAGTCGGTGCGTGCCGGTTGGTACCGCTACCGCGTGAAGGCATTCGTGCCACTGCCGCGGCGGTGCTATTACTGCCACCGCTTCGGCCATACGAATCGATCATGTAGACGTGCAAAATCGGGGTCACCCGAAGTCTGTGTAAATTGCTCCAAGGTCGCACACGATAAGTCCAAATCGTGTGTGGCCAAGTGTGTCAATTGCGGAGAGCCGCACCCTGCTTCTTCGAAGCAATGTGGTGCATATCTCCTTGAGAAAGAAATCCTGGCCGTTCAGGCCCAGGATCGACTCTCATTCCGCGAGGCAAAGGACTTGGTCCTGGCGCGCCCGGCTCTGCCTGGGACGTCATATGCCTCAATAGTTAGAAAGGCACCCTCTGCTCCTGGCCCATCCAGGCCAACGAGCACGGTTGTTTCCGCGCCCATTCGGAGCCCTTCTGTGGGCTCTACCCAACCTGGGCGCTCCCCTGGTAAAGCTGGCGGCAAAAAGGGTTCATACCCTGCCCCGGCTAAAACCAGGGCTCCCCCCTCTTCCCCCAGCGTGACCGTTTCGCGTAAAGCGAAACGGCCACGCGCCTCCACCGAGTCGTTAGACTCACAGGAGGCAACACCCCTGAAGATGGTCGCTAGGCCATCTTCCGGGGTTCCTAAAGCTGTTCCCCGAAAGGAGGACAGCAACAAAGGAGCTTCGGCCCCTTTGCCCACGCCCCGAGGTGGAGCGAGTGGCTCGGAGACGGTGGTTCCTCGAAAAGAGGGCCCCCCGCCTCCGAAGCCGCAACGCCCGCCTAAAGTTTCGAGGCGGAGGGAGGAAAAGACTCGCATGGCGAGCCCAACCTCCCCCAATAAGTCCTCGAAGGCGACAGCGCCTTCAGCGCTTTGTCCGGCCAACAGCGCCCGGGGTTCTGCCCCCGGGAAGCGTACGGCCATTCCCGTGAGGGTCTTCAATTCGAGGAGGGCCCCCGCGTCTCCTCCGAGCTAGGCCTGGAGGGCATATTCCTTCAATGGAATTGCCGTGGACTCCGGGCCAACTGGGAGGAGCTGCGGAGGCTCGCCTCGTCCCGTTCCCCGTTAGCTATTTTTTTGCAGGAGACCATGCTAGGCGCGTGCCCCCTGCCTGCCCTCCCGGGGTATAAGGGTCTTGCGACCCAACCACCGCGGGACGGCCGGGCTGGGGGATGCGCGGTTTACACCCGGCATGATGTCTCCGTTCTTCCTTTCTCTTTAGATACCTCCTTTCAGGCAGTGGCTGTGCAGCTGCACCTGGATAGGAGGTATACTATCATTTCTGCGTACATTCCACCGTCAGCTGACTTCGACGCGGGGGACTTTCGCCGCGTCGTGGCACGGTTGCCGAGGCCCTATCTCTTGCTTGGAGATCTGAACGGCAGGCATCCTCTCTGGGGAGATTACACCATAAATCCCAGGGGACAAGTCCTTGCCGATCTGATCGAAGAGCTTGAGATGGGTGTCCTAAACGTGGATGAGTTTACGCATCACTGTCCGAGAACCGCTTCATTTTCTTGCCTTGACCTATCTTTGTGCTCTTCGGATGCACAGCCTGATTTTGATTGGGGGGTGGTCGATGACCTCCATGGTAGTGATCACTTTCCCATTCAAATATCATTTTCAGGGCAACTGCCGCCTGAGAGACCACCTCGGTGGTGCTTGGCGCGGGCGCGGTGGCCTGCATTTCAGGAAATGACTGAATTCTCTATCTCAGTCAAGGAGTTTAGGTCGGTAGATGAGGCCGTCGAGTTCTTCTCCGGCAACCTCATCGCCGTGGGCCTGACTACTATTCCTAGGACGTCTGGCCGTTTTGCACGCCGACCACTCCCATGGTGGTCGGCCGAGTGTGAGACGGCCCTCAAACAGAAGCGTTATGCCTACATGCGCTATAAGCGCCGCCCGAACGATTTCACCGTCGCTGAATTTCGTCGGGCTAGGGCTAGGTTCCGGTATATTTCGAAGCACGCCCGCCGCTCTTCTTGGCGGGCATACGTGTCTTCACTTAACGGGAAGACCCCTTTAGCTGAGGTGTGGAAGCGAGTCAAAAGGATTCGGGGCAAGTTCTCGCAGGACCCCCCTCCCGTTCTCCAGGAGAATGGGACCGCAATCTCGGACCCCGCGTCCGTGGCGGAATCCTTAGCGACCGCTTTTTCCGCATTCTCTAGCCGTGATGCTGCTCCGCCAGCATTCAATGCACGTCGTGATGTCGCGGAAGGCCGCCGGCTGGACTTTACCTCCAGAGGCGGAGAACCCTTCAACGACAAGTTTACTGTGAGTGAGTTGCGTTCCGCTCTCGCTTCGTGCGCGGACACCGCCCATGGTCCGGACGATGTCCCGTACGCCATGCTTCGACACCTGGGTGAGCGAGGCATGTCCTTTCTATTAGATTTGTTCAACAGGATCTGGGTGGAAGGTCTCCTCCCAGACTCCTGGCGAATCGCTACTGTGCTCGCCTTTCGCAAGCCGGGGAGAGATCACTCTACTCCGACCGGTTTCCGCCCAATCTCTCTAACCTCTTGCGTGTGCAAGTTGATGGAGAAATTGGTAAATGTTAGATTAGCCTATTTCCTGGACAGCAGAGGCCATCTGTCTTCTGCACAGTGCGGCTTCCGTAAGTTCCACTCCACGTCGGATGCTCTGCTCCGACTGGAAAATGCCGTCTGCGAGGCTTTCCTTCGTAGACAGCACTACGCCACGGTGTTTTTTGATCTGGAGAAAGCCTATGATACCGCATGGCGATACGGTATCATGGAGACTCTCCACACGATGGGGGCGAGGGGACGCCTCCCAATGTTTATATCTGAATTTTTGCGAGATCGTCGATTCCGCGTACGGGTGGGGGGAGCCCTCTCCGGCCCAAAGGAGCAGGAAGAGGGTGTCCCGCAGGGAAGTGTCCTCAGTGTCACACTCTTTGCCCTGAGCATCAACGGCATCACCTCGGTGCTGCCGGAAGATGTTCTCGCTACGCTCTACGTGGACGACCTTTCGATCTCTTTTGGCGCGGCCCAGATGCCAACTCTGGAGCGCCGACTCCAACAGGCATTGAACCGCGTCTCTTGCTATGCCAAAGCGCACAGGTTTCGGTTTTCTTTGGCCAAGACTAAGGTGGTGCACTTCTGCCGCCATCCACGGCTTCACCCCGACCCAGATTTGTTTCTTAATGGGGTGCGCCTGGATGTGGTTGAGTCGCACCGTTTCCTTGGTCTTGTATTCGACCGACGCCTCACCTGGGAGGCTCACATTCGCAGCCTTAGGGTCTCTTGTACCCGCGCCATGGACATTCTCCGTTCCGTGACGTTCAGCGCTTGGGGCGCTGATAGGGCTACCGCCTTACTTTTTTATCGATCCTTTGTTCGCTCGAAGCTCGACTACGGATGCGAGTTTTATGCATCCGCAGCCGAGCGTTTATTGCGGAAGGTGGATTCGATCCACCACACCGGCCTTCGCCTTGCGACCGGTGCCTTCCGCACTTCCCCCATTGAGAGCCTGTTGGTCGATGCTGGGGAGATGCCACTCGCTCTGCGCCGCGTGCAGTGCATCACTCGCCTGTACGCGCGAGCCCGGCGCCTCCCCCAGTCGCCAACAGCTCTCACTGCATCCGCAGCTGATCTCGATGGTGCCTATGCCGCCGAGAGACGCCAGTCATACCCTAAGCCCTTTGGGTTTAGGGCCAGGAAACTCCTTCGAGAGGTAGATATAGCTCTCGGGCCGGTGGCGCCCCTGGTTCTGCCCAGGACGCCACCCTGGAGGGTACCACATTTGGCTATTTGTCGCCACGCCTCTGCTCCCAAAGCTTGTACTGCGCCGGGAGTATTGCGTTCGATCTTTTTGGAGCACACATCGTGTCACGCTGGTACCGTGCCAGTGTATACGGATGGCTCCAAGTCCCAAGAGGGGGTCGGCTTCCACGCCGTATCCCCTCTGTTTGAAGTCAGCGGGGCTCTACCAGGCGCTGCGTCTGTCTTCACGGCCGAGCTGGTGGCAATACACCACTCGGTACGGGAGATTACGCGACGTGCCCGGTTCGGAGACCGGATTGTGATTTATAGCGACTCACAAAGCGCCCTGAGTGCTCTCGGGGCATTGGAATCTCCGCATCCCCTGGTTCGCGAAATCCGTGACGCCACGGTTTTGGCGAGCCGGGCAGATGTCGAGATTATCTTCTGCTGGGTTCCTGGACATGTAGGAATTGCGGGGAATGAGCGCGCCGATGAGGGCGCCAAAGAGTCCGCGAGGACTCTGCGACCGGACCAGCGTTTCGCTCTTCCTCACACCGACTACATGGCAGGAATACGGGCAGCTCTTCGGACTGCTTGGCAAAGAAGATGGGAGACGGTCGAGGGGAACTTAAAGTTGCGTGCCATTGCGCCGCGACTGTTCCCATGGGCCTATCCCCCAATGCCGCGGCGGCTTCAGGTTGCTTTCTGTCGTCTTCGAATCGGACACACTCGTGTGACGCATCGTTACTTGGTGGAGCGCTCGCATGTGCCCTATTGCAACGACTGCGTCGTCCCCCAGACTGTTCGGCATATTCTTGTCGAATGTCCCAGTCTGGGTGATCTTCGCGCACGATACCTGTCTCGGTACCGGGATGGGCGGGGTCGCTACCGCCTGTCCCTTGTACTCGGGACGAGTGCGTGCACCATGACTGGTGGACTTATTGACTTTTTGGGGGAGGCCGGCCTTCTCCCCTTTATTTAAGGTTCCTTTTTTTGTTATTGTTTTGTTTTAGATTGCACTCTCCTGCACCGGGGTGAGGGGGACCTCCCCCCGCTGCCGGAGATTGCTTCGATTGTTAAGTTTTTCAAATTTATATTGATTGTTAAGTTTTCATATTTTAACTTTAAAGTAGCCTAATTCTAGGCTGTCGTGTTTTTCGGCGACTTATGCCCAAGTGGGTAGTTGCCAGATGGGCTCTAAAAAAACAAAAAAAAAACAAAAAAAAACAAACATCAATTTTCAACAATGCAGGTTTTGCCTACACACATTGAATTTTTCGCCTCTGACAACTTTCACATATGGTAACAACATCATTGACAACTTAAACTTACCCATGTGTCTATGACTATCCTGCATAACTTTGACTGGCCCTATCATAGCAACTAAAGACATCACAAGCACAAGAACATCTCCATCCTTAAGGTGTCTTACATAATATACTACATCCATACATTAGTTTCTTCTATATGACTTTCATATGACTTCTTCTCAACAACCTAATTTTAATGAATTCCACTCAAGCATTGCAAATGCAGTCCATACTCATCAGTCATGCCATCTCTCAAATCCTTATACACTAACGGTTCCTCACACTCATAGTGCACATATACAACCACCCCATAAATTCTACTCACTACAATCAGAACTTCCTGGAAAGGCAGAACTCCAGGCTTAAGCATTGCCTTCACTTCTTTTATGTAGTTCCGCACCTTGGCCACACCAATTACATTAGGCCTCTTACATACCTCAGTCATCACCTCATTCCTTAACTCATCCACTGTCCCAGGAACTATAACTTTCAACCATCTGCTTTCAAATCTTGTAGTTCATTCCACACACTTCAAAAAAGAATCACCTCCACCCTTACTATCTCTCACTTTCCTAATCCCTTTTGGCAAGTATTCTGGATCACTCACAACACACTTACTCACTTCTGCTGCCCCAGGGAACTGAGACATTAAATCAAATCAGACACAATTCCTTTCCCCTGGCACATATTCAATCATATACTCTAAAGTCACTCATATCTTCCAAAGTTCTTGCCACTCTACTGTCCACCAATCTCATTCACTGCAGATATACTAAGGGCTGGTGATTAGTCTTGATCACAAATTCAACCAACTTTTGCACAATACCTTATAGCTAGCTGCTAACTCTTGCTCAACACCCAAATACATTCACTTACCTGCTTTCTAAGCCCTTTACACATACCCATTTATTCTTCTTCCATACTCCCCATTCATATACTGTTCTTGCACATTCACACTTAAGTCAGTCAAATCACTATCATCAATAACTGTGTACAGGTGGCCCATAACATCATCAGCTTAGACTGGCTATTCAAACTGGGACACCCTTGCGCACATACAAAGGGATTACTCATTCATCAATCCATAAAACACACAAGCCACTCATCTTACCTTATATGCAGCTTTCCTTCCATCCACATACACATTACTGCTATCCGAATCAATCCCCAATCGATTATCCCATCCTACTTTCACTACAAACACGCCTTCCTTATTCAACCTTAGTCTCCTTCGCAATTATTTCACTACCACTAAACACACATCCTTCCATCTTACCATCATCACCTACATACATTTCCCAACATCCATTCTTACCAAACTTTCTCTCAATTTTACTGGCTAACAAAAAAAATTTCTTTGAGCCTTGATTTAGCAGCCAAAAGGTGGGCTTCAGTGTATGAATCTCTTTGGTTGAAAATATTAATATATAAAAAGATTAATTAGAGCAAGTATTAACTCCTGTAACAAAGAAAAAATTTTAAATATAAAAAACAAATCTACACTATTAAATTTCTATCTACAACCTAGTCTATCCCAACCACCTTTCATAGCGAAATACTCACACTCTTTTATTATAGACAAGGAAAAGTAGGGTAAAAGGACAAAGGACAGAATAAGGCAAAGTGGTGAAAAATCCATAGTGAACAAAATGGGGAGAATTGCTCACAAATATACTCTCCATCCATACACCAGCCATCCATCACAGCCTCAATGCATCTGGTTTAAAAACTCATTCTCCAGCAACCAAACCAATAAACTCAAATATGCTGAAGCGCAAGTTGTTTGTAGGGATACAGACTGAGAGAATTCATTTCAGCTATGAAAGTAAATTAATTTAGTTGGATCTGATGGCAGATGTGTAGACATGCTGCAGGTGAGAGACTTAACCCTAAATGTGTTACAAAACAAAGTCTGTCAAGCATGCAGGAGGCAGCCTCATGGTATGATGGATGTTTTCATTTGAAGGAGTTGGTCTGCTAGTGTGAATAATTAGAATGGTAAATGTGAATGTGCACCTAAACCTGATACAACAACATGTTAAAAACCTTCACTCTGAGCATCTCTGAACTAGCCAGTAGTATTTATGCATTACAACATGCCTTGCCATACTGTAAAAAGAGTAAAATACTATTTTGAACAAGAAGATATCAAAGTAATGAAGGGGCCTGCTCAAAGTTCTGACCTGAACCCAATTGAGAGCCTCTGGAAGGTCATTGGAGACAAAGTTCAAGACTGGCAACCTTCAATTGTGACAGATTTATGCACAAAAATTGTGCAGGAATGGAACAAAATAACACCAGAATTTTGCAAGAAATTGGTGAGGTCTTGTGGTCATCATTGCACCAAAGTAATAGAAATTCAACATTTTCATATTAAGTTTTTTAAGGTCATTGTTGTCAAATCTGGCTTTGTTTCTAATATATTTGTTTGCTAAGCAATTCTGTGAAGAATCATTCCCTTATTTTGCATGTCAATATTTTATTTTGTTAGTTTATTTAATATAATTTCTTGAATATTCAATATATTAAATGCATGACTTTTTCTACCATGGAAATTTCATTTACCTGCTCATCATATTTTTGAAAATATTTGAATAAAGGAAAATCGTTCTTATTTTGCTTGGTAGTGTACAATAATATATTTTAATTATAGGGGTTTTACCACCAATCTGCATCCAATTAAGATGCTTTTATTTCTCAGTGGAGAGACTGATTAATGTGTTATCTGAAATATGTATCTACAGTGTTGACAGCTGCCATGAAGTCAGCCCGAAGCCTGACTCAATCCAGTTACTGACAATAGCCAATATAGCTTAACTTTGCTCAAATTAGAAGCAGTGTTTCCATTTGTCTATTCCATAGCCCATATAATTGAAGGGGGGTACTGCTTTTGAAGAGTGAGTTGAGTTTAAAAGTTTTGTAGCACTAACTCCCTTTCCACTTTTTCTCTCCTTTTGGCTCAAGTGTTTTGAAGTTTGTTGGCATTTAAAATCAAATGATCCTCCCCTTTTTCGTACATGTCGACTAATTAATTCTTTGTAATAAGTTATGATAAATATAAATATGACTACTTTATAAATAATTCAACAATTTTGACATGACAATATCACCAGCCTATGAATGTTGAATTCCAATAAAGTCACAGTGATAGTGAAGCCTGCATATGGCCTGATGAAATTCTGTTTAAATTTGCTTCATACTTGTAATGACTATAGTGTATATAGTTGAGCATTATAATGATGAACAGGTAGGCTTGAATAAATGTCAAGAAGTCTTTCAAAAGAGCTAAGTTTTGTCTATATACCAAAACTAGGAGGTGGAGTCAGAATTACTCCAATGGATTGATGGGTGTGACTTAGTGACATCATAATCTAAAAGTAATATGTTTACATAAGCTTTCAACTGAATGTTTTTTTATGTCCACCTTTTTGGCTCTTAAGGGAAAAATTTAAATAATTGCTGTGATATCTGTTTTCTCCGGAAGCAAAGAGTTCCAGGGATTGCCTGAGCATAGCAATGCCAGAGTATGCTACTCATTCTATAGCATGAGGGGCCACTACATAACACCACACCTGATGAGGGGAAAGGCATTTAAAGAAAAGTGTGGAGAGCATTGTTGTATGTGTATAATGGATTAACTCATGAGTCACTTTCAATTGCCTAATCAATTACCATGAAACTTAATGCCAATTTAAACTGATATCAATAGTGATTGAAACATAAAATTAATAAGCTATATACAGGTGATGACAAATAATATTCTTAATTATGATATAACTTGAATGAGAGAGTGAATATTGTACATCAAAGTTACTAACTAAAATAATTGAAATTAAAATTGATGAAGTGAAAATAATTAAATATTAGCTATATGATACAATTGATGCCATGAATAAAGTAATAACCAATGAAAATTTAGAAAAAAATGATAACTACTGAGGGTATAGAACAATAATAATAATAACATAGAAAAAATAGTGATATACACAGTACATTTAAAGTGATTCCTCAAAATACATCTAAGTTGAGTTAAAATTCTGAGTAAGGATTTGCTAGACCACTTATGATGTAGATTTCCATATGGTTATTTTTGGGAATTTATTTTGTTGAGTTTACTCTTAAGTTCCATGTGAGTGTGCTTGTTGGTTGTATATATTGGTTGGTAAGTGTAGTGTATTAGTATTATTTTCACTGTTTGTAGGCTTTATATTTTGTTTGTAAGCATATATTTTCCTTTTCACCCATGTAGGTATGTTTTGCGCTTCTGTAAAACCTTGTATGGTGTGGAGATGGTAGGAAATATTTGAGTGTCTTTTACTAAAACATTGCTACAGTCCAGATATTTAGAAAGTTTCTTGTGGAGCCAAAGAGAATTTATGGCTGCTTAATGTTGTATAGAACTGTGCTGTAAAGATTCACTCTCTTTGATGTCACCTGGAATGCTTAACCCAGTAGTTGTCTGAGGACCTTCATATGTCCGATTCAGTGCTACGTAATCGCCTGAGGACCTTTTGTGGCCTTTCACTTTTAGACTCATATTCACTCTGATTATTATGATTATTATGATAATTTGTCAAATTTTGGGGGGCAAACTCTTATGTTAGTGATTAATCCCCTAATTAAAATACATAAATGGCTTGGGTCAGTCCTTCTTTGTTTGTAAACCAAGATTTATGAATGGGAGTAACTTGACTCCATTCCTGGCCACACGACAAAACAACCACAAAAAAGGGGCTGATTTATTGGTTCACATATGTAAACCATTGTTTTTTGATGACTCAATATACTTAAGTTTTTCTGGTTTTCATCCAATTAAAATCAATTAAAAATCATCCAATTAAAATTAGCATCTTATTCAAAGCAGACTAAGGGGAGAAAACCTATTCAGCCCCCAAAATAGGTGAAAAATTCTGAACATATTTTTCACAGAAATGAAAAAATTTTGTCATATAAAAATGTTATCCATAAATATAAGCAACATTTTCTATAAAATGGCAGGGCTTAAAAAGTGATAACTAAAATGTAATGATTAATTTCTTCAGTTAACAAGAAATAACTTTGAGCATCAAGCAAATATTTCCAATCATAATTCTAAATATGTAGAAGGCTATTAATAATTTTAAGGTTAGATCAATAGAATAATTCTTTGAAATTAAAATGATATATTATTTGATTTATATAAAGGATTTAAATATTTTATTTTATATTCTATAACGCTGTATTAAGGCTAATTTTACCCAGGGTGATTTTGAGAAAATTAGATCAGTGTTTTAAGAGTTAATGGAGTGCCATAAAAGAGTTGAACTGAAGAAAATGCTGTTTCTTGGCTTTTTGCATTTTGCATGGCAAGTAAAGTTGCTGGGAGATTGTGTAAACATTCCCCCATAAGGGACACAATTATTTAGTTTACTGGCTGCTGTGCTGATGGGACTCAGCACCCTGTTTGCCCCAGCTTAGCCCCCTCTCCTTTCTGACACCCTGTCTTCTTACCTTACTTTCTCACTTCCCCTACAACCCCTCCCACAACTTTCTCTGGTTGGTCTCTGATTTTGCAAGGTAGACCCCGACCAGCTTCCTCTCACCCACCATCCCAGATCGGAGCTAGGGAGAGAGGGGACAATGCTCCTCCCCCCATCAGCTCCCCCATAAAGGGCATGGTGATTTGCATTCCTGGCTGCCATGCTGACGGGACTGAGCACCCTATCCGGCCCCAGCTTGGCATTCTTTTTCTTCCGCTAACCCCTATCTCATCTTCTATATTAATTCTCTTTCCTGTAAGCGGCGCGGTGAGTTGCCTTCCTGGCCGCTGTGCTGACAGGACTCAGCACCCCATCCAGCCACAGCTTAGCCTTTTCTCCTTCTTTTCTTACTTTTGCCTCTGTATGGGTCAACAGATGCGCCCACTGGTGGGCATCATCTGCAGGACCGTGCCTTAGAGGAGGTTTGGTTGCCTGGGTCATCATTTTGTTTCTGGGAGGTCTTAGCACTGCAGTCCAGAGAATCTCCGTTATGGAGCTCTGCTGTTTTTAAAACAATAGTGGGAGACGTCGGGCAGCTTACACTGTATGGGTGCTCTTTGGACTCACAATGACAATTTGGTGCATGCCCTCGGCTCCAGGGGCAGCCCCAAATAAAATATATACTTATATGGGTAAATTTAACAAACATAATTCCCAGAGACGCAGTTCTCTGTCATCGTGCCTTGGACCCTGACAGGAGATGCTTTGATCCTATTGGGTCAGAAGTCGACCCTGAGTTGGATTACAACTGATTTTTAGTCTTGAAAGCGAACGATAGTCCCCTTAGTAAGGCTGACATCCTCGATGTCTACAAGGATTTTGTTGAGAAATGTGGCGAACCTGCCCAAATGTGGCCACGTAATGATGGCGCATTGATAGTCGAAGCGAAATCAAGCGAGCAGCATCAACGGATTAAGACGCTACAGTCTTTAGCTTCTGTAGACATGTCCTCTGCTTCACACCCAACATTTAACATCAGTAAAGGTGTTATCTGATCGGGAGAGTTAATAGATTACGATATTGTCAGGCTGGTATCAAAACTTACCAATCAGAAGGTTGTAGGTGCCCACCACATTTCCAGGTTTGTGAATGGCGCTAGGTTACCTACTGCCACCATAATCCTGACCTTTAACAGATTGGAACCACCCAAGTACGTTAAGGCTGGCTATCTTAACATCCCAGTCAAGCCTTACGTTGAAAACCCACGATGATGCTTCCATTGCCAACGCTTTGGCCATGTAAGCAAGTTTTGTAAACAGGCAAGGTTGTGTGTGAATTGTGGATCGGATTATCAGGGGACACCCTGTTCTCTTCAGCCGTGCTGCCCTAACTGTGGTGGAGAACACCCTGCAACATCACAGCAATGCACGTTCTCTATGAGAGAGTCACAGCAATGCACTTTCTCTATGAGAGAGAAGTCATTGCCATTAGAAACAAGAACAGGGTCAGTTTTAAAGAGGCCAGAAGAAGAGTAAAGGAGATGTATGTCCAACCTGGTGTGATCTTTTCTGATGCTCTACGTTTTACCGGGCCAAAGAAAGGGAGAAGTCAGAAACCTCCTACTGGTTCTCCTGTGCCTGACCAGGTAAAAAGTCCTCCCCATCCTAAACGTACATCTCCTTGTGATGAACACTCTTGGTCAACACCTAACAGTGCTTCTGAGGTTACCAACAAGAAGAGGATCCTTCCATCCTCTCCTGGTTCCCCAAGGGTGGTTAAGCACCTTGCTACCACTTCAGAACATGTGGATGTTGATCATGTTGGTCCTCAGGTGGTATCCAATCCACCTCTGGACATTCACCCTGCCCCTAAAGGACCAAGCTCTTTTGTCATACTCCAAGCCTAAGGCTAGTATGACACAAACTACTTCTGCTGGTAGTTCAAATCCAAAATCTCCTACCATTAAGGGTAGGAAGAAATCTACCATTATGCTTAAACGGTAACCATGTTTCCAATTATTTATTGGAACCTCCAAGGTTTCTTCCCTAAATGGGAAGAGTTTAAGCTCCTGCTTAAGGATTACAATCCTGATTGTATTGCTTTACAAGAGACTTGCTTGGGTACTTGCAAACTACCCAACATTTTGGGTTTTGTGGGATATTATAAGAACTCTGGAGAACCAATTCATGGTTCTTCTGTTTTTGTTAACAGGGTTCCCCCACAACCAGCTCCCTCTTAATACAGACCTGCAGGCGGTTGCTGTCCGTTCCACCTTTTTTCCAGTTGCCATTATTCGGTCTGTTCACTGTATCTTCCTCCTGGCGAGGAAAGAGATACAGCTGTTTTAGCTACAAAGTTAGCTAATTTAATTTCTCAACTCCCTCCTCCCTTTTTATTGATTGGCGACTTTAATGCTCGACACCCCCTTTGGGGGTACCATGATAACAACCCTCGATGAAATATGATTGAGAGATTTCTGGGCACTAATGATTTCTGCTTTCTTAACGATGGCAGCCACACATCATTTCACATCCAAACGAACAGCTTTACATGTGTGGACTTGTCTCTCTGTTCACCAAGCTGTAGAGCTGATTTTGATTGGGCAGTGTATCTTGACTTGCGAGGCTGTTATCACTTGCCCATTGTAATAACACCATGTACAGGTAGTCCTCCTCCACCACCTAGCAAAAGATGGAATACAAAAAAAACAAACTGGCCTAAGTTCAGGCACTTCTCGAGCCATGATGGATCCTTCCCTCATGAAGATATTGAAGTGGCTATTGATGATCTTCTAGCCCACATCAATCATGCAGCTAATTCCTCCATCCCACTCTCCGGCTCAACTGCTCGTGGACCACAATTGCCCTGGTTGTCTGCTAAATGCTCGAGAGTTGTCACTGAATGTAAACAGGCTTGCCGACGTTACCATCGGTGCCCCACAATAGTAAAGAAACTGGCTCGTAACTGAGCAATGGCAGCACGGCGACGCACCCTTCGACAAGCTTGAAAGACCTCGTTGGATGGTTACATCGCATGATATGTTGGCAGACCCCTGTAGACAAAATCTGGAAGAGGGTCATAAAGCTATTGGGGAAATCCAATGGCTTTACAGCTCCCAACATTGTTCAGGCCAGAGAAAGGTTGGGAGACTTGTCCCATATTTCCAATCTTTTGGTCGGATTGTTTGCTAATATTTCAAGCCCAGACAACTATCCCATCCAATTCCAGCGCGTTAGGCTCCAACAGGAGCAGCATCCTATCAACTTTATGGAGCCTAACATGGATAATGAGCCTTATAACTGGCTCTTTTCTATCCTGAGCTCCATAATGTACTGAAGCACTGTGGATCCACTGCACCCGGATTGGATGGCATTTCCTATGACATGATTAGGAATATGCATTAATCCCTCCTCTCACATTTGCTCGACATCTATTACTTCATCTGGATTATGGGCTGCTTCCCTTCTATGTGGAGGGAGGCTGTGGTTTTACCTTTCCGAAAACTGGGAAAGGATGGGACGGAACCCACACATTACCGCCCTATTGCCCTTACTAGTTGTCCATGTAAATTGTTTGAGAGGGTGATAAATACAAGACTCAAAGAGCCACCATTCTGTTGCTGTTTTCTTTGATATTGAGAAAGCATATGATACCACTTTGAGGCGTGGTATCCTTAAGCAACTCCATGATTGGGTTCTGTGGGGCTTTCTCCCTAGGTTTGTTGAGCAATTCCTCATGTGGTGCACACTACATGTAAAAGTTGGAAATGCCCTATCACAGCCCGTAGAGCAGGTTGAAGGTGTGCCACAGGGAAGTGTCTTCAGTGTCACCTGCTTCTCTGTGGCCATCAATAGCATTATCACAAATCTCCCAGGTGAGATTTCCTCAACTCTATATGTGGATGACTTAGCGCTTATCTGTTCATCGCCTAGACTTCCATTTGTCATCTGTAAGCTACAGCTGGTTATAAATACTGTAGCTGATAATGCTTCTTCCAAGGGCTTCGCTTTTCCGCAGTAAAGACTAAGGCTGTCCACTTTTACAATCATAGATCGGTGACATGGGACCCTCCCCATTTGTCACTCTATGGTGTCCTTGTCACCTTTGAGCCCCATTTCAGATTTCTAGGGGTGATCTTTGATTTGAGGCTTTCTTGGAGGCCTTATTTGGACGCTTTGAAAAGGTCTTGTCTGAAAAGAATGGACATAATGAAATTACTGTCACACACTTTTTAGGGAAGTGATCGACACACTATGGGTCACAGGTGTAATCCTCTGCCTCGCCATCCATCCTTGAAAAATTAAATGCTGTGTGTAACCAGGGGGTGAGCCTGGCTTCTGGAGCCTTCAAGTCCTCCCCTGTGTGGAGTCTCTATGCAGAGAATGTGGCTCTTCCTCTTCCTTTTCACAGGCTCAAGTCTAGCCTCAAATATCTTTTTATCCTTGAGCAATTACCATGGTTGCAAGTATATGAGTGCATGTTCCATTTGTGAACAGTGGCCTCATATGATAGATTTCCATCCCTGGCTTGCCCCTTTGCTCTGCGCATGGCCGAGCACACAGGATGTCTAAGGAAGTTTTCTGTTATTCCGTTTTCAATACCAAAGATTCCTCTATGGCTCATACCACCTGTAGTGGTATGCAAGGGACTTACTGGTAGACCCAAGGATCAGTTCTTGCCTGTAGCCTTGAGAACCATGTATGATCAACACTCCTCCCACCATCGGCCTAGCACCTTTGTGTTCACCGATGGGTCCAAGTCATTGGGCGGAGTTTGAGCTGCTGCTGTCAGCATTGGTTCGCCTACCAATGCAACTTCTGTTTTCACAGTAGAACTTGTTGCCATTCTTGCTGCACTCTTTGTTATTGCTCCTATGCCATCTGGTTGTCTTAAGATTTTCTCTGACTTCCTTAGTTCTCTGGAGGCACTGAGTGCTTTTGGTTCTAGCCATCCACTGGTTTCTAAGATCCAGCGGTGGCTTTTCTATCTTTCTCCTATTCATAAGATTTCTTCTTGCTGGGTGCCCAGTCACGTGGGCATCCCAGGTAATGAAAGGGCGGATGCTGCGGCCAAGGAGGTGGCATCATTGGGGACACCCCCATCAGCCCCAGTCCCACTTCGTGATGTCTGTCACCGCATCCAGAATATGTAGTCGGCTTATAGCAGAAGATGGATGAGCTTCCTCCCAGCAAGCTCCATTCCATAAAACCTTCAGTCCTCCCATGGCCATGTACCATGAGACCACATAGACTGGAGGTTATTTTGTGCTGACTGAGGATATGCCATTGCCGCCTCACTCATGGGCACTTGATGAATGGGCAGCCCCCACCTTTGTGCATCCTGTGCAAGGTGCAGCTGTCCATCCTTCACATCTTTGCTGAGTGTCTCCTTTTGAGAAATCTTGGGAGGAGGGTCTTCCCTTTCATTACTGGGCAGATGGCCCCCCCAACAGGTTCTGCGAGGCATCTTGTCTGAGACTCGTGTCTCTTTTAGTGTGAATAGAATTCTTAAATTTTTAGAAGAATCTAATCTTTTAGCCAAAATTTAATATATTGTTTCATGATTTTATATTCTTTGTTCTTGTATCTATTGTTTTTATCCTTTGTCGAGTTCTCATTAGTTTATTTTTTATATCCTTTTACACCCTCGATGGTTTTAAATTCCTGTACTTCTATTCTATTGATTTTAATTTCATAGCAATATTTTTGTCTATTTTCTAGATGTCTATATTTTTATTGAGAATTTTCATGCAAATTACCCATCCTTGAATTTGGCTGTGGGCTAGTCCATTTGGGCTTTACAGCATTTATTTTCAGCACTATTCATTCATTTTACCCTCAGCTCCAGTGTAGGGTGGTGGGTTTTTAACAACCTGCTTCACCTCCACCTTTATCTTCCTTGCATACCTACTCTTTATTTCTGTGACTATCAATTTTACACCCAGCACAAGGTGGAACTGCCATGCTGAAGGGCTGCCTGGCCACTGGGCAATAGGAGTGGCCTTTAATGGCGACCGCTGGCTTTGGAAGCTCCGTATTCACCCCTCGCAGAGTGGGCTACTGATGGGGTGATTAGCGTCTGCATCCCATAATAATAATAGGGTCCCCATTGATGAAAATTCTGAACTTAATACTACCCCTTTACTTTCCCCTCTACCATCATCAGAACTGGCCTTGGGCAGCCCCACAGCAGAAAAACAGGTACCCTCCCCCCTTAAATTCCTCAGGGGATACTCAAAACTTCTTGTACTGGAGAGGAGGCCTACTCCTCCTAGGCATATGGCTCCCCCACACCCCCGTCTCTGGAGGCACCTCCATCTCAGCATCAGTCCCTCAGGACTTTGCTTTCACAGGGGACTGCCAAGAGAGCATGTGGCCCATAATTGACCACTCATCAGGAGTGGCTTGATAGGCCCAAGCTCCTTAGGGGAGCAAGGTATAACAGGGCCCATCGGCCTGTACTCCCTAATGTCCTGATTGCATGCATGACAAGTTTACAGGGAGGTCAGTATACCTACCCCCCCTTTCTTCCTCGATGAATGCCGGTTTGCCAGCCATAGATGAGATGAAAGGTACCTTGAATGGGATCCATGATGTCTTGGGGGGGAGGGGATGGCCACATGGAGGTCCACCCCTGAGATGGACATGGTCCCTAAGGTGACCCAGCTCCAGACAGTAGGATCTTCCATGGGGTCAGACCAGGGCTAATCAGTGCCAAGCACGAAACCCAGGTCTGCCCCTGTGCAAGCTCCTCTTCAGATGACTCGGTTCCTGAGGCCTCACAAGGAGGGGAGGGAGCTCCTCCACTGGCTGGTGACCTGTGACAGTGGGGACCTTCTCCATCTTGTCTAAGGATCTTGCTGAGGCCGGCC
Source organism: Ceratothoa steindachneri (assembly GCA_963969495.1). Taxonomy (NCBI): domain Eukaryota; kingdom Metazoa; phylum Arthropoda; class Malacostraca; order Isopoda; family Cymothoidae; genus Ceratothoa; species Ceratothoa steindachneri. The sequence continues at coordinate 54,606,220 of OZ018327.1, forward strand.
CATACAGCCTAGGGGATCCTTCCAGGGGAAAGAGAGAAGCCGGTTCATTCCCCACCCAACTCTGCTAAAAAGAAAAGACGGTAGAGTTGGCCAAGGCCAAGATGTTCCATCAAAGAAGAGCACTAGCTAGCCTGATTGGTAGAGAGCCAGAGATGATACGTTTCTCGGATGGGAGCCTTCTGGCGAATGAGTCGGATCCTTCTGAGGCGGCCAAAATTAGTGCACTTCAGATACTTGATGGCACCCTGGTTAGTGTGATGCTGCACTCTACCATGAACTTTTGTGAAAGGAGTAATTTATGCAAGGAAACTCGTGGACTGCTTCATAGATGACATCACATTAGAGCTGTCCGACTGAGGAGCGATCAAGGTTGAACGTGTAATGAAAAAACAGGGAGTAGCCCCGAGACCTACCCCTACACTCTTCATCGCGTTCGACTGTGGCAAGCTCCCTGAATCGGTGAGTGCCGGTTGGTATCGCTATCACATGAAGGCATTCGTGCCACTGCTGCAGAGGTGCTACTACTGTCACCTCATCAAGCATGTTAATTGCTCATGTCGGGGTTACTTGAAGTCTGTGTAAGTTGCTCCAAGGCTGCACAAGTCCAAATCGTATGTGGCCAAGTGTGTCAATTGCAGAGAACTGCATCCCACTTCTTCAAAGCAATCTGGTGCGTATCTCCTTGAGAAGGAAATCCGGGCCATTCAGGCCCAGGATCGTCTCTCACTTCGCGAGGCTAAGCACTTGGTCCTGGGATGTCTTATGCCTTAATGTTAAGAAAGATACCTTCTGCTCCTGGGATGTCTTATGCCTTAATGTTAAGAAAGATACCTTCTGCTCCTGGCCCCTCCAGGCCTACGAGTACAGTCATTTCCATGCCCATTTGGAACACTTCTGCAGGTCCTACCTACCCTGGGGGCTCCCCTGGTGAAGCTAGTAGCACAAAGGGTTCACACCCAGCCCCAGCTAAAACATGGGCTTTGCCCTTTCCCCAAAGTGACGGTTTTCTGTAAGTGAAAATGGCCGCGCGGCTCCACCGACTCGTTAGACTCACAGCAGGCAACACCCCTGAAGTAGGTTGGGAGGCCATCTTCCTGGATTTCTAAAGCTGCCCCCCACCCCCTCCTCCCAGAAAGGAAGACAGCACTAAAGTAGCCTTGGCTCCTACGCCCTTACTCACTGCTAGGCTGAGTGACTCGAAGACTGTAGATCCTTCAAAGGAGGGCCACCAGGCTTCTAAGCTGCCCCGCCTCCGAAGCCGTCCTTCCTCCGAAGCCATCCTTCCTCCAAAGCTGTCCTTCCTCCAAAGCTTTCCTTTTCCTGAAGCTGTCCTGCCTCTGAAGCCACTGCGCCTGCCTAAAAGGTTTTGAGGCGGAGGGAGGAAAAGACTTGCATGCCGAGTTCTGCCTCTGGGAAGTGTACAGCCATTCTCGTGAGGGTCTTCTCTTCGAAGAAGGTCCGCATCTGCAAGCCCTTCCTTTGTAGACAGCACTATGCCACTGTGGTTTTCAATCTGGAGGCCTATGATAATTCATGGCGCTACATTATCATGGAGACTCTCCTAAACTTTATTTCTGAGTTTTTGTGAGTGTCTATTCTGCATTTGGGTGGGGGAGCCCTCTTGGCCCAATGGAGCAGGAAGAGGGTGTCCCTCAATGGAAGTGTCCTCAGTGTCACACTCTTTGCCCTAAGCATCAACAACATCACCTCGGTGCTGCCGGAAGACGTTCTCGCTACACTATGTGGACGACCTTTCAATCTCTTTTGGTGCAGCCCAGATGCCAACTCTGGAGCATCAACTCTAATAGGCATTAAACCGTGTCTCTCATTACACCGAAGCACACAGGCTTTGGTTTTCCTTGGCCAAGACTAAGGTGGTGCACTTATGCCGCCATCCACTTATGCTCCACCCTGACCCAGACTTGTTTCTAAATGGAGTTCGCCTGGAAGTGGTGGACTCGCACCGTTTCCTTGATGTTGTATTTGACTGATGCCTCACCTGGGAGGCTCACATTCATATCCTTAGGTTCTCTTGTACCTGTGCTATGGATATTCTTCGTTCTGTGATGTTCAGCACCTGGGGGCACTGATAAGGTTACTGCCTTACATTTTATCTATAGTTCATTTGAAGCTTGACTATGGATGCAAGTTCTATGCATCTTCGCACCCGAGCGTGTATTATGGAAGGTGAACTTGATTCACCATCCTGGCCTTTGCCTGGCAACTGGTGCCTTCCACACATTCCCCATTGAGAGCCTAATTGTTAATGCTGGGAAGATGCCACTCACTTTGTGCCTTGCACAGTGCATTATTCGCCTGTACATGCAAGCCCTATGCCTCCCTCAGTCCCAAACAGCTCTCATTCTATCTGCACCTGATTTTGACAGTGCCTATGCCTATGCCTATGAGAGATGCCAGTCATACCTCAAGCCCTTTGGGTTTAGTGCTAGGAAACCCCTGGTTCTGCCCAGGCTCTTACCCTGGAGGGTACCACCTTTGACCATTTGTCACCATGTCTCTCATCCCAAGGCTTCTCAGCGCCTGAAGTATTGCATTCGGCTGTTTTGAAGCACACTCCGTGTCATGCTGAAACTGTACCAGTGTATACGGATGGCTCCAATTCCCAAGAGGGGTTGGCTTCCATGCTGTATCCTCTCTTTTTTAAGTCATTGGTGCTCTGCCAGGCGCTCCGTCTATCTTTGTTGCCAAGCGAGTTGCAATACACCGCTCAGTACGGGAGATAACATGATATGTGCCGAGTTCGAAGACCGGATTGTGATTTATAGTGACTCTCAAAGTGCCCTAAGTGCTCTCAGGGTATTGGAATCTCCGCATCCCCTGGTTTGTGATATCTGTGATGCCACATTATTGATGAGCCGGACGGATGTCAAGATTATCTTGTGCTGGGTTCCTGGACATGTGGGAATTGCAGAGAATGAGGGTGCCAAAGAGTCTGCCAGGACTGGGCAACCAGACCGGCGTTTTTCCCTTCCTCACACCGACTACATGGCAGGAATACAGGCAAAGAAAATGGGAGACAGCTGGAGGGAACTTAAAGTTGTGTGCTATTGTGCCGCGACTGTTGCCATGGACCTATTCCTCAATGCCGCGATGGCTTCAGGTTTCTTTCTCTCATCTCCAAATTGGACACACTCATGGGATGCACTGCCATTTGGTGGAGCTACCTCTTATCCCTTGTACTCGAGACTGGTTTGTGTGCACAGACTTGGTCTATATGATTGTTTGGAGGAGGCTGGCCTCATTCATTTTATTTGGCACACACACTTATCAGGTCGCATATTCCTCTACCAGGGACAGGTGGGCCTACCCCCGACCCTGGAGCGCGTTTCCTTGTTGCTTTTTCGCTTTTGTTTGTTTTTATTTGTTAATTATTCTTTTTGCTTTGTTCTTATCTTAGTCTTTGTTCCCTTTTATCTATATTTGTTATTTACATATTGTTATTCATTTTTTAATCTAGCCATTAGTAGGTTGTAGTGTGATTACAGCAACTTTTCCCTTAGGAGGCAATCGCCAAATGGGCTCCTAAAAAATCTAAAAAAATTTGTAGCCATTCTCCAGAATCTCCTTTTACCAGAAGAGAAGGTTGTATGGTTCTGTTGCATTAACATGAAAGGTCAAAATGTGTTCTGTACTAGTGTTTTAATAACTCCTGAAACGCCCCAGAATGAAATTTCAATCCATTATCTGAGATTACTGTCAGTGCCATAATACTTGGTGCAACCTTTACCCCACCTTAACTCAGAGGGTCACAGTAAAAAAATACCAGGTAAAAGGGTTCTCAGGTACTAATTGAGGGATTAATACTTGGCAGTGTTTCCTTTCCACGGTGGAGATGATAGGGACCGACTGTGAGGTTCTGGAACAAGAAGTGCTCAAAACTGCTCCACAACTCTTGGAGATGTATGAGCTTAGGCACAGAAGGGGTGTCATGGCTCCATAGACTTCTTTATAATGGATCATGTGTTTTCAATGGAGTTCATATCTGAGCTATTCTCTAGCCAGTGCTCTATGTAGTCTCACCCACAGATATCGAACCACTCCTTATTGAGATTAGCCGTGTGTGCAGGTGCACTCTCCTGTATAAACAGCATGCTAGCAAGCATCAAAACAATCCTCCAGATGGCTCTCCTTGTTTACAGTAATGTTCTTCCATACTACGAGTTTGCCAATGCTATCATATCTTAATGCACCCTAGACCATAATACTATCGGGGTGTTTCTAGGTGCCTTGAGTGTACCAATGGTTGAGAGGATCTGACGCACATTTTACCCTGACCTTACCCCAACCTCAGTTCCCAGTAATAGTGAACGTAGAATCATCACTCCACAATACCTTCTGCCACTTCACTGGGGCCCAAGCTAAGTATTTCTTAGCAAAAGCAACCTGCATTTTCCTCTGGGAGGAAGTTAAAAGCAGTTTCCTGAGGGTTGCACAATGGTCTAGATGGAGATTGATGTGCAGCCATTGCTGGATGATCCTATCAGAGATCTTCTTCAGCAGATGTTGGTTCTTCTTGATTTCTTTGTCTGTGTTCCTAGGGTCAGCCTCCACCTGCCTCTGGACAACCTTAAAAGTCTTCTTTGAATGTCTTTTCTCATCAAACATCAGACAAATCTGTCTGAAATTGAGTTGAGGGTTTGTTGTGTGTGTGTGTGTATGTGTGTTCTAAATTGACCCAAATTGTGGTAATAGTTGGAATTCAGAGGTGAGATGATGATGAACCCAACCTTTCTATATATCACAAATAATAAATAGAATGCGAGGAAGAGAGTAAGGCATTTTTATGAAGCTGAGGCATTCTCCTGTAGAGTATTCAATTGAAAATCAGTCAACTGAGATTTAGCTAAAGCTTTGTTGTCAATAATAGTGAAAGAAGGAATGGTTGAGTTGATAGAATGACATGAGGGGATTAGATTGTCTTCTTGTGATGTAACAATCTTGTGTGAGAAATAAGATTGGCATCACCATTTTTAATAAATCTACAAAGGAAATTGACTAAACCCAGGATTCCATGTAGCTCTTGCCTAGTTTGGGGTCTAGGATCATCTTATCCTCTTGGGAGTTAACTTCATATCCTAAGAATTCTAGCAATTCTCCTGGGAAAATACACTTTGCAATGTTGATTTTCAAACCATGCAACTTCACCCTTTCCTAGAGTTTCTCCAAATGTTGTAAATGTCAACTTTGGTTCATGTTTGTGATGAATAGGTCATCTAATATCCATCCTCTCCCTTGAATTATGTTTTAGTTCCATGTTCCTTATCACTCAATCTCTTTCATGAGCTACAACTTGGCTGAGTGGAATTGTCACTTCGGATTTGTGTGAAATTGCCACTTGTGATTTTTGTGAAATTAAGCTGTCAAATGGAGTCTCAATTCGGGTTAACTCCTTGGTCACTACCATACCCCATAGATAACCATGATATGGATGCCACATTATAATCAGTAGGTTCCCACTGCGAAATAAAAAGCATCTCACATGAGCAATGGTAAAACTCACATAGTACGTTGTAGCCGATGCAAAGATACTGCTGTAACGGAAGCCTGGAGCTGTGTCACACCCACTCTCTGCCAGTGTTGCCCACAAGGAATCCAACAAACCTGCACCCCCACTTTGAACAGTAATAGCAATGATTGACGTAAGAAAAGCCTTCAACACAGTACCCAGAAACACCCTAAATGGCAAAATACTCAACAACACACCTGATTTCAACTTTAAAAAATGGCTCACCCATTTTCTCATAGCCAGACAAATACAAGTAATATACACATTACACACAATGGAGTCCTGCAGATATCTGTAATCTCACCCACCCTATTCAACCTTTTCCTCTGACATCCACCCTTCCATTATAATCCCAACATCATACCACCTCTGAAGATGACATCACTATTCTGACCCAGCACCTTGCAATCTCCAACTCTGCATCACATCTTGAATGCGCGTTGCCACAGAAAAAGTAACTCGCTCACCTTTCAAGTATTGTCATCCCTTTTTACAACCCACCAACTGGATTACAGCAGATTCTCTCACATCACTTTTGAAAATACACTACTCTCCCTCAATAAAACAGCTACTGTGTTCAGTACCACACTAAATGCAGGACTATCTTCTAACAGCACTCAAGAAACAACACTGCCACAAAAGCTGAGCACAATCCGAGCACTCATACAAAACATTCTGACAATCCAAGAATCTATTACTTATACATACAAGCAATATTCCCCCCATCTTACACCGTGTATGCCTCCACATCCTGGGCCCCCTAAAGTGAATGGTGTAGACAAGTGAAACCTGGAGGACTGGCACACCCTCCTGTCCCCAGTACTCACAATGAAAATTCTCCGGTCCCAATACCTGAAGGAGGACACCTTCCACTATTTTGACCCTTTCTTCTTTCACTACTTTCTTTACACATCTTTATCCTTAAGAATTTTCTGTGCTGTGCCTTGTTGCTATTGCGCTTCAGACTTAGGGAAAAATTCTGGCTTGATGTCTGGTGGAATGGTATTTATAAGTAATTTTGAATTAGCGACTTAGTGTGTATATATTGTTTTGTGGGTGATGGGACCTGATTATGGAGTGGTGGAATTCCTAGGAGGTTCTCAGTGTAGTTCCCTTTGTGCAACATCATTTGTGGTGGATGGCATGGATCTTGCATGTAGTGGCTTGGGTTTAATGTGGACGTATGTTGTGGTGTTCCAACTTGCTGTGCTTTGATAAAGTCTAAATGTGCAACATCTCTCGACCCTACTTTACCCCAATGCCCATCACCTAATCATTATGCCCTGAAATTAGTCAAATAACCCTGTCATTGTTCCGCCATATTAGTCATGTGAATTCACAAAATTAGTGTATGACATTTTTCACTTGGGTGAATTGTGTGCTTGTGCGTGTTTTATTGTATTCTGTGGGTTTGGAAGGTTTGCTTGTAGTGGTTTGGGGGTAGTGATTGGTGGTGTGTATGCTTTGGTTCTTAGAGTTATTAATAGGAAGAATTCTAGTTTGTCATTTGCTTGCATTAAAAATGTCAACATCAAATAAAGAATTGTAAGAGTATCTCAGATTTTGATTTTTTATAAATGTCTGTGATTCCCCCCAAAGTTAATCATCCCATTACTTGAAATAAGATATTTTTTTAAGAATAATTCATATTTCTTCTTTTGATGGGGGCTTAACTAAAAATTTGCTATTCCAAATTGGAATATAATGGTGTTTATTCCTTATTTTGAGATAATAAAAACATTTTTCCTTTCTCTCAGGTTACACTGTCATGCAGTGTGAAAGGATCTCCTTTACCCATTTTCTCTTGGCTTAAAGATGGAGAGCAAGTTGTTGGGGGAATGCAAGAGGCAAATTTTGTGGTATCTATCAATTTTATATTCCTTGAGATTTCTATATATATAATAATCGTTCCACAACATAGGTCTAATGTATGTGTTAAAAGATTTTTGGTTCTCTCAACAAATTTTACTAGCATTGTCTGATTGACAAAGTGGGTAACATTGCTAATTTTTCATTCAACACCCTTTAGTCGTAATACTTTGAAAAAGTAACAAAAATGATCACCATTTTCACTTGCAATGGTTTTAGAGTCCACATAAAACAGGAAGTCACATTTGGTTGTTCTAGAGGTGCTGTCATGCCTGTCCATGAATGATGTCAAGAAAGGCACATGTTCAGATGCATCCAAAACCTTGACAGCAAGTAGATAGCCTAAATTCTGTATGTAAAGATGATACTGAGTTTGGTGGGATAAATGAGAAGAGAAATTCTACTAAACCTTGTCATATGCCAGGTTCTTTTCAATCGCACACAGCAGCCTTCAGGAAGGATGTCACGTGTGTGGTTTTCTCCCTACATAGGTCTTCTAGAGGGGTTATATTTAAAGTCATTTAGAAATGGTCAAGGGAGGTTCCATATTGGATGAGATGGGCAAGGCTTTCAGGTTGCAGTGTGGAAAGTTGTATGGCAGAGAGGGTGGTTCTGATCATAGGTGGATGAGTGAAACTGATTTGGCTATTTTAGGTTGCTTTGGATTGGTAAATATCAGGGGTGGTGCTTTGAACTAGTGTGTTTTGCAGTTGGTTTAGAAGTGCTATATAAATGAAGTGCGTGTGTTTTATAGTGTTCTCTTTAATTGGGTTTGAGGTGGAGGGGTTAGCTAATGATTGGGTGTAGTTGGGGTGGGATAGGAGTGAAGATGGCATTTACAGGATGTGAGTGGTATTGCAATTTGTTGAAGAGTTGTGGCCTATTTAAGGGAGTTCCTTGGCACAGTGACCTCACTTAGGGAAATTGGCTTCTGAATATGGACTTTGGAATGTAAATTCTTCCTCTTTTTTTTCTATAGAACTCCTATTTCTCATCTTAGTCTCAATTGCCTTAAATTATAAGAGAATAATTGCCTTCAATAATCATGCAAAAACTCACTTTTAATTGCCTCACATTTTCTTAGTTTTCATTTTGCACATTCTGTGATCATTAACACTAATTAAACAAAGTCAACAAGGCTGTTAAAGGATGCATTAGCATTGAGCTAGAAGGTGTAGTATGACCTATATGCTGCTGATGACATCCAGAGGATTGTGTGCCCTCATTGCACCAATACAAGCAGGTACTTCTACAGCTTTATACACTGCCTGGCCAAAATAAAGGTCGTTCACTGAAATAATTATTTAATAAGCTATTGGACCTCCTCTCGATAGAATTACAGCTCTCATCCTATCTGGCATTGATTCTTCAAGCTTTTGCATCTTCTGTAGCTTCAATTTTGGCCACAATTCCAGCAGCCGTAGACTCAAATTGTTCAATGATGATGGAAGAGGTAATAAGGCACGCAGGTCCCTCTCAAGCTCTTCCCATAAATTCTCTATGGGATTTAAATCTGGGGACTGTGGTGGCCACTCATCATACCAAAATGATCCCTCATACGGGGTAAACCAGTCTTTGACAATGTTAGATCGGTGGATGCACACATTATTGTCCTGAAACATTACATTGCCATTTGGAAAAAAGAAGTCCATTGAAAGGCAAACTTGATTGTCCAGGATCTGCAAATACTCGCAGGACTTCATCTTGTTGCCCCAGACCATCAGACTACCTTCAGATGCCTGCATGGAGGGGACGATACATGATGGATCCAGTGCTTGATGAGGTTCTTGCCATACTCTAATGCATGCATCACTCTGAAAGAGGGTGAACCTAGATTCATCGGACCACAGGATGCATTTCCGATCCTCTAAACTTCAGTTTTTATGTTCTTTGGCAAACTGAAACTTTTTTTTTGATTTGTTGCAGTCATAAGTGATTTTCTGATTGAGGCACAGCTGCGTACATGCATTTTTTTCAGTTCATGATAGATAGTTCTCGTCAAAATCGTTTTTGGACCTTCACAGTACATGCTGGTTAACTGCTGCATCGAGCAATGCCAATTTTTTTTCTTTAAAAAGTGCTTCAAGGAGCGGAGTGCCTGTATCTTTTGTTTTCTGAATTTGATGCCTACCCTACCATATTTGCTCTGAGATGAACTGGCTTCTCAATCTTGTTTCCAGTGTGCATTTGTTCTCTGTATAGTCCTCATGCATATACCTGTTGCTGTAGAGATATCACATGTTGATTTGCCACATTCATGGATGGTTAAGATGTGTCCTTTATCAAATGGTGTAATGTCTTTATCATTGCATCTTCATTCTTGCAGCTCCTGTAAAAGTTAGGACTGTTATAACATCTATACCAGGTGGTTGCTACATCAGAGACACTACTGAATGTTGCCATATAGGTTTATTCTAAACTAAAGACTTCTGAAACAAATTAGTGACAAAAAACATACAATGTATCAAAACTCAGTAAACAACCTTTATTTTGGCCAGGCAGTGTATATCTTCCACACATCTTTGCATCTTTTTTTTTTTACAATTTTCCTCCCTAAATTTCTGGCTGAGATGCCTTCATTAATTTTTACTTTGTTTTAAGTAATAATAATAATAGAAAAACATGATGAAATTTTTTTGTGACGGTAGCATTGCTTTGGATTGCAGATTGAAAGAGCACAGTTGTTAGACAGTGGTGTATACGAGTGTATTGCTGTCAATTCTGAAGGGACAACAAAGTCATTATCAGCTAAAGTTGAGGTGAGTAATTTCTCTTGATAATGTTGTGAATTTTATTCCCCATAGTGTGAGTGTAAGAATGTCATAATTAATTAATTACTTACTTTGTGCCCCCTGGGGGTGTTCTCCAGTCAAACCTGGCATCATTTAGGGATGCGAGCTGTCATCTGCAGAGGTCTCCAAGTGAGGTGCCTTGATGGTGATCAGACCTGAGGTGGTTGAAGGAAGTGCAGGTATAAATGAGTTGTTGTGTTGTTTGTCAGTTAGCGGTTGCAGTGGGGATGGTCAGGGGGCTGGGGGTATTAGGGTCTAGTCCATTTTGGTATTCGTGTAGTGAGGGGTGGTGTCCTAAGTATAAGTGGGCTAGAGAGAGAGGGAGTGGTTCGGCAGTCCAGGGTGGTTTTGCCCGCCCTCTCAGTGGAACTCAGGTCAGGTGGGTGTCTAGGTGTTTTATTGTGTTCTGGTTCGTTGGGGTTGGAGGGGACTCTTCCTATTTTGTGGGGAGCAGGGGTAGTTGTAAGGTCTCTGGAGGTGGGCACAGGAATGGAGAGGGTGTGTAGTTGCATGTTCAGGTGGTCACTGATAGGAGGACCTTGGTTTCTGCATGAAGGTGGGGGTGTGGAGATGCTTTTTGTGCAGCCAGCTGTGATGTGGAGAGCTGTCTTTTGTGTTTTTGGTATTTTCTCCAAGTCCGTGTTGGATACCCTGTGCTCCCAAGCTGTGGTGGTGCCGATGAATTGTTTGGATTGTGTTTTAAGTGTTTTTGTTGCCCAAAGTTCGTGTTTGTGAGTGTCCTGAGGACTTTAAGTTTTGTTGTGGCCTTGGTTTTTATTTTGTGTGTGTGTGTGTTGCAAAAGTCATGCTTGGATCCAGGGTGATGCCCGGTAGGGTGGGAGTGGTTGACCTTGGACCGTGATAGGGGGATGTTTAATGTATTAGTGTGTGTGTGTGTGGGGGGGGTAAAGAGGGTGATTGATGATTTTTGGGGAGAGGTGGACACTGTTTCGTGTTAGAATGAGGAGGCAGATTAGTGCTGAAAAAGAAAATGGTGTTGGTCAGCTTTTGAGTTATTGGAGGTATATTTTAGGTGTCTGGAGGCTGTTTTTGAGGTGGTGGTTCAGGATGTGATGGTTAGTTCATCAACGTATATATATTATTGCAAACTGATTGGGTTTTGGAGAGGGGGAGAGGATTATGGTGGCAAGTGTTTATCCTTTAGGGACCAGCCTCAAATAGTGAATAATGTCAAGTGTGTAGTGAAAAGCAAAAAGAAGTCATACTTGCAAATGCTTAATAGTGCAATTAAACAGACTACCTGAGTTATTCCGAGCCAGTTGGTATCACTATCGTATGAAGACATTCGTACTACTGCCACCACTTTGGCCATATGAATCACTACTGTAGATGTGCAAAGTCGAGGTTATCCAAAGTCTGTGTGAGTTGCTCCAAGGCCGCACATGAAAAGTCCAAATCATGTGTGGCCAAGTGTGTCAATTGTGGAGAGGTGCACCACTCTTCTTCGAAGCAATCTGGTGTTTCTCCTGGACAAGGACATCCTGAGTGTTCAGGCCCAGTATCGTCTCTCGTTTCGCGAGGTTGATTCGGTCCAGGAGCGCCCGGCGCTGCCTCAGATGTCTTATGATTCAATTTTGTTTAAAAAGGTACCCTCTGCTCCTGGTCCCTCGAGGCCTATGACTATGGTCGTTTGCGCGCCCATTGTGAACACTTCTGTGGGTTCTACTCACCAAGGGCTTCCCCACCCCTTCTCCAGCATGACCATTTCCCATAAGGCGAAACAACCGCCCGCCTCCACTGAGTCGTGAGACTCAGGAGGTAACATCCCTGAAGGTGGTTGTGAAGCCGTCTTCTGGGGTTGCTAAAGCTGCCCCACAAAAGAAGGACAGCACCAAAGGAGCTTCGGCTCCCGCCCATGAGCCGGCCCGCCTGCTTAAAGTTCCGAGGTGAAGGGAGGAAAAAGACTTAGATTGCAAGCCCAACTTTTCCCGCTGTAAATGGTTGAGTAGGATTCTCTTCTTCTTCTCCCTCTCCTCACTGCCACGACTCCGTAGTGACAAGATCTGTCGCTGTTTGTCTGCAATTTCCTGCTATTATTAGTGGTTTTAATTATATTTTATAGTGTAGTGAAGTGTTTTACATTTTTTAGTAGTCAGTGTTGTTTCTATCTTGAGTTACTATTTTGTTTATGGTTTGTTTAGTGCTTTAGTTAGTTACAAAAGTATTCAAAAGCGTTTTAAAACTACCCTAAGGAAGAGTGCTATACAAAGCTTTTCTCATACTCGGTCCCCGCTTAAAAATTGAATATTAAACTTTATTTTTCTAGTATAGTGTGGGTGCCTATCGTTTTAGTCAGTGTTGTTTTTATTGCATTTTTAATTCAAATACCTGCCATTTATAAGTATTCAACCTTTCAAAAAGTGATTTCAATACGTTATTCTCTAAAAATTCACTCTAACAAAGCCAGATGTTTATCGCTTATTTCTATCTGTCATAAATTTTAAGCCCAGATAAGTTGAGTTTTAGGTTTTGCATTCCATTTCCTTTTCTTTAACCATTATTCTTCTTTTTTTCTCTCATTCTCACTTCCTCTGACTCCCTTTTATATTATCTTTTCCCATCATCATCCTTTCTTTCTATTTTACACTTTGAAAAAGTAAGTTACATTAAAAAAAAAATAGTAACCATATTTTAAAGGTCAGCTTATATTTTCCTTCCCCTACCCGATAAGTGAGTCGCCCTAATCCTCCCACTCTCTCTCTTTCCTTTTCACTCATCCTTACACACTTCTTAGATCCCTCAACAATGCCAGGTGTAGAAAAGATGAAAGCGGTCTGCCCAAATTATGAAGGCACCCGCTGGGTAATTAACTTTAGTGAGGGGTGTTATGCAGCCATAACTGACTCTTATTCCATATGTCTATTCTATGAGATTAGAGATGAACAAAAGAAGGAAATGGACAAACTAAGAGATACAATAGCAGCACTCAAAGAGGAACTAGCCGAATTAAAAAAGTTTCCATAATACCTCTACTACCACCTATGTACCCACAAAAATTCCCATTGAATCATTTACTAATTTAGTAAAAAAAGGGGTCTCTTTGCATGAATTTGTAGAGAGGAATGTAGCTGTGGGTCAATGCATGACCCAAACCACAAAGAATAAAAAAAACACACTTGATACCCCCCAACCTGCAAAGGAGAAGAAGGTACCATCTTTGCCTAAAATGAAGAACTTGAACAATCAGCACCCTAGCAATAGTAGAATTCAATTAATAATCCTAATAATAATAGCTCATTCCAACAGGTCAAAAACGGTGCTTAACCCCAGCAGAAAAGTTCATCCCAATTAAGACTTTCAATTCCTTTCAGGTTTTAGCTAAGGAGGATGACACTGAAGTTGAATCCGCTATTGTGGGAGACTCTATAGTAAGAGGTCAACTTGACACCTTCTGTAGATTGAATCCTAAAAGATGCAAACGTTTTTGCCCACCAGGTGTGTCCATTGAGGGCATAACAAATTCTCTAGACACTCTCTTTCAGGAAGTCAAGAAGGACACAGTACTTGTTCTGCACGTAGGAACAAAATTAATGTACCTTAACCATATAAAGTTAGGGGGAGAAATTTCTCCCCCTAACTTTATATGGTTAAGGTACATTGACGATGTATTTTCTGTATGGCCTAATGGCCATGATTTTGATACCTTTTTTAATAATTTGAATAATTTGCATGTCTCCATCAAATTTAAATATGAATGGGAATATGATAATAGATTACCCTTTTTAGATGTCCTCATTAATAAAGATCACCATGAATTAAAACTTGACGTGTATAGGAAACCAACCCACTCGAATGCCTATATACATTATTTTTCGTTTCACGATAATACTGTTAAAAAATCGGTAATTTCTAACCTTTTCCTTAGAGCATACAAAATATGTCATCCTTCCTATTTAGATGAAGAAATTGTCATTATCAGGACCATTTTTTCTAATTTGTATTACCCCGTTTGGTTCATATCGTCTGCCCATTTTGCAGCTAGGAAAACATTCTATGGTAATAAGCCTTCCTGCACTAATGACTTCAACAAATGTATAACATTGCCATTTAATAATAAATTAAATAGTTTAAAGGACATATTTGGAAAAGCGGGTATTAATCTAGCCTTTAAATATAATAATTCCTTAAACCAATTGATGATGGCCAGGAAACCCAAAGAACATCATAACATAGGAGTATATGCAGTACCATGCAACGATTGCCATAATGTTTATATAGGGAAAACGGGGAGAAATCTAGACAAGAGATTGTACAAACACAAAAGAGATATTAGAGTGGGCAGCGAAAGTAGTGGAATATTTTGCCATGTTAGAGACAAGAATCATACAATCGATTTCAATGGAAGTAAAATGTTATTTAAATGGGCTAACTATGTTAAGAGAAGAATCATAGAATCGAGCTTGATATCGTCAGTTTCTAATTTAAATCTATCTGAGGGTCAATTTTCTTTTAATCCTGTAATAAGATCGCAAATAAACAAAATAGTAAAAAGCCAGCCCTTCAATATGTTTAGGCCTACCCCCCCGATTAGCCCCAAGTAGGGGATGGGGGGAAAAAAGAGGGGATCTTGTGTTATGCTTATATGCATTTCTCTTATATTTTCTGCCCAGTGTCAGTTGAAAAAGGGTGTGAGATACACCAAAACTGTTCTGAATTAAATTGTCTTCGGAGAATGTGGTTTAATTCCTCATATATATATATATATATACACACAAAACAACAATCCTACATGCGAAAAAAAGGAAACAATTCTCTTATTTAAAACTAAACAAAAGATATTTTAGAAAAACAAACAAACAGAGGCCTTTAGTTCTCGTGGTACCACGCTTTTAGGTTTAGAGTCCCCTGGGGGAAAGTCTTGCCAGCCATCTCCTTGTGGCCAAAATTGTTGCGCGTGTTAAAGGCGCCTCTGAGCTCAGTACAACAACCCCGTAAGGGGCGCGGCGATTTGCAATCCTGGCTGCCGTGCTGATGGGACTCAGCACCCCGTCCAACCCCAGCTTAGCCTCTTCTTCTTCCTTCAAAACACTTGTTTCCTCGCTTTTCATACAACCTCTCCCACAACTTTCTCTGGTCAGCCTCTAATTTCACAGGATAGATGCTGACCTTCCTCTCAGCTAACCGTCCCGCATCGGGGCTGAGGGGGTGGGGGACAATGTTCTCTAACCCCTGAGCTCCAGTCCTGGGTGGCTGGTTTTTAACAACCTGCTTCATCCCCACCCATACCTTCCTCACATCCCTTTTCCTCTCCTCTTCACAATCTATATTTTTTTACGCCGTGTCTAAGGTGGAGCTGCCATGCCGATGGACTGATAGGCCACCAGGCGGGAGGGGTGGTCCGAAATGGCGGCGCCTGGCTCTGCCAGGCCTGTAAGCACCTCTTGCAGTGCAGGCAACTGCAAGAGGTGATGAGCTATTGCGTCCCGTGGCACAAATAGGGTCACCATGCCCATGGATGAATTCATAAACCTCAAACCCCTTTAACTCCCCCTTGCTCATCGACGGAGCCGCCCTCGGGCAGCTCCAGCCAAAAAATGGAGGTCCCTTCCCCCTGTGCTTGCGCAGGGGACCCTCCAAATTTCTCTAACCGGAGAGGAGGCTTACTCCTCTCCCACGCCTATGGGTGCAGGGGACTCCCCCTCACCCCCTTCTCTGGAGGTGCTTTTGGGCACCTCCCCTTTTCCAGCGGCAGTCCCCTCTTTTCTTTCCAAGCGGACTGCCAAGAAAGCCAACAGGCAGCCCATGGCCGACCGCCCCTCGTGTAAGTGGCTTGGTAGGGCAAACCCCCTTAGGGGGGGAGAGGGAAGCCAGGCCCCTTCGGTCGCTTCCCTCAAAAAACCTGCTGGCAAGAATTTTAAACCTTGCCGGGGTCAAGGCCTGTGCCTCCCCACACAAGACTGGCGACACTGCCAAGGGGACCTGCGATGTCCTGGGAGGGGATGGCCAACTGGAGGCCCCTCCTGTGATAGGCATGGTCCTTGAGGAAACCCAGCCTCAGACAGAAGGGTCTTCCATGGGGGGGGAATCCGAGCTCGGCGCCAAATACCGAACCCGAATCCGCCCCTATGCAAGGTCCTCCTCAAACGGCTGGGCATTCTGAGGCAGTACAAGGAGGGGAGGGATCTCCTCCGGATGGTGCCCCTGCGACAACCAGGACCTTCTCCATTTCGGAGAATGACCTGGCTGAGGCCAGTCCATCTGGCCTAGGGGCTTCTACCGGCGGAGGTGAGAAGCGGGTTCATTCCCTGCCCTCCTCTCCTAAAAAGAAAAAGAAGACAAGAAAGACTAAGAAGACTCGGGGCTCCTCTCCATCCGCGGGGGCTACGGGGACGGATGGTTCTGCTGCCACTCTGGCAAGCGACCAAGCCAAGATCGGCACATCCGGCCCCTCTGCGCCCCCCGGGTACGGAGCTCCTGACTATGACAAAGCCCTAAAAGTGCACAGGGCGGAGCCTCGATAAAATCAGGGCCCCTGATTCAGAGGTTACCTGGCGTTTTCGAGCCCGCTGGCTTCAAACGCTTCCTCTTTATTCGCTCCACTGACGGTACCATGTTGTCCAAGGGCAACATGATCCATCAGAGGAGAGGATTAGCTAGTGCAATTGGTAGAGAGCCGAAGGTGACCCGTTTCTCGGACGGGAGCCTTCTGGCGAATGCGGCGAATCCCGCCGAAGCGGCCAAGATAAGTGCTCTTCGGACACTCCATGGCACCCCGGTGAGTGTGACGCCACACTCTACCATGAACTTTGTGAAAGGAGTAGTTTATGCGAGGGAACTCGTTGACTACTCCATTGAGGACATCACCCTAGAGCTGGCCGACCATGGGGCGGTCAAGGTCGAACGTGTGATGAGAAAACAGGGAGGCGCCTCGAGACCCACCCCTACACTCTTTGTCACGTTCGACTGTGACAAGCTCCCTGAGTCGGTGCGTGCCGGTTGGTACCTCTACCGCGGGAAGGCATTCATGCTATTACTGTCACCGCTTCGCCCATACGAATCGCTCATGTAGACGTGCAAAGTCGGAGTCACCCGAAGTCTGTGTAAATTGCTCCAAGGTCTCACACGATAAGTCCAAATCGTGTGTGGCCAAGTGTGTCAATTGCGGAGAGCCGCACCCTACTTCTTCGAAGCAATGTGGTGCATATCTCCTTGAGAATAAATCCTGGCCGTTCAGGCCCAGGATCGACTCTCATTCCACGAGGCTAAGGACTTAGTCCTGGCGCGCCCGGCTCTACCCGGGACGTCATATGCCTTAATAGTTAGAAAGGCACCCTCTGCTCCTGGCCCATCCAGGCAAACGAGCACGATTGTTTCCGCGCCCATTCGGAGCCCTTCTGCGGGCTCTACCCAACCTGGGCGCTTCCCTGGTAGAGCTGGCGGCAAAAAGGGTTCATACCCAGCCCCGGCTAAAACCAGGGCATCCCCCTCTTCCCCCAGCGTGACCGTTTCCCGTAAGGCGAAACGGCCACGCGCCTCCACCGAGTCGTTAGACTCACAGGAGGCAACCCCCCTGAAGATGGTCGCTAGGCCATCTTCGGGGGTTCCTAAAGCTGTCCCCCGAAAGGAGGACAGCAACAAAGGAGCTTCGGCTCCTGCGCCCACGCCTCGATGTGGAGCGAGTGGCTCGGAGACGGTGGTTCCTCGAAAAGAGGGCCCCCCGCCTCCGAAGCCGCAACGCCCGCCTAAGGTTTCGAGGCGGAGGGAGGAAAAGACTCGCATGGCGAGCCCAACCTCACCCAATAAGTCCTCGAAGGCGACAGGGCCTTCAGCGCTTTGTCCGGCCAACAGCGCCCAGGGTTCTGCCCCCGGGAAGCGTACGGCCATTCCCGTGAGGGTCTTCAGTTCGAGGAGGGCCCCCGCGTCTCCGAGCTAGGCCTGGAGGGCATATTCCTTCAATGGAATTGCCGTGGACTCCGGGCCAACTGGGAGGAACTGCGGAGGCTCGTCTCGTCCCGTTCCCCGTTAGCTATCTTTTTGCAGAAGACCATGCTAGGCGCGTGCCCCCTGCCTGCCCTCCCGAGGTATAAGGGTCTTGTGACGCCACCACCGCGGGATGGCCGGGCTGGGGGATGTGCGGCTTACACCCGGCATGATGTCTCCGTTCTTCCTTTCTCTTTAGATACCTCCTTTCAGCGAGTGGCTGTGCAGCTGCACCTGGATAGGAGGTATACTATCATTTCTGCGTACATTCCACCGTCAGCTGACTTCGACGTGGAAAACTTCCGCCGCGTTGTGGCACGGTTACCGAGGCCCTATCTCTTGCTTGGAGATCTGAACGGCAGGCATCCTCTCTGGGAAGATTACTCCATAAATCCCAGGGGACAAGTCCTTGCGATCTAATCGAAGAGCTTGAGATGGGTGTCCTAAACGTGGATGAGTTTACGCATCACTGTCCGAGAACCGCTTCATTTTCTTGCCTTGACCTATCTTTGTGCTCCTCGGATGCACAGCCTGATTTTGATTGGGGGGTGGTCGAAGACCTCCATGGTAGTGATCACTTTCCCATTCAAATATCATTTTCAGGGCAACTGCCGCCTGAGAGCCCACCTCGGTGGTGCTTTGCGCGGGCGCAGTGGCCTGCATTTCAGTAAATGATGAATTCTCTATCTCAGTCGAGGAGTTTAGGTCGGTAGATGAGGCCGTTGAGTTCTTCTCCGGCAACCTCATCGCCGTGGACCTGACTACTATTCCTAGGACGTCTGGCCGTTTTGCACGCCGACCACTCCCATGGTGGTCGGCCGAGTGTGAGACGGCCCTCAAACAGAAGCGTTATGCCTACATGCGCTATAAGCGCCGCCCGAACGATTTTACTGTCGCTGATTTTCGTCGGGCTAGGGCTAGGTTCCGGTATATTTTGAAGCACGCCCACCGCTCTTCTTGGCGGGCATACGTGTCTTCACTTAACGGGAAGACCCCTTTAGCTGAGGTGTGGAAGCGAGTCAAAAGGATTCGGGGCAAGTTCTCGCAGGACCCCCCTCCCGTTCTCCAGGAGAATGGGACCGCAATCTCGGACCCCGCGTCCGTGGCGGAATCCTTAGCGACCGCTTTTTCCGCATTCTCTAGCCGTGATGCTGCTTCGCCAGCATTCAATGCACGTCGTGATGTCGCGGAAGGCCGCCGGCTGGACTTTACCTCCAGAGGCGGAGAACCCTTCAACGACAAGTTTACTGTGAGTGAGTTGCGTTCCGCTCTCGCTTCGTGCGCGGACACCGCCCATGGTCCGGACGATGTCCCGTACGCCATGCTTCGACACCTGGGTGAGCGAGGCATGGCCTTTCTGTTAGATTTGTTCAACAGGATCTGGTTGGAAGGTCTTCTCCCAGACTCCTGGCGAATCGCTACTGCGCTGGCCTTTCGCAAACCGGGGAGAGATCACTCTACTCCAACGGGTTTCCGCCCAATCTCTCTAACCTCTTGCGTGTGCAAGTTGATGGAGAAATTGGTAAATGTTAGATTAGCCTTTTTCCTGGACAGTGGAGGCCATCTGTCTTCCGCACAGTGGGGCTTCCGCAAGTTCCACTCCACGTCGGATGCTCTGCTCCGACTGGAAAATGCCGTCTGCGAGGCTTTCCTTCGTAGACAGCACTACGCCACGGTCTTTTTCGATCTGGAGAAGGCCTATGATACCGCATGGCGATACGGTATCATGGAGACTCCACACGATGGGGGTGAGGGGACGCCTCCCAATGTTTATATCTGAATTTTTGCGAGATTGATTCCGCATACGGGTGGGGGGAGCCCTCTCCGGCCCAAAGGAGCAGGAAGAGGGTGTCCCGCAGGGAAGTGTCCTTAGTGTCACACTCTTTGCCCTGAGCATCAACGGCATCACCTCTGTGCTGCCGGAAGATGTTCTCGCTACGCTCTACGTGGACGACCTTTCGATCTCTTTTGGCGCGGCCCAGATGCCAACTCTGGAGCGTCGACTCCCACAGGCATTGAACCGCGTCTCTCGCTATGCCGAAGCGCACAGGTTTCGGTTTTCTTTGGCCAAGACTAAGGTGGTGCACTTCTGCCGCTATCCACGGCTTCACCCCGACCCAGATTTGTTTCTTAATGGGGTGCGCCTGGATGTGGTTGAGTCGCACCGTTTCCTTGGTCTTGTATTCGACCGACGCCTCACCTGGGAGGCTCATATTCGCAGCCTTAGGGTCTCTTGTACCCGCGCCATGGACATTCTCCGTTCCGTGACATTCAGCGCTTGGGGCGCTGATAGGGCTACCGCCCTACTTTTTTATCGATCCTTTGTTCGTTCGAAGCTCGACTACGGATGCGAGTTTTATGCATCCGCAGCCGAGCGTTTATTGTGGAAGGTGGATTCGATACACCACACCGGCCTTCGCCTTGCGACCGGTGTCTTCCACACTTCCCCCATTGAGAGCCTGTTGGTTGATGCTGGGGAGATGCCACTCGCTCTGCGCCGCGTGCAGTGCATCACCCGCCTGTACGCGCGAGCCCGCCGCCTCCCTCAGTCGTCAACAGCTCTCACTGCTTCCGCAGCTGATCTCGATGGTGCCTCTGCCGCCGAGAGACGCCAGTCATACCCTAAGCCCTTTGGGCTTAGGGCCTTAGGGCCAGGAAACTCCTTCGAGAGGTAGATATAGCTCTCGGGCCGGTGGCGCCCCTGGTTCTGCCCAGGACGCCACCCTGGAGGGTACCACATTTGGCTATTTGTCGCCACGCCTCTGCTCCGGAAGCTTGTACGGCGCCGGGAGTATTGCGTTCGACCTTTTTGGAGCACACATCGTGTCACGCTGGAACCGTGCCAGTGTATATGGGTGGCTCCAAGTCCCATGAGGGGGTCGGCTTCCACGCCGTCTCCACTCTGTTTGAAGTCAGCGGGGTTCTACCAGGCGCTGCGTCTGTCTTCACGGCCGAGCTGGTGGCAATACACCACTCGGTACGGGAGATTACGCGACGTGCCCGGTTCGGAGACCGTATTGTGATCTATAGCGTCTCTAAAGCCCCCTGAGTGCTCTCGGGGCATTTGAATCTCCGCATCCCCTGGTTCGCGATATCCGTGACGCCACGGTTTTGGCGAGCCGGGCAGATGTCGACATTATCTTCTGCTGGGTTCCTGGACATGTAGGAAGTGCGGGGAATGAGTGCGCCGATGAGGGCGCCAAAGAGTCCGCGAGGACTCTGCGACCGGACCAGCGTTTCGTTCTTCCTCACACCGACTACATGGCAGGAACACGGGCAGCTCTTCGGACTGCTTGGCAAAGAAGATGGGAGACGGTCGAAGGGAACTTAAAGTTGGGTGCCATTGCGCCGCGACTGTTCCCACGGACCTATCCCCCAATGCCGCGACGGCTTCAGGTCGCTCTCTGTCGTCTCCGAATCGGACACACTCGTGTGACGCATCGCTATTTGATGAAGCGCTCGCCTGCGCCGTATTGCGACGACTGCGTTGTCCCCCAGACTGTTTCTTCACATTCTTGTTGAATGTCCCAGTCTGGGTGATCTTCGCGCACGTTATCTGTCCCGGTACCAGGATGGGCGGGGTCGGTCGCTACCGCCTGTCCTTTGTACTCGGGACGAGTACGTGAACATTGACTGGTGGACTTGTTGACTTTTGGGGGGAGGCCGGCCTTCTCCCTTTCATTTAACCAGGTTTAATTGTTGTTTTTGTTATTGTTTTTGTTATTGTTTTGATATTGTTATTGTTATTTCTTTTTATTGTTGTTTCCTGTTTAAATTTTTTAAAGTAGCCTAGAACTAGGCTGTTTGTTTAAGGCGACTTATGCCTAAATCGGTGGTCGCCAAATAGCAGCTTAATTAAAAAAAAAAATCAGTACAACAAAAAAGCGATCCAGTCGCGGTCTCAATGCTATTATAGCCATCCCAGTTAAACGAATTACTTATTATGGATGTATATCAAATTTAATTAAATTACTCCAAAATTTTGTTATACCAGCCACTCTACAAATTGAAGGAACACCTTCACAAAATTTAACAGAGCAATAAATAGGTGGCTTCTGGAAAGAGAGAAAAAAAATAATAAAAATAGAACATTGTAGCAGGCCGAAAATCTACCCTAAACACCCAATCGATCCAACCCGCTTCCTACACTAAATTGGACTTGAAAACCCAAGAGAGAATGAAACGATTGGATATACAGTCCTCTATTCACAAAAAATTACAAAAAATATGGGGTAAATATTTATAAGAGATATGGGGTAAATAAATTTGAGATCTCGTTACTAAAAAACAATCCTATCACCAAACAAACAAGAGATAATTGAAAAAAACAACAAAACAAATACAATCTTTACAATAGAGGCCTAACAAGCACACTGGACCTAAACAAAAATAAAAAGCCTCACATGGTATCCCCAGGGGGGAAGTCCTGCCGGCTGCCACTCAAGTGTTCACAATTACTTCGTACTTCTAAAAAGGATGGCGCTTCTGAGCGTGATATAATATAAAGCGATCTTGTTGCAGTATTGAGGCTATATAAAAGCAAAACCTCCTGTCCAACCAATCATTAACCAGTCAAGGATGGTGGCAATTTCAATTATATTACTTACCCTAATCTTATAATATCAGCCACTCTTTAAAAAAGGAAGTAATATTTACAAAATTTAATAGAGTGGCTTTTTCCTTAAAAGAATTTTATCAACATAAAATCCAATATATATATATATATATATATATATATATATATATATATATATATATATATATATATATATATTCACAGGAGCTGCCAAGTGTAGGCCATGAATGGTCTTTTGCAGTCTCCTTCTTTTCTTATGTTCTTATATATATATATATATATATATATATATATATATATATATATATATATATATATATATATATAAACATCTCCCCATTCACACACACATTCTTACAGAGGGAGGGAGAGGTCCGCTATTGCTATGGTGCTGATTGTTCGGCTTCTTCATTTTAGGCAAAGATGGTACCTTCTTTCCCTTTGCGGGTTGGGGGGTATCAAGTGGTTTTTTTTTTATTCTTCGTGGTTTGGGTCATGCATTGACCCACAGCTACATTCCTCTCTACAAATTCATGCAAAGAGACTTCTTTTTTTTTCTAAATTAGTAAATGATTCAATGGGAATTTTTGTGGGTACATAAGTTAGGTAGTAGAGGTATTACGGAAACTTTTTAATTTGGCTAGTTCCTCTTTGAGTGCTGCTATTGTAGCTCTTAGTTTGTCTATTTCCTTCTTTTGTTCATCTCTAATCTCATAGAATAGGCATATGGAAGAAGAGTCAGTTATGGCTGTATAACACCCCTCACTAAAGTCAATTGCCCAGCGAGTGCCTTCAGAATTTGGGCAGACCGCTTTCATCTTTTCTACATCTGGCATGGCTGAGGGATCTAAGAAGTGTGTAAGGATGAGTGTATATGAAAGAGAGAGAGTGGGAGGATTAGGGCGACTCACTTATGGGAAAGGGGAAGGAAATATAAGCTCACCTTTAAAATATGGTTATTTTTTTTTTAATGTAACTTACTTTTTCAAAGTGTAAAATAGGAAAGAAAGGATGATGATGGACCTGCTCGACAAACTCAGCCAGTTGGCTGATGATATTTGATGACTGAGAATTATCTATCTTGGCTATGGGTGAAATACACTCAAGATAAAGCAATGGCTAGCTAAAGTTCTTCTCAAATAACTGACTCTGAAAATCAGGAAAAAGTTTTGCTCTCTAAATTTGTGTTCTTAATTACCACATACACTGTCTAGTGTATGCATTGGTCATTTAGTAAACACCTAAATTTGACTTAAAAGTGGTAATTCAATGATACCTTCCCCTTGCTTTCAGATAACCTCAAATGGGAAGACCTCACATATTCCTGAAATCATTCGTCATCCCATTTTGTGGGATGAAAAACCAGAGCGGAGCATTGGTCAAGCATTCACACTTTTCTGCAGTGCTAGATGCTGTCACAACCTTACATTTACTTGGATGGTTAATGGCCGACCCCTGGAAGGTTAGTCATATTGTTTTATTTATTGCAGGAAAAAGTAAAGCTCTTAGTTTCTAGATCTGTTGAATTGTGTTTGATTCCAGCCACCTAACTGAAGGTGGGTGTGGGACTGGGTCTTGGTAGAAGAAATGGTGCTTCTCTGTTTACTGTTTTGTCCTCTTCTGCACTGGGATTCACAACTACATCTTGTGAGTCACTTTGTGCATTTGCTCTTTGAATTTTGAATGTTGTCTTAATATATTCACCATTTAGGTTTCCCAAGGAGCTTTGCTGTAATACATACACAAACATCCATAGTACATGCATACACAGACATCAAGTGTACACTTCAGAAACATTCACATCCAGTGTACATTTCAGGAGCATATTAGTGCAATCACTCAAACTGACCCTTATGCTCAAGCTGTCACTTCAGCCACCTCTTGATGGGAGAGGATGAATGAGAATTTAAAGTTGCAGGACATTGTACCCCAACTTTTCCTGTGGACCTACCCCCCTCCCCTCCAATGCTTCAATAAGTATGAGGTCTCTTTTTGTCTCCTCTGCTTTGGACACACACTCTGAGTCGCATCTGATAGGGCTCTTCCCTGACCCTTTTGTTAAGATTGCTAAGTTCTGCAAATGGTAAGACACCTTTTGGGGTTTGAATGGTCTCATCTGGTAGAGCTTCTTGGGTAGTACCTGTCTCAGTAATGCAACAAGTGGGGTTGCTGCTACCAATTCTCCTGATGTAGTGGGATTCTTTGCCCCCCTGTCCTTCACTTTTTAATTTAGGGTTGTGAGATGAAGTGAATTAATACCCTTTGTGTATATATATATCATGAATGCAAGATAACGATGAAATGACAATCAGTATACTGCAAAGAAAGTGAAGAAAAATAGAATAATTTTTTCCTAAAAAAAAATGTTTTTTTCTAATTGCAAAAAAATCTGTGCATGTGTCAGGTTCAAACCAAGCACACTGAGGCAACAGTGTGCTCTTAAGGCACACTTCGCTAGTTCAATTGGGACTATGAAAGAGAAATTAATTGGGAATTCAAAGGATAAATGAGAAATAGAGAATGATGAAATGAATTCAGTAACCACAAAGAAAGTGAAGATAAACAGAAGAACTTTTTCTTCAGAAAAATGTTTTTCCTAATTGGCAAAAAAATCCATGCAAGAGTGAGGATTCAACCACACCAGTATCTGCATGGTGATTGGTGTCTTCCATACGTACATCATTGAAAGTTTACTTTTGGATGCTGGGGACTTGCTCTGCATCTTGCACAGTGCATTATGCGTCTGTACATGCAAGACACGTTCTTAGTCGCTAATGGCTTTCATTGCTTCTGCAGCCTATGTCGCCCAGAGATGCCATTCATACCCTAAGCCCTTTGGATTCAGGGCTAAGGAAATTCTTTGAGGGCTCGGTGTACCCTTTGGGCTGGCGGCGCCCTTGTTCTGCCCAGGATGCCACCTTTGTGGGTACCATCTTTGACTATTTGTCACCATGCCTCCGCTCTTAAGGCTACTACACTATCCCAAGTATTCCATTTGCCCTTTTTGGAGCACATCTCTTCTCATGCTGGATCCATGTCAGCGTATATGGATGGCCGAGCTGTTTCAATACTGTAACTGTCAGAGGTGGTATGTGTAGTCTTTAAGGGGGATCTCACGGCACCAATGTGAAAATATGATCGAGGGAGAATGAAACTTTAGGATTACAATTTAAAATAATGACAAAGTTATATTTTGGTAGATGCTTCACAAGGTCACACCTTTATGCAGTCAGTCCTCTGTAAGGAGGGCTTCACCGAACGTTGAGGTTCAAACAGGGCTGGTTCAGGCTGCTATGCTGCCTCTGTAGGGAGGGATCCAGCCTTGAAGATTAGCCCTAGCTTTATTAGGGACATCAACTTCACTATGAAGGATTAATTGATGATCCAGTCAACTCCGCAATGAAGCCTCATCTCTGAACCTCAAATATTATACATAGTTACTATATTAGCAAACATAAATGATAATTTCAAAATAAAGCTTCAACTGATTAAATATTAGCCACCAAGTAAAATCATTAAACATTAGAAACTGGTGAAAACGGAGATCATTTTACCCAAAGAGGTATTAATAAAGATCTCAAGAGGACTGTAGTTCAGTTAAATAAATAAATTAGCTCTGTGGGATTTGTTGGTCTATATAAAAAAAATCTATCTTCTGAAAAGAAAAAATACCTTAACAAATTGGGGATGGGTGAAGAAAAAAAAATATATACTAAAATCAATGGCTCCTATTTCAATACACTGCTGAGTGTGTGAGATAACGTGTAGTGCCTGGTTTGGGAGACCGGATTATGATCTTTAGCGACTCACAAAACGCCCTGAGTCCTCTTGGGCCATTTGAATCTCTGTATCCCCTGGCTCGCGATATCCGTGGTGCACTAGTTGCTCTGAGCCAGCTGGAAGTTGAGATTATTTTCTCCTGTGTTCATGGGTATGAGAGAAGTGTGGTGAATGAACATGCCAAAGAGTCTGTGCGGACTGGGTGACCACACCATCGTTTCACTTCCTTACATTGACTTCATGGCAGGAATCATGGGAACTGCCTAGTTGAGAAGATTGGATTTGGGCTGAGGGGAACTTTAAATCATGCGCCATTGCACCATAACTATTCCCATGGACCCTACCCCCTAATGCCTCTGCAGCTCCAGGTTGCTTTCTGTCATCTTCGAATTGGCTCCACTTGATGGAGCACTCGCTTGCCTCTTACTGCCACGACTGTGTTGTGCCCCGGACTGTTCGGCACATTCTTGTTGAGTGTCTAATCCTGGTGGATCGTGCATGTTACCCATCCCGATAGACATGAGTGGGGTCGCTACCGCTTGTCTCTTGTGCCTGGGACGGGTTAGTGTGCACAGACCTCTGGAGTCATGAAATTTGTGTAGGAAGCTTTGCACTTCCATTTTATTTGACTCTTTGGTGTTGGCTGCATGTTTTGCATTGGTTGTCTTTACTTTTGCTGTGCATTCATTTGCTTTTTGTTTAGTGTGTTTTGTTTTGCTTAGCCTTTATGTATCCCAATACTAAGCTAATATTGACCATGGTGGCTGTCGCCAGATGGGCCTGGCATTCTTCCTCAGTGCTGCTGAGTTCCATTAAAGAGAACCCTGTCCGCCACATTTTTGTTGAATGTCCGTGTCTGGGAAGTGTGATGCTAGAGGTTGCTACCTCTTGTTCATTGTTTTTTCTTTTTTTTTCTTCTGGCTGCTGTTCTCTCAGAGGTGAATGTCAGGTGAGTGCGGTGCTTCCCATTGCCGATTCTCTGACAAATCAGGCAATGTGGGAAACCACCCCCTCTCGTCTTGGATGAAAATTGGTGTATTGGTAGATTTTTGGCTGATACAACCGAGTCTCAAATATATTTTACAATATTTAAATTAGAGGCAAACTAATTTGGGGAGGGGGGTATCCCCCCCAAATTATAAGACTCGTATCTCAGTCTCTAATTTACTTAGAAGATAAACAAAAAGCCATTCAAAAAGGAATTTTTAGCTCTTTTAAATTGATTGGGAATATTTTACATAGAAACCATATTAAAAAGTTACAACCATCTAAATTTTAAATTGAGGACCCCCAAAGTAAAGGGAAATAAAAAATAAATTGCCCTCCCCCAAAAGTGCAAATCCCCTTTATTTCTTAATAAGGAGAATTTCTTTTGTATACTATACTTGGTCTCTTCAATATAAGAGGTTAAATATATTGAACTTTTTAGCACTTCTTAACAAATTGCCTAGCCTGTGCTCTGCTATACATCAAGAATCACTTTATGTTAAAAGGGAATTTTTCTGCTTCCTTTGGGTCAAATGAAGATGTGATTACAACTCGTGCATTCAATTTGGGGGCACTCAACACACTCAAAATGTTCTTCATTAATACTCAACATGTATCCTCGGTGGACAAAAAAAAATGTTCTTCGCAACCTGGTGCATGAAGTTAATTTTACATTCTTGATGTTCATTTGAGATTTCTTCAATAAACCCTATGTAAGGAATATTTTAATAGGTACAAAGAACACCATATTGGCCAGTATTGCAGTCAATGTAGGTCATGGAAGGAATTAATATATCGGCTGAAATTTGAGCAACAGTATATTCTATAGACTGTGATGTTTTGAATGTTGGAAATAATTTTCTGGAATACTTAAGGTTTGATCAGTCTCAAATCTAGATTGCAATTGTTTTTCAATTGTTGATAAGCCATCAGATGGAATTTAAAAGAATTAAATTTCAGTAAAATAATTTACAGAACGTTGGGAAAATTTTAATGCTGTTATAATTGGTGATTTATAGACCCTCTGAAGACTCTTCTTAGTTACAGCCCTTTTTATCATACCTTCAAGGCCATGACTAATACACAAATAATTCTTTTCTCAATTCATTCCAAAGTCTAAAAGATTCTAGCACAGATTTATGAAGTTGTACTCATTTTTGTACTGAGCACCACAACCCTATGAGAAATAATGAACTTTGGTGCATTTTGGAAGAATATCATTTATACTGCAATTATTTTTTAAGAAATCTATGAACTGCAGCTACTGAATGGGTCAATGAGTCACTGATAAAGCAAAAACCTTTTATGGTTAGGAATCTTTTAATAAACTACAGAAAGGCGAACAGTAACCAGTGTTTGAGTAGTGAAAGTTTTGTCTTGCATCTTGTACAACAAAGGAGTAATTTTCAGAAAAGTTACCAAGAATAATGACTTCTTTGCTGTCCAAAGTTTCCTCTTTAAGATATTTCAAATATGCCTTTTGCGACTTAGAAATATAATGGTGGCATCTTAGAGAAAGAATTTTGGATGATACGAGTGGCTATAAATTCATCTGTTGAAGAAACAATGGTGCTGAGTGTCGACCTATCTATATTAATCCACTGCAAATAATTAGTTTCATCTAATTTTGGGAGACTTTTTAGATTCTCTTCCCATCCAATTTTTCCTGGGCATTTCCTCCTAGCATGGACTTGGCATTGTTCATATCGCAAACGCACTTTTCCATTAGAGTAATGTCTTTGTCACAAATAGTTGCTACCATAAACTGGTCTTGGTGATGTAAGCACACACACACACATTATGAGTGCCCTGTGGTCCTGCACCACTTTAGTTATAACAGGGTTTTTTTTTAGTTGGATTTGTATTGGGGAAAAAAGTTCTTTTAAATTTGATAAGAGATATTTCTGTACAAGTTCTTTTTTGCCTTCAACCATTCTGCACAAGTTATTTTTTTGCCATCAGCCATTCTGTACAAGTTATTTTTTTGCCATCAGCCATTCTGTGCAAGTTCTTTTTTTGCCATCAGCCATTCTGTGCAAGTTCTTTTTTGCCATCAGCCATTCTGTACGTTATCTTTTTGCCATCAGCCATTCTGTGCAAGTTCTTTTTTGCCATCAGCCATTCTGTGCAAGTTCTTTTTTTGCCATCAGCCATTCTACCTAGATGAGTAATGCTTTTTATGGAAAAGGGTTTATTGAAGAAATCTCTGATTTACATCAAGGCTGTTAAATTAACTTCATGCATCATCATACCTGGTGTATGAAGGTGTGCAAAACAAATTCTCTTTGTTGTCCACTGAGGATATGTGTTGAGTATTAATGAAGAACATTTTGAGTGTGTTGAGTGCCCCAAATTGAATGCAATGACTTATTTATTTGACCCCAAAATAAAAAGCAAAATTCCCTTCTAGCATAAAGGGATTCTAGATGTTAGAGTACAGCATAGACAATTTGTTAAAAAGTGCTAAAAAGTTCAATATATTTAATCTTTTATATTGTACAGACCATGTAAAAAATAAAACGGATAGTGTTTCTTTTTGGGGGGGGGTAAGTTTTTTTTCATTTCCATGTACTTTGGGGGTCCTTCCCATTTAAAAATTTAGTTGTAACTTTTTTTAATATGGTTTCTATGTAAAGTATTGCCAATCAATTTTAAAGAGCTAATAATTCCTTTTGGAATGGCTTTTAGTTTAACCAACATAGATTAGGGGCTGAGATACAAGTCTTTATAATTTGGGGGGGACACTCCTACCCCCCTCAAATTAGGATGTCCTTAACTTTGCTTCTAATTGAGATATTGGAAAACAGATTTCAGACTCAGTGGTTTCAACCAAAAATCTAACCATACACCAATTTTCATCACAATCCTAGAGATGGTGGTTGCATATTTCAAAATTTTGACCTGTTTTTTCAGAATTGGACCCATCCCTTAGTTGCTGAACTTTGCAACTGGCTGGTCCAGAATGACTCCCGTTAATGAGTTCTATTTTGTTGGGTTCTAGGCAACTAGAGGGCTGATCAACTGGCTGGTCCAGAATGACTCCGGTTATTGAGTTCTATTTTGTTGGGTTCTAGGCCACTAGAGGGCTGATCAACTGGCTGGTCCAGAATGACTCCGGTTATTGAGTTCTATTTTGTTGGGTTCTAGGCCACTAGAGGGCTGATCAACTGGCTGGTCCAGAATGACTCCGGTTATTGAGTTCTATTTTGTTGGGTTCTAGGCCACTAGAGGGCTGATCAACTGACCCATTCAGCCTATCATGGGGCCCCCGATAACTCTGCATTCCCTTTTTGAGATTTCTTTCCTCCAATAAGGGATTATGTTTTACTTTTATGGCAGGACGAATGGGATTGTTCATCCTTTAAATTATATAATATCAGCCTGTCCATTCTTGGCCCTCAAGCCTTCAGAGACTGCAGTTCCTATAAGCGGTCCTTTGCCGCATTCGCATTGGTCACACAAGACTTACCCATGGCCATCTTGTTTTGGCTGGTGTTCGAATGGGGGACCAATCGGTCCCCCATTTTCTATTGAAATGACCTCATTTTGCCAGTCTCTGGTCGTCCTGTTTTCCCGACCCTTTCAAGTATACCTCGCCTGTCCCATCTTCCCTTCTAGCAGAGGAATCTTTTAAAGACTCATTTTTAAAATTTTTATCTCGTAGTGGTCTTCTCCCTCTTTTATAGTTAATTTGCCTCTCTTTGCTTATGCTACCATTTAGAATCCACTTGGATTGAGCAGCCCTCCAATTTGTTTCTTCCTCAAATCTTTAATCCTTAAACCAATCCCAAACTTCACTTGACTGCTAAATGGGTTTCCCTATCACATCTACAGTCGGGACACCTCAATTCCCTGCCAAGTACCACAAGAGTAAAGTGAAATCCACCCTCTTCCCTTACTGCAACTTTCAACAACCCCAAAACTCCCATCACCCTCGCATCCTTTCTTGCCCCACTCTCACCCAACATGGAACATCTTGTATATTACTTTCTTTAATGACCTCTGGCATCACCTGTGTGACGTGAGGTGCAGCTTGAAATCTGAGTGTTCGAAAATAGAGAACCTGGAGGCACAAAGTAAAAGTATGCCTTTTCAACATTTAATATTCAGAAAAATTCTCTATAACTTTGTCGCTTAGTCTTCCTTTTACCCTTTAAGACGCGCGCACACACACATATAAACAAACAAGCCAGAGTATGATCAAATGCCTCTTTATATACCATGCTCGCACACACCGAATTACATTCACACAAATGTCATTCCTTCAAGATGTAGGTCTTCCACCTCTCTTGTTTGCTCACCTCATATATAGGCGTGTGTTTTCTCGACCTTAAGCACTGCTGTCTTAAAGGTCTGAGGACAGATTAAAAGATACTCTCGCCTCATCACTCAATCAACCGATCACTACTGCTTCCTGCTGTCGTTTCCCATGTTTTCAGTCTTTTCCATTCCTTTCTCGTTTGCATTCTCTTTTCAATCCCTTTTTACTAATTACCATTGTGGGTGACCTCGGTATCCTTTGGGTTCAGGGACGTCCACTGACCGCTACGCCATCACGAACTCGGCCTCAGACCCCGACTACAGCTCGTCTCTGTTCTACACCGTCGATGGCGAGGATGGCGCTAACATCAAGGTGGTGTGCATAGTCTCTTCCCTGGAAGCAACGCGCTGTTCTACTCAAGTCAAGATCAAGGTCGTGTCCAAGGAGGGACCCATTCAGTACACAGGTATATACATATATTTTTACTCGCAAACTCCTTCCCACCCCCAACTCAGGAAGTCCCTAGTGTAGAGGCATGGCTGAGGCTATAATGGTAATGAGAGACTCCTAAAACAGCCCCTTTTTACCCCAGTCTCTTTCCTCCTATTGTTTGCAGTCCTTCCCTCATTCTATTGATGAGAGAGTCCACTAAACCAAATATGGGCTGATATGAGTCATTGTGGGCTATTATTATCATTATATGTAGTGGGTTGAAGAGTGGAGTAGGTGCATGGCTGAGATGAATGAATGGGAATAAAAATAAAAGGTATTCTTAGACTATTTGAAGAGGAAATAATGGTTGGTGGCTCCAATGTTTATTGGCGATTTGATAGAAGAGGGGAGAAAGATAGGGTGCAAGGAGTGGCTGGTAGGATTTCTCTTTGAAGGGTCCCGATAATTCTGACTGTATGTGTAAGGTGGATGTACAGAAGTCAATGAGATTGAGGTAGAAATCAGACGAGGATCTCTCGTTCGGGTGGTAGCCTATGGAGAGGTGGGGGTGTGTTGAGCCTTTCTGACCAACCACCAACACATAAATAAAGACTTCCCAAACCTCACACTCACTAGCACGTACTACACACACTATGTCCTCGTTTAGTAGGGACCTGCCCAGTAAACTTGCTTGCCTTCCTAAGTAGAAGAGAGCGGGGGGTGGGGGGGGGAGTAAGTCCTTCCTTAGGTCCGTTATGGATATTTATGCAGGTCTCAATCTCTTAGCGGGGTTCTCGTGTTTGTTTCTCAGGCTCTGCACCTTTGACCTGGTTTTGCTCACTCTAACTTGTCCACTTTTTTTAAGAAGTCCCTTCCAAACACTTCCCGGTTGTGGCACCATTTTAACAAAGATCGTTCCCGATTGACAGCTGGTTCAAAATGGGCCCTGCTGATCGCCATGGACAGCTATAACAATGGCCCCCTGTTCACACCGGCCACCGATATGGAGAAGATCGCCCGGGAACTCTCACACCTCCACTTCCACTGCCTCCTCCTCCTCAATCTCAACTTGACGGAGTTAAAGAATTGCGTCAAGTTGTTTTCGCTGCTCATCAAAGCCGGAGATTACGGTAATCCTTCGAAGCGGGCGGCCCACCTCCAGAGACCTTAGGACTTCCCACTAAACCAGAACGCATGAAAACACCTACATCACCTCACCCAGGTTGCACTCAGGAGGGGGGGGGGAGGCA
Organism: Ceratothoa steindachneri; assembly: GCA_963969495.1. Taxonomy (NCBI): domain Eukaryota; kingdom Metazoa; phylum Arthropoda; class Malacostraca; order Isopoda; family Cymothoidae; genus Ceratothoa; species Ceratothoa steindachneri. The sequence continues at coordinate 54,639,635 of OZ018327.1, forward strand.
AACCACCCTACTCTAATGCGGCCCACCGGGCATCATCCAACCCCTGGAAACCGCCCTGGACCGCCCAACCTGACTTTCTCTGGTCCGCCTACGATCACGACACTGCCCCTCACTTCCCCAAAACAGACTAGTCCCTGACACCCCCGGCCCCACTACTGCAACCGCCAGCTGACAGACGACATTACTCATCCCATTCCTCCCCCTACTCCCACAAACACAGGGGGGTACCCGCTGCAGGCGCCTGCTATACCTGGGTACCTGGAGGAGTCGAACATCGTGAGGGAAAATTATGGAAACCCCGTCACTGGGAAGGTTGGTGTGCTTTTCCCTCACTCCCTTTTAGCACTACTTTATCTTTATTTATTATTATTAGTATTGTGTATTATTATTATTATTATTATTATTATTGTATTATTATTACGGCTATACTCTCGACCTTTTCTACCGGCACTCTGTACCAGGAGGACTGTTCCCACATGGACAGAGTTGATCCGCTAGCCATGGTGCCTCGGTAGACTGCATGCCATCCTGGGATCACCGAGCACCCGTGTATGATAATAGGTGATCGCCCACCCTACTCCTTTGTGGACCCGCCTATCTCTTCTTCTCTTTATTACGTCCCCTCCTACCCCCTTTCTGCAGTGTGTACCTTAAAGTCACTACCTGCTGCAAGGGGCAAAGGCTCGCCGGTAAAGGCAACCATTACGCATGGGGTGTGTTGGGCCAGAGACTGCTCACCTTCTTCCAGTACATACTGAAGGTGCTACGCTCAGGGCACCATCCTCTATGGTTAAAGCTCGAGAACATTTTTGCCCGAATGGCTGGTCAGGTTGACAAAGCCCATCAACGCTCAACACCTGGACTGATTATGTGTAAATGATCACATTATGCAATTTTCTGATGCTATGGAGACTTTTCTCTTAACCTCCCAAATCCCTGGAGTGTCATATTATCTCCCATGCATTTTCTCTTTTCTCAAAGTAATGATGGCTACAATTCAAAAGAATAGTGAGCTGTTGCACGGAGATCCGCCTCCAAGCGCGGCTTTGACCTCCATGGACGAGGAAAATCGAGACACCCCTTTAATCGGTAGAAGGGCTTTCCCTAGACCATCTTTAGAGCCGCCTGCGGGCATTTCTACCTCAGAATAGGTCCCCCTTCCCCCTGTGATTTCTCAAGGGCCCCTGCCATACTCTTCAACCGGAGATGATGTTTACTCCTTACGCTAACGGGTGGGGTGGTTTCCCTCTCAACCCCTTCTTTGGAATCGCCCATGGGCGACTCCATCTCTGCACCAGCGCGCTCCATCCTTCCCAGAATCGACCGCCCCCCAGTAAGAGCCACTCGATAATGCCAACTCCCTTAGAGGGGTAAGGGAGAGCAGGGCTCGTCGGGACGTGCCCCCTCAGTCCTAGTCGTGTATTTTGACTTTGCATGGAAGCTTCGGTGTGCCTGACCCCCTCTCTTTCCCAATGGAGCTCGGCCCACTTGCCAAAGACAAGAGTGAAGAGTCCCCGATAGGGATCTCTTATATCTTGCGGCGAGGGGGCTGGCCACATGGAGAGGACCCCCTCAGATGGATATACTACCGGAGGTGACCCAGCTGCAGATGGCAGCTGAGTCGAAATGGAGCTTTTTCCACGCCATCCCGACTGGCGGCCCCTTGACAGCCAAGCCCTTCTCCATCTCGGCCAGTCCATCCAAGCTAGGGGCGCCTTAGGGGGGTGAAAAGAAGCGGGTTCACTCCCCACTTTACTCTCCCAAACACGTAAGGGACACGACGATTTCCTTTCCTAGCCGCCGTGCTGAAGGGACTCAGCACCCCGTCCGGCCCCATCTTAGCCTCTTCTTTCTGACGCCCTGTCTTCTTACCCTACTTCCTCACCTTCCCTACAACTTCTCCCACAACTTTCTCTGCTCGGCTTCTAATTTCACAGGGTAGACACCGACCAGCTTCCTCTTGCCCAACCACCCCGTAAGGGGCGCGGCGATTTGCCATCCTGGCCGCCGTGCTGACGGGACTCAGCACCCCGTCCATCCCAGCTTAGCCTCTTTTCCTAACTTCAAAACACTTGTTTCCTCTCTTTGCACACAACCTCTCCCACAACTTTCTCTGGTCAGCCTCTAATTTCACAGGGTAGATGCTGACCTTCCTTTCAGCCAACCGTCCCGCATCGGGGCTGAGGGGGTGGGGGACAATGTTCCCTAACCCCTGAGCTCCGGTCCGGGGTGGCTGGTTTTTAACAACCTGCTTCATCCCCACCCATACCTTCCTCACATCCCTTTTCCTCTCCTCTTCACAATATATATATTTTACGCCGTGTCTAAGGTGGAGCCGCCATGCCGATGGACTGCCAGGCCACCAGGCGGGAGGGGTGGTCCCAAATGGCGGCGCCTGGCTCTGCCGGGCTTGTAAGCACCTCTCGCAGTGCGGGCTACTGCGAGAGGTGTGCGCGATTGCATCCCGTGTAAAAAAGAGGGTCACCATGCCCAATGATGAAGATAAAAAAAAAAACCTCAACCCCCAACTTTCCCTGAAACATCGACGGAGCCGCCCTCGGGCAACTCCAGCAAAAAAATGGAGGTGCCTCCCCCCTGTGCTTGCACAGGGGACCCTCCATATTTCTCTAACCGGAGAGGAGGCTTACTCCTCTCCTTCGCCTACGGGTGCAGGGGACTCCCTCTCACCCCCTTCTCTGGAGGTGCTTTCGGGTACCTCCCTTTTTCCAGCGGCAGGCCCCTCTTTTCTTTCCAAGGGGACTGCCACCAAAGCCAGCCGCTCCACATCGAATCGGCTCGGTAGGGCAAACCCCCTTAGGGGGGAGAGGGAAGCCAGGCCCCTTCGGTCGCTTCCCTCAAAAGACCTGCTGGCAAGGATATTAAACCTTGCCGGGGTTAAGGCTTGTGCCTCCCCAAAAATGACTCTTGACGCTGCCAACGGGACCTGCGATGTCTTGGGAGGGGATGGCCAACTGGAGGCCCCTCCTGTGATAGACATGGTCCTTGAGGAGACCCAGCCTCAGACGGTAGGGCCTTCCATGGGGGGGAATCCGGGCTAGGCGCCAAGCACTGAACCTGAATCCGCCCCTATGCAAGGTCCTCCCCAAACGGCTGGGGCCTCCGAGGCAGCACAATGAGGGGAGGGATCTCCTCTGACCGGTGCCCCTGCGACCACCAGGACCTTTTCCATTTCGGAGAAGGACCTGGCTGAGGCCGGTCCATCTGGCCTAGGGGCTTCTGTCGGCGGAGGAGAGAAGCGGGTTCATTCCCCGCCCTCCTCTCCTAAAAAGAAGAAAAAGACAAGAAAGACTAAGAAGACTCGGGGCTCCTCTCCATCTGCGGGGGCCGTGGGGACGGATGGGTCTGCTGCCACTCTGGCAAGCGACCAAGCCAAGATCGGCACATCCGCCCCCTCTGCCCCCCCGGTTGCGGAGCCCCTGACTAAGACTAATACCAAGAGTGCACAGGGCGGAGCCTCGATGACATCGGGGCCCCTGATTCAGAGGTTACCTGGCGTTTTCGAGCCCGCTGGCTTCAAACGCTTCCTCGTTATTCGCTCCACTGATGGCACCATGTTGTCCAAGGGCAACATGATCCATCAGAGGAGAGGATTAGCTAGTGCAATTGGTAGAGAGCTGAAGGTGACCCGTTTCTCGGACGGGAGCCTTCTGGCGAATGCGGAGAATCCCGCCGAGGCGGCCAAGATAAGTGCTCTTCGGACACTTGATGGCACCCCGGTGAGTGTGACGCCGCACTCTACCATGAACTTTGTGAAAGGAGTAGTTTATGCGAGGGAACTCGTTGACTACTCCATTGAGGACTTCACCCTAGAGCTGGCCGACCATGGGGCGGTCAAGGTCGAACGTGTGATGAGAAAACAGGGAGGGGCCTCGAGACCCACCCCTACACTCTTCGTCACGTTCGACAAGATCCCTGAGTCAGTGCCTGCTGGTTGGTACCGCTACCGCGTGAAGGCATTCGTGCCACTGCCGCGGTGGTGCTATTACTGTCACCGCTTCGGCCATACGAATCGCTCATGTAGACGTGCAAAGTCGGGGTCACCCGAAGTCTGTGTAAATTGCTCCAAGGTCGCACACGATAAGTCCAAATCGTGTGTGGCCAAGTGTGTCAATTGCGGAGAGCCGCACCCCGCTTCTTCGAAGCAATGTGGTGCATATCTCCTTGAGAAAGAAATCCTGGCCGTTCAGGCCCAGGATAGAATCTCATTCCGTGAGGCTAAGGACTTGGTCCTGGCGCGCCCGGCTCTGCCTGGGACGTCATATGCCTCAGTAGTTAGAAAGGCACCCTCTGCTCCTGGCCCATCCAGGCCAACGAGCACGGTTGTTTCCGCGCCTATTCGGAGCCCTTCTGCGGGTTCTACCCAACCCGGGCGCTCCCCTGGTAAAGCTGGGGGCAAAAAGGGTTCATACCCAGCCCCGGCTAAAACCAGGGCTCCCCCCTCTTCCCCCAGCGTGACCGTTTCCCGTAAGGCGAAACGGCCACGCGCCTCCACCGAGTCGTTAGACTCACAGGAGGCAACACCCCTGAAGATGGTCGCTAGGCCATCTTCGGGGGTTCCTAAAACTGTTGCCCGAAAGGAGGACAGCAACAAAGGAGCTTCGGCTCCTTCGCCCACGCCCGAGGTGGAGCGAGTGGCTCGGAGACGGTGGTTCCTCAAAAAGAGGGCCCCCCGCCTCCGAACGCCCGCCTAAGGTTTCGAGGCGGAGGGAGGAAAAGACTCGCATGGCGAGCCCAACCTCCCCCAATAAGTCCTCGAAGGCGACAGCGCCCGGGGCTCTGCCCCCGGGAAGCGTACGGCCATTCCCGTAAGGGTCTTCAATTCGAGGAGGGCCCCCGCGTCTCCTCTGAGCTAGGCCTGGAGGGCATATTCCCTGAATGGAATTGCCGTGGACTCCGGGCCAACTGGGAGGAGCTGCGGAGGCTCGTCTCGTCCCGTTTCCCGTTAGCCATTTTTTTGCAGGAGACCATGCTAGGCGCGTGCCCCCTGCCTGCCCTCCCTGGGTATAAGGGTCTTGCTACCCCACCACCGCGGAATGGCCGGGCTGGGGGATGCGCGGTTTACACCCGGCATGATGTATCCGTTCTTCCTTTCTCTTTAGATACCTCTTTTCAGGCAGTGGCTGTGCAGCTGCACCTGGATAGGAGGTATACTATCATTTCTGCGTACATTCCACCGTCAGCTGACTTCGACGCGGGGGACTTCCGCCGCGTGGTGGCACGGTTGCCGAGGCCCTATCTCTTGCTTGGAGATCTGAACGGCAGGCATCCTTTCTGGGGAGATTACTCCATAAATCCCAGGGGACAAGTCCTTGCCGATCTGATGGAAGAGCTTGAGATGGGTGTCCTAAACGTGGATGAGTTTACGCATCACTGTCCGAGAACCGCTTGATTTTCTTGGCTTGACCTATCTTTGTGCTCCTCGGATGCACAGCCTGATTTTGATTGGGGGGTGGTCGATGACCTCCATGGTAGTGATCACTTTCCCATTCAAATATCATTTTCAGGGCAACTGCCGCCTGAGAGACCACCTCGGTGGTGCTTGGCGCGGGCGCGGTGGCTTGCATTTCAGGATTTGACTGAATTCTCTATCTCAGTCGAGGAGTTTAGGTCGGTAGATGAGGCCGTTAAGTTCTTAACCGGCAACCTCATCGCCGTGGGCCTGACTACTATTCCTAGGACGTCTGGCCGTTTTGCACGCCGACCACTCCCATGGTGGTCGGCCGAGTGTGAGATGGCCCAAACAGAAGCGTTATGCCTACATGCGCTATAAGCGCCGCCCGAACGATTTCACTGTCGCTGAATTTCGTCGGGCTAGGGCTAGGTTCCGGTATATTTCGAAGCACGCCCGCCCCTCTTCTTGGCGAGCATACGTGTCTTCACTTAACGGGAAGACCCCTTTAGCTGAGGTGTGGAAGCGATTCAAAAGGATTCGGGGCAAGTTCTCGCAGGACCCCCCTCCCGTTCTCCAGGAGAATGGGACCGCAATCTCGGACCCCGCGTCCGTGGCGGAATCCTTAGCGACCGCTTTTTCCGCATTCTCTAGCCGTGATGCTGCTCCGCCAGCATTCAATGCACGTCGTGATGTCGCGGAAGGCCGCTGACTGGACTTTACCTCCAGAGGCGGAGAACCCTTCAACGACAAGTTTACTGTGAGTGAGTTGCGTTCCGCTCTCGCTTCGTGCGCGGACACCGCCCATGGTCCGGACGATGTCCCGTACGCCATGTTTCGACACCTGGGTGAGCGAGGCATGGCCTTTCTGTTAGATTTGTTCAACAGGATCTGGTTGGAAGGTCTTCTCCCAGACTCCTGGCCAATCGCTACTGTGCTCGCCTTTCGCAAGCCGGGGAGAGATCACTCTACTCCGACCGGTTTCCGACCAATCTATCTAACCTCTTGCGTGTGCAAAATGATGGATAGATTGGTAAATGTTAGATTAGTCTATTTCCTGGACAGCGGAGGCCATCTGTATTCTGCACAGTGCGGCTTCCGTAAGTTCCACTCCACGTCGGATGCTCTGCTCCGACTGGAAAATGCCGTCTGCGAGGCTTTCCTTCGTAGACAGCACTACGCCACGGTGTTTTTTGATCTGGAGAAGGCCTATGATACCGCATGGCGATACGGTATCATGGAGACTCTCCACATGATGGGGGCGAGGGGACGCCTCCCAATGTTTATATCTGAATTTTTGCGAGATCGTCGATTCCGCGTACGGGTGGGGGGAGCCCTCTCCGGCCCAAAGGAGCAGGAAGAGGGTGTCCCGCAGGGAAGTGTCCTCAGTGTCACACTCTTTTCCTGAGCATCAACGGCATCACCTCGGCGCTGCCGGAAGATGTTCTCGCTACGCTCTACGTGGACGACCTTTCGATCTCTTTTGGCGCGGCCCAGATGCCAACTCTGGAGCGTCGACTCCAACAGGCATTGAACCGCGTCTCTCGCTATGCCGAAGCGCACAGGTTTCGGTTTTCTTTGGCCAAGACTAAGGTGGTGCACTTCTGCCGCCATCCACGGCTTCACCCCGACCCAGATTTGTTTCTTAATGGGGTGCGCCTGGATGTGGTTGAGTCGCACCGTTTCCTTGGTCTTGTATTCGACCGACGCCTCACCTGGGAGGCGCATATTCGCAGCCTTAGGGTCTCTTCTACCCGCGCCATGGACATTCTCCGTTCCGTGACGTTCAGCGCTTGGGGTGTTGATAGGGCTACCGCCTTACTTTTTTATCGATCCTTTGTTCGCTCGAAGCTCGACTACGGATGCGAGTTTTATACATCCGCAGCCGAGCGTTTATTGCGGAAGGTGGATTCAATCCACCACACCGGCCTTCGCCTTGCGACCGGTGCCTTCCGCACTTCCCCCATTGAGAGCCTGTTGGTCGATGCTGGGGAGATGCCACTCGCTCTGCGCCGCGTGCAGTGCATCACTCGCCTGTACGCGCGAGCCCGGCGCCTCCCTCAGTCGCCAACAGCTCTCACTGCATCCGCAGCTGATCTCGATGGTGCCTATGCCGCCGAGAGACGCCAGTCATACCCTAAGCCCTTTGGGCTTAGGGCCTTAGGGCCAGGAAACTCCTTCGAGAGGTAGATATAGCTCTCGGGCCGGTGGCGCCCCTGGTTCTGCCCAGGACGCCACCCTGGAGGGTACCACATTTGGCTATTTGTCGCCACGCCTCTGCTCTCAAAGCTTGTACTGCGCCGGGAGTATTGCGTTGGACCTTTTTGGAGCACACATCGTGTCACGCTGGTACCGTGCCAGTGTATACGGATGGCTCCAAGTCCCAAGAGGGGGTCGGCTTCCACGCCGTATCCCCTCTGTTTGAAGTCAGCGGGGCTCTACCAGGCGCTGCGTCTGTCTTCACGGCCGAGCTGGTGGCAATACACCACTCGGTACGGGAGATTACGCGACGTGCCCGGTTCGGAGACCGGATTGTGATCTATAGCGACTCACAAAGCGCCCTGAGTGCTCTCGGGGCATTGGAATCTCCGCATCCCCTGGTTCGCGATATCCGTGACGCCACGGTTTTGGCGAGCCGGGCAGATGTCGAGATTATCTTCTGCTGGGTTCCTGGACATGTAGGAATTGCGGGGAATGAGCGCGCCAAAGAGTCCGCGAGGACTCTGCGACCGGACCAGCGTTTCGCTCTTCCTCACACCGACTACATGGCAGGAATACGGGCAGCTCTTCGGACTGCTTGGCAAAGAAGATGGGAGACGGTCGAAGGGAACTTAAAGTTGCGTGCCATTGCGCCGCGACTGTTCCCATGGACCTATCCCCCAATGCCGCGGCGGCTTCAGGTTGCTTTCTGTCGTCTCCGAATCGGACACACTCGTGTGACGCATCGCTATCTGATGGAGCGCTCGCCTGCGCCCTATTGCAACGACTGCGTCGTCCCCCAGACTGTTCGGCACATTCTTGTCGAATGTCCCAGTCTGGGTGATCTTCGCGCACGATACCTGTCCCAGTCCTGGGATGGGCGGGGTCGCTACCGCCTGTCCCTTGTGCTCGGGACAGATTCGTGCACACTGACTTGTGGACTTGTTGACTTCTTGGGGGAGGCCGGCCTTCTCTCTATTATTTAAGCAAGGTTTGTTTGTTTTGTTTTTTGTTGTTTTTTTTTGCATTTTTTGTTTTTTGTTTGTTTTTTTTTTCTTTAGTTGCACGCTCCTGCGCCGGGGGGACCTCTCCCCGACGCACCAGCTTGCTTCCTTTCCCCCTTTTGGGGTGTTTTTTTTTTTTTTTCTCTCTGTAATTTCATTTTAAAGTAGCCTAGAACTAGGCCAGTTTTAATACGGCGACTAATGCCCAAGTAGGCAGTCGCCAGATGAGCTCAAAAAAAAAAAAAAAAAAAAAAATTTGGCGAGCCGGGCAGATGTCGAGATTATCTTCTTCTGGGTTCCCGGACATGTAGGAATTGCAGGGAATGAGGGCGCCAAAGAGTCCGCGAGGACTCTGCGACCGGACCAGCGTTTCGCTCTTCCTCACACTGACTACATGGCAGGAATACGGGCAGCTCTTCGGACTGCCTCGCAAAGAAGATGGGAGACGGTCGAAGGGAACTTAAAGTTGCGTGCCATTGCGCCGCGACTGTTCCCATGGACCTATCCCCCAATGCCGCGGCGGCTTCAGTTTGCTTTCTGTCGTCTCCGAATCGGGCACACTCGTGTGACGCATCGCTATTTGATGGAGCGCTCGCCTGCGCCCTAGTGCAACGACTGCGTCGTCCCCCAGACTGTTCGGCACATTCTTATCGAATGTCCCAGTCTGGGTGATCTTCGCGCACGACACCTGTCCCGGTACCGGGATGGGCGGGGTCGCTACCGCCTGTCCCTTGTATTCGGGATGAGTGCGTGCACATTGACTGGTGGACTTATTGACTTTTTGGGCGAGGCCGGCCTTCTCCCTATTATTTAAGCAGGGTTTGTTTTTTTGTTTTGTTTTTTGCATTTGTTTTTGTTTTTTTCCTTTCCCCCATTTAGGGTGTTTTTTTTCTTCGTTTAATTGTTTTTTAAAGTAGCCTAGAACTAGGCCAGTTTTAATACGGCGACTAATGCCCATGTAGGCAGTCGCCAGATGAGCTCTAATTAAAAAAAAAATAAATCTTGCCCAACCATCCTGGATCAGGGCTAAAGGGGGGAGGGGACAATGTTCCCTTTCCCCTAAGCTCTGATGAGGGGGGGGGGGGGTAACAACCTGCTTCACCCCCACCCACACCGTCTTCACATACCCTTTCTCTCTGCTTTCAAGGTCTATCAATTTTACGCCGAACTTAAGGTGGAGCCGCCATGCTGATGGGCAGCCTGGCCACTAGGCGGGAGGAGTGGTCTCAAATGGTGGCTGTAGGTTTTGACAGACCCGTACTCACCCCTCGCAGAGCAGGCACCTGCGTAGGGTGATTAGTGTTTGCATCCCGTGAAAATACCAGGGTCACCATGCCCATGAATGAATCTAAAAAAAATCTCCCCCATGACCAGTCTCGGAGTCGCTCTCGGGCAGCTCCATTAAAGAAAAGGAGCGGGATCGACTCCATAATGCAAACCCTCATAGAGGGGCAAGGCATGGCAAGGCCCATCGGTCCGTGCCCTCCAACATCCTGCACTTGTACGTTCTCAGTTTACAGGGGGTCGCTGTACCTGCCCCCTCTCTTCCCCAACAGATGCCGGTTCGCCGGCCCAAGACGAGACTAAAAGTTCCTTGAATGGGATCTTCGATCTCTTGGGTGGGGGTGGGGAAGTATCCCCTGGGATGGACATGGTGCTTGAGGTGACCCAGTCCCAGACAGTAAGATCTTCCATGGGGCCATACCCGGGGTCGGTGCCAAGCACAGAACCCGGGTCCATTCCCAATGCCGCGACGGCTTTAGGTTGCTTTCTGTCGTCTCCGAATCGGGCACACTCGTGTGACGCATCGCTATCTGATGGAGCGCTCGCCAGCGCCCTATTGTGACGACTGCGTCGTCCCCCAGACTGTTCGGCACATTCTTGTTCAATGTCCCCGTCTGGGTGATCTTCGTGCACGCTACCTGTCGCGGTAACGGGACGAGCGGGGTCGCTACCTCTTGTCCCTTGTCCTCGGGAATAGTTCGTGCACACAGACTGGGTGACTATATGACTTTTTGTAAGAGGTTGGCCTTCACCATTTTATTTGTCTTTGTTGTAGGTTGCATCTTCCTGCGCCACGGGAGGCGTGTCTACCCCCGACGCCGGTACGCGCTTCCTTCTTGTCATTTGCTTATCTTGTTTTCTTTTTATTTGTTGTTTTTCCTTCCTCTTCGCTTGTGTCTTAGTCTTTGTTTCTTTTTTATCTTTTTTATTTACATATTGTTACTTGTTTTTTAATCTTGTGTTGTATTAGGTTGTATTTCGCGTACGGGGTGTTCAAGGCACAGCATCGCATCTTCATCCCCAGACATCATCAAAAGAATAGTGTTTACTCGGTTAAATATCTTAGTGAGTGTCGTTATTTTTTGTTTAGAAGTGTTTCTTTCAGTTGTCTTTTGTTACGCGGGGCACGGATTCTTCAATGGAGTGGATCTCCTGATGCCGGTTTCCCATGACAACGCCGCCATGACGGAACTAGAAACTCTCCCGTCGGTGTGGGTTCGATCCCTCTTGCAGAAGAACCATCCCGCACTTCTCTTCATCGTCCTCGACATGTGTCGACACATTCATGCTCCTCAGGATGAACGGTGAGGGAACTTGGAGATAGTGACTGTCAATCCGTGAGTGCTTGGTCTAGTTCACCGGGGAAGCTCTTTGGCAGCGATTAGGGTCATGGAAAGCTTGTTTCGATATAAATCCGAGCTTCTTGTCTGTCTCGATATAAGTCCCAGCTTCTAGTCTGTCTCGATATAAGTCCCAGCTTCTAGTCTGTCTCGATATAAGTCCTAGCTTCTAGTCTGTCTCGATATAAGTCCCAGCTTCTTGTCTGTCTCGATATAAGTCCCAGCTTCTTGTTTCGATATAATGTGTGTTCTGGATTCGCTTTCTGGAATCATTTTGGCAATTGACCTTTTGATTCGGCAAGTTTGGCTCCTTCCTCTCTCCTGGCAAGGGTTTGCGAGGCGGATCGTGGGTGACCATGGTGCAGCTGATATCTGTCTTACTGACGCTTGCAGCTGGATGGGTACAAGCTCACGCCATCTCAATCCTCAACCTATGCACTTCACCAGAGACTGTTGGTGCTCCCAGCAATTGACAATCAAATGTGAAAATGCTCTCTTTGCTGTGATGGAACTACAAAGGATGCTTTCCCTTCCTTTGATTAAGCTCTCTCTCTACAGGGCTAAACAATAAGACCTTTGACAGTGTGGGAGGGGGGTTCGTAGAGGTGTTCAAGATTGGAGAACTTCAAAGTGAGGAAGCTAGATAATCCCTAGGAATGTAAAGAAGAAACTGCTTATGGTGCCTAGAACCATGTAGTCACAGCGAGTCCAACTCCTGCACCACCAAAATTAGATAGATTCCCGGTGCGGTTGTTAGGTCTGGACCAGTGGAGTACACAATCCTTACAAACTTTCTACCGGATGCCTTCGTTGGTTTTCGCTCTAAACTAAAAAAGAACTATAAGAACAAAGAAAATAGAAAGGAGAAAATTAAACCTGTCTCTGTGGAGGCCCCAACGAAAGATAGGAGATTGAATAAAACCCGCTGCAGGAGTTTCCATGGTTGAGCGGGTGTCGGGTGTTCGAGCTCGCCGGCTTCAAAAGGTGCCTTGTCATTAGGTCAACCGAGGGAACCGATTGGCCAGATGGACCCATTTTCTCAAGGTTGGACAATTGCGACAAATGTTTGGATGGGCGGCAAAAGTCTCAGGAACACATTTTACTTTATACACTGTGAAAGGTGACCTTACTTTAGTGAATGTCCTCAATATCATCGAAGAGCTTTCCTACCTGGAGGAGGTCAAGGTCGAACCGAACGAGGAATAACGACCATTAAATCTTCTCGCTGAGATCAATACGTGTGCCAATTTTTAAAACAACCAGAGATTGTTTTGCAAATGCATCCTATCCTTCATCCCGACCCAAACCATACATGTACATCCTGCAGAGGAGGGCTCCAAATGGGCATGGGAGGCATCACGCTCTTTGGCTTGAAGAGGCAAAGAGCGGATGAAGCCTTCTTAGCTTGTGAGGTACAGGAGATGCCTGACTGTGCAGACGAAGCTTTACGCAAAACAGGAAGGGTACCAACTCAAACAAGGGGGAGTAAGCCAAGCACTAACGAAGCCATATAAACCGTGAACAAGAAAACACTCGTAAAACTACGCAAAAATTAGGAAACCAACACCCCTAGCTCACGAACAGAATCAAACATTGCACTGCACTCACTCATAAAAGAACATGGAACGTCTATTAATCGACCAGACTCCCAACAATTATTCAGCCAACTGCACTCATCAATCACATAAATCTCCCTTCTAATGAGTGAGCTAATTAAAGAAGGCTTCATTAAGCCCAGAACACCACACAGGGCCGTACTAGCACAGTCGACAAAATGCCCATACCAAACTAGACTACTAATACAGCTTGTTATCTTCCCCACAGGAAGTTGTACACACACAATACACCTAAGCAAGATATCACAAATATACAACGGAGTCCCACATGGAATTTAACTTTGACACGCCCGCTTCAACCTATTTCTCCATAATATCCAACATCCCTACCCAAACATAGCATTTTACACAGATGAAATCATCATTTAAACTACCAAGATGGAGCCTGCGAGGAGGGCGGGCTGCCAAGTGCCCATCTGGGTGGCGGCGCATCCTCCTATCAAGTGGGAGGAATGAAAGGCCATCACGACCCTCTACTCTCTGCGAACCCTGCTGGACCGCCAGGGGCGCGGCCCGAGTGCCGCACTGGACTCTGTCCGACCTGTCCCACCAACCATACTACACCTCCAGAGCCTTCACCTTCCTTTTTTTTCCCTAAAAGGGAGTGAACGATCCTCCCCTTACTCCTCTCCGGCGACATAAACAACAACCCTGGCCCTGCATACCCTTGTCCAACCTGCAGCCGCCCATTCAACCGGCGTTGGGGGGGGAGGGTTTAGGGCCTCCCTCGGCCCTAAACCTCTCCCGGTGAACGATGAGGAGCATGAGCTCTCCCTGTGGGAACGGGTGCAGCTGGAGCGCCTACAGTGTGGACACACCATACAGCCATCCCGGCATACAAGCACAGGATTGGACTTGCTCCGGACAATGCCTGCTGGAACTGCAATTTGGGACCAGCGGACATAGAGCATGTCCTCTTACACTGCCCCCACACACTAATACACAGGGTAACACACAGAATAGACAATATGGAGCACCTCTGCACCCCCCCCCCCCTGTCACCGTTATGCAGTTTCTGCTAGATGCTGGCATCGTCTAAAGGCTCACATAAGCCCACACCATCCCAAGTGGACTCGTCGACTTGGCCCGGGCGGAAACCCGGTCCGCGGCGGCGCCCTACCCTAAGAACCGTCGGAGGTTAAACAACAACAACTACCATTACCTACACTCAGCCTGAGCCTTACACACTACTTCACGAGCACCAATTTTCAAAACAACCTGAGGTTGTGAGGCGAATTTTCCTAAAATTTGATTGATCTGCCATGGACTAAATTCTCCCCTCCCTCGAAGGGGTGTCAATCGAGCTCGCAGTCAAGAGGGTTTGAACCAAAGACCACGACTCCTTCCTTCGGTCTCTCTGTGAGCAGCTCCTGGGCCTTCCTCTGCAGACTTTGAGCCATACGGGGATCGTTAGCCCAGTGGTACGGCGTCAGGTTTCGAACATCGAGGCGTACCGGGTTCGATCCCAAGCGAGAGGGGCCACAAACGGCAGCGCACATATGCAGAGGTCTGGCCACCGAATGGTGCACGTGCTGTGCTTACCTCCGCGGGGGTAGGTAGCTCTTACACACAGCCATTCCCAACGCCACTATCTCCCCCCTCCATCTTCACAACACGCATATCTTAGCCATTGGTAGTTGTATCCATATACTCCCGTCGCGGAAGGGATCCTCCTCCCTCTCGGAGGTTGTTTCCTAATGGTGTCGAAAAACACAATGTCTACCCCCCAAAAAAACAAAAAAACGAGGAGGGCCCCCGCAATTGTCATACCGATCTCTGTTAGTTTCATTATCCGGTCAGTGAGATCTAGTCTTCACGACGAGAGAGCTCGTCTACAAGCGAAAGACGGATGTGGTAACACACTAGTATTAGTTAATCTCCACCCATATGAGTGCAGATCGTTGGCAAAACACTCTACTAGTCTTAGCACCACGAGTCGCACGCGATCACACTCGATCCCATTCACAAACTTCACTTCCCTTATATTCTTCTTACATAATGCGTTTTAGATAGAAAAAAATTGGTCTCTCGGCATTCGTTTTCTTTGGAGAGATGCTCTTATTCCTCGGTTAATGGTCGCCAGCATCCTTTCGCAGACTGTGATTTGCACTCTGCCCCTAGGCCGGTGTATGTGCAGAAGACCCAGACTGAGCGGAACTGCGTCATCCTGAATGCCACTTCGGAGGGCTATCAATCCCTCGAAAACCCCCTGAAGTCGTCGATCTTGGCGCTATCGTTGTTGAAGCACCTCCGGGACGAGGTGGATGTGGTGACGATGGCGAGAAGCGTCCTTCGAGGTGAGTCTTTCCGGGGAACTCCGCTGGGCGGTAAGTGGGTGGGGGCTGCGTCCCACCGAGAGCCGGGAAATACTCCTATGTCACTCATTAATGTGAGGACGGAAAATGGATCGATTCACAGAGGACGCCCGGCTTAGGTGAGGTTAGAATTCCTTCCCGACATTTGCACGGTAACGTATCGGGGTGGTAACCATATTCAAGATCAAGTGGTAAATCCTGGACTTGGATTTCATTGGTTGCGAACTTGAATCCACTTCTCGCCACAGAGGGATGAGCTCGTGGTCCCCAGGTTCAGAAGTGTCGCGTCTCCGCTGGTCTCTAGTAATCTAGATTGTACCCTTTGTCACCTTAAGGGGCATGGCGATTTGCTCTCCTGACCGGCGTGCTGACGGGACTCAGCGCCCCGTCCGGCCCCAGCTTGGCATCCTTTTTCTCCTTCTGCTCACCCCTACTTCGTCTTCTGTACCAATTCTCTTTCACCCTGCATCGTCCTTCCATCTACGTCTGTTTGTCGATCTCGGTGTATCAGAGCTGCCCGTCAGGGGGCGCGACCCTTTAGCTGGTCCTGCCTGTGTTGGTAGGTGGGTGCCTGAGCCGTTGGGGCGCTCTTAGGGGTCTTTGTTTCACCAGCCGGTAAATTTTCGAAGCTGGCCGGCCATTTTTAAAACGATGGTTGGGTCAGGGGTCGACGGGCTTACCCTCCTGGTTGGGCCGGCGCTCCGAGTAGGTGTCTCGACGGTAGGCAGTGACTGCGCTGCGCGAGTTCGCACCCCCTTTTATACTCTACTTTATATAGATAACAATAAAAAATTTCTCCCAGAAGTCGCAGCCTTATGGTTCTCGTACTACGCCTGTCAATAAATCCTCTTTTCCGCGCTTGTTAGATCCCTTCGCAGAAGAAATAGATCCTGATTTCGATTATCCTCGTTTCCTGATGCTGAATTCCAGTTCTGGATCTCCGCTTTCTAAATTGGACGTGCTTGATTTGAATGAGGAGTTTGAGTCCCGCTATGGTGCGCCCCGCCGTATGTGGGCCCGTGGTAGTGGCGATTTAGTGGTTGAGGTATCTTTGCGACAGCAGTGTGGCGTCGTGCGGGATTTGTCCTCCCTTTCGGAGGTCCCGGTTTCGGTTATGCCCCACCCTCGCCTTAATTTTGTTAAGGGATTGATTCGCTCCAACGAATTATTGCAATATGATGTTTCGAGACTAAAGGATAAACTTTCGTCCCAGGGGGTTACGGACGTTTATAGGGTTTCTAAGTCTGTTGGTCCCACTAAGGTTCCCACGAGTACGCTCATCGTTACCTTTGAGCGTCAGGATGTGCCCCAGTTTGTTCTGCTGGTTATCTTCTTGTCCCTGTGTCCCGTTATGTCGAGCTCCCCAGACGTTTTAATTGCGACCAGTTTGGCAGCAATTGTAGGCAGGCTCGTCGCTGTGTGGCCTGTGCGTTGGCGTATCATGGCTCCTCTTGTGGGAATCATGAATGTTGCGCCAATTGCGGAAGTTCCCATAGCGCGGCTTCGCGTTCTTGTCCCGTATTCCTTTTTGAGAAGGAGGTCCTGGCTCTTCGGGACTCCCTCAGGCTGGACTTTGGTGAGGCTCGCCGTAGGGAGCGGGTTCAGCTCACCCCCTCCGGGCGTCTCTTCTCTGACGTCTTCCGGGAGGCAGGGTCCCGCCGTCCTCTTCCCGGTAGTCCTACTACTCCTTTGTCTTCTCGCGGTCCCTCTGTTGCTCCTTCTTCCCTGCCTTTGGTCCCTCTGTTGCGCCCTCTCCTTTGTCATTGGTCTCTTCTCATGTTCCTCCCTCTGTCGCGGACCGTGAGACCGACCGAGCTGAGACGCTGGAGAATATCCAGCAGTTCCTCCAGGCGTCTGCCCCTGCTGTTCCTCCCGTTCATATGCCTCTTCGGAGTCCAAGCGCGCTGCCTCTGATTAGGCTGGTTTGGCATCCCCGAGTCGGTTGTTGAGCCGTCCTCTGTTTTGATGTCTTCTTCCCGTTGGCATCACCGATGTCATTGTCCGGGCGGAAGTTCACCCGGTTCCATCTTCTTTGCCTCCTACCCCAGTTTCCTCTCCCTTGCCTCCCACCTCTGTTTCTTCATCTCCTTCTGAACCTGTTCCTTCCTCACACTCTGACCCTGCTCCTTCCTCTCCATCTGATCCAATTTCCTCCTTACCCTCTGACCCTGTTCCATTCTCACCCTCTGTCCATGTTCCCCCTTCTGTTCCATCTTCGCATCTTAGTTCTCGTCCGTCTCTGCTCGATCTCCGTTTCCCTCCGGGCCATGAGCCCTCCACGTTAGGGATTGGTTTGACTCTCAACTTTCGCCTCCCGCCATTCACGCTGCCAAGTCCGTGCCGTGTGCGTCCCCGGCTTACCGCAATTTGTCGCTTGCCCCTTCTGGGCCTTCTAGTAGTCGGGAACCTTCGACGGTCTCCGTCACTCGAATCTAGACGTTGGTGTCGATACGACAGTAATGTCTGTCACCCTACAGTGGAATTGTCAAGGGGTTCTCCCCAAGTGGGAGGAACTCCAGCTCTTGCTTTCTAGCGTTCGGCCCTCGGTGGTCTGTTTGCAAGAAAATAAGCTTGGGGCTCGATCCTCCTGGCACTTCCGAACTTCTGGGTGTTTAATTCCATCCCACCGGCCGGGAGCGTGTCCCATGGTGGTGCTTCGCTTTTAATTTCCTCTTCGCTATTTTCTGCGCCACTTCCCGTCCGTACTATTTTGCAGGCTGTTGCTGCGAGGGTTTTACTTCCAAGCTTTTAACTATTTGTTCTGTATAAATCCCCCCTGCCGGATTTTAGTTTGAATCGGTCTGACCTTTAAGAGCTCACAAGTCAGTTACCTACCTCGTTTTTATTACTTCGTGATTTTAATGCCTGCCACCCATCTTGGGGGTGATACTGCCCATAATTCCCGGGGCGGAGTGGTTGAGTCCCTCTTATTACCCGATTCCCTCTGTCTTTTAAATTCTGGCGATTTTACTTCTTACCATGTTCAAACGGATGAGTTTAGTGCTGTAGACTTGTCCTTACGACAGGCGGTCCTTGGTCCCCCTCCCCTCTTCTTGGACGGCACGGCGATTGAATATATCCCCGTTTTTAAGTTCTGGGTTTAACGCTTGATAATAAGCTCACTTGGGTACTCCATTTGCGTCGCTTGAGGGCGTCCTGTTCGAAACTATGGATTTGCTTAGCGACCTTGTGGTCGCTTTATTCGGCACTGGTCCAATCCCAGCTGGACTACGGTTGCCAGGTGTATTCTTCAGCGTCTCCTTAAGCCTTGAAGATACTTGGCCCTGTTCGTTCGCTTGGGGCCCGTCTTAGTAGTGGAGCCTTTCGCACCTCGCCTATCCCTAGCCTCTTTGTGGTTAGTGGCGTGCTTTCCTTGCGATACCACCGGCTGCCGGTGTGCTTACGATTTCTGTTTTGTGTTCAGCAGTACCCTTCATCCCCAGTCCATGAGTGCCTTTTTGCCCCGTCCTCTTCGGCATCTTTTGATCGGTGGCCATCTGGGGGTACAGGTTTGGGACCATCTCTCCTTCCTGGGTGTTTCCGGTGTGTTGGCCCTCCCATTCCCGCCGGCTCCGTGTTGGGACGTCCGCCCTCCTGAGGTCTGTACTGCTTTTTGGCATTTCAAGAAAGGGTCTACTGACCCTCGTCTATTAAAGTGCCTGTTCTCATGTTCACCAGCGTCCCATCTATACTGACGGCTCGAAGTCGGACCTCGGTGCTGAGGTAGCTGCGGTGTCCTCTACAGAGTCTCTTCGGTCCTCCCTCCCTCTTGTAGCATCCGTTTTTACCGCAGAGTTCACGGCCATTGTTTTGGCTTTTAATTTGATTTTATTGTTTTTAGCGATTCCAGGCCTGCTTTGGAGGCAGTTCGTTCTTTTACGTCCACACACTCTTTGGTTTTACGGATTCGCTCCTGGCTGGTCAGAAATACCTCCCGTTACAGGGTGGCGTTCTGTTGGGCTCCGGCTCATGTTGGGGTCCCGGGCAACGAGGTGGCTAATCGGCTGGCCCGCTCGCTGCCCTCGAGGTGCCGGATGCAGCCCCTCTGCCCTTTAGGGATTCCTACCCCGTAATCAGGGCGTATGTCTTTTGTTTGTGGCAGAGAGAATGGGATTCGTTCTCCTTTTCTAAGCTGTCCCTTATTAAACGCTCTGTTCGTTCCTGGTCCTCTAGCTCTCAGCGACTCCGGTCTTGGGAGGTTGCGAATTGGGCACACGCGACTCACCCATAGCTATTTAGTTTTGGGTGGAGGCCGAGTTGCCCCTGGTTGTCCCTTTTGCGGTTGCGAGCTGTCTGTGGCTCACATTTTAGTAGTTTGTCCCCCCCCCCCATCCTTGCTTCTCTTGGAAATTCTTGCTTCCCTACCCTTTCTGGCGTCGCCTTACCTGCTCAACTTCGCTTTATTTTAACAGAGGACTCCCTTCGGTTGTCCTCCCTCCATACATTTCTATCACGAAGTGGCGTTTTATCCCTTTTATAAATTCTTTCCATTTTTGTGTTTAGGTTGATTGCTTTATCTTTTATCCTGTGCCCTCCCCTGCGGCTGGCACATGTCCTTTGTTTATTGCCCCAGCCGCCCTTGTTTTTAGAATGCGTGCTGTATGCCCGTAATTTAAGTGTGCGTCTCTGTGTGTTGTACTGTTTTCTTCTAATCCTTTGCTTTTCCCATTTTTATTGAGTGTCTCCCATGCCTCTTCTCACTTTTTTCAGGCCACCCCGTTTTAACAGTGCTACCATTAAGAATCCATTAGGATTGGGCAACTGCCACCTTGTTTTTTCCCTTAAACTTAAACTAGTACCCTTCGTTCATTTCCCCTATTTTCACCACTTTCTTTATAGACTTCTCACGAATCTTATGTTCTTCCGGCGCGCCCTCTGGGCCGTCCCGCAACACCCACTGAGTCACCCCTGAGCACCCATTAGACCCTCCATGAACGCCCATTGAGCCCTCGCGCACCAAACATCGGGCTTTCCCCTAACACCAACTTAGCCCTCCTGCATGGGAGGTGGGGGGTGACTGGGACATGATGTCTGGAGGAGTGCACATCCTTCCGGCCTTTGTGCCCCTGGCAGTCTCACACTAGATTGAGACTACCTGTGCTCTACTCTTTCTAGACATTTCAATTTTTTCGCTACTCTCTTTACAAGCCTCTTCACACCTGTCTCTTGGCCAGCCACTGATTTTGCAAGCTAGTCGCCCACCAGCTTTCATCCACTCATCCCTGATGACTCCCCCCTCCCCCCTTGTGCCAAACCCTAAGAAAGCTTCATGAAAATCTAAGAAATCCCTCCACCCCGAAACCAAGCCCTAGTCACCACAAAACAATACACACACACACACACACACACACACACACACACACACACACACACACACACAACATTGCAGCCATACAATCTCTGGGTACAAACCACCGCCATTCTAACGGAAGAGAGCTCTCTCTCACACCCCATATGGGTCACCCCGGCACCGCCCTGACCCACCCAAGACATCTGTTCCCATTGCCACCAGGAACCAGACACAGTCCAACGCGTATTTAGAACATGCCCGACACAAGCACAGCTGCGACAACACCTCCAGATACACGGGAGTGCCGGAGACCCCTGTATGGTCGGCGGAATTCATCACAGTTGCCGACCTTAGGGGCAGGGACGCCCCCGGGAGCAGCATAAGTAAGCGATCAGAAGATGACGTTCTGTAGGAAGGTGCTAAAACAAAAGTAATAATAAAATGCGGGAGGTTGCAACATAGAATCCAGGAATTTATGGATCGTGCCTTGTTTTTTAACAGATGTGGCGCACATGTCTCCATTCATCAGGCGTGAACAGATTCCGAGTTTGGATATAAACCTGTGCGACGCCCGCGCCCTCACCGATCCAGTCGTCCGAGTGAACGGTTTGTTTTTGCTTCCTTTGTTTACATCGATGGGGTTTGATGGGCCATTGATCAATGCCGCTGTTGTCTTTTTCTCGGTGTGTGTTTGCCGCCAGTCGAGAGATGAGGCAGGGATGTCAAATGTAAATAATTCGTTGGCGACACTACGACGATCCACAACTCCAAAGTGCCCAGTTTCAAAAATATGATTGACTAATTAAGAGCATTGGTCACAACTGCCCCGTAAGGGGCACATATTTGCTTTCCTGGCTGCGGTGCTGATGGGACACAGCGCCCCGTCCCGCCCCAGCTTAGCCTCTTTTCCTTCTTTCTGACTCACTGTCTTCGTACCATGCTTCCTCACTTTCCATACAACCTCTCCCACAACTTTCTCCGGTCGGCCTCTAATTTCACAGGGTAGACGCCGACCAGCTTCTTCTTACCCAACGTCCCCTCTTCCCTGAGCTCCGGTTTGGTGTGGTGGGTTTTTAACAACCTGCTTCATCCCTACTAACACCTTCCTCACATCCCCTTTCTTTCTCCTTTCTATATCTATCGAGTTTACGCCGAGCCTAAGGTGGAGCCGCCACGCCGATAGGCTGCCAGGCCACTAGGCTGGAGAAGTTGCCTCAAATGGTGGCAGCTGGTTCTGCCGGCCCCAGATTTACCCCCTCGCAGAGCGGGCTACTGCGTGGGGTGATTAGTGTTTGCGTCACGTGGAAACTATAGGGTCACCATGGTCAATGATGATAACTCCACAAAACCTCTCCTTGCCCTTTACGATCATCGGAGCCGCCTTCGGGCTGCTCCACTAAAAAAAAATGGAGGTCCCTCCTCCCCGTGCTCTCGCAGGGGACCCTCCTAAACTCTTTAACCGGAGAGGAGGCTTACTCCTCTCCTAGGAGACTCCCCCTCAACCCCTTCTCTGGAGGTGCCCTCGGGTGCCTCCCTCTTTCCAGCGGCACTTCCCCATTTACTTTCCGAGGGGACTGTCAAGAAAGGCAGGCGGCCCATGGGGCCAACCCCTTAAGGGGGAGGAGGGAAGACAGGGCCCATCGGCCTCTTCCCTCCAAAGACCTGCAGGCTCGAATTTTGAGCTTGGATGGGGTCACCGTACGTGCCCCTCTCTCTCTTTCTTACCCGACTAAAGACTTGTGATGTCCGGGAAGGGCATGGAAGGGCCTCCCTGAGATGGACATGGTCCCTGAGGCAAGCCAGTCGCAGACGGTAGGACCTTCCATGGGGACGAATCTGGGTTCGGTGCCAAGCACCACCGAACCCGAGTCCGCCCCTGTGCAAGGTCCCTCAGACGGCTTGGGTCTCCAATGCTGTACCAGGAGAGGAGGGATCTCCTCCAGCTGGTGTCCCTGGGAAACCCAAGACCTCAATCTCGGAGAAGGATCTCGCTGAGGCTGGTCCATCTGTCCTTGGGGCTCCTGCCGGCGGTGGGGAGAAGAGGGTTCATTCCCCGTCCTCTTCATCTGTAAAGAAAAAATATATAAAAAAGACCAAAAAGACTCGGAACTCCTTTCGATCCGCAGGGGCTGCGGGGACGGATGGCTGTGCTGCCACTTCGGTAAGCAACCAAGCCAAGATAGCCACGTCCGGCACCGTTGCTTCCCCGTGTGGCGAGTCCGTGACAAAGACCAAAATTGCAGTGTGCAGACCGGAGCCTCGATTACGTCGGGGCCCCTCATTCAGAGACTACCTGGCTTTTTCGTGCCCGCTGGCTTCAAACGCTTCCTTGTTATTCGCTCCACTGAAGGCAGCATGTTGGCCAAGGGCAACATGATCCATCAAAGTAGAGCACTAGCTAGCCTGGTTGATAGAGAGCCGAAGATGACCCGTTTCTCGGATGGGAGCCTTCTGGCGAATGCGTCGGATCCCTCCGAGGTGGCTGTGATTAGTGCCCCTCGGTCACTTGATGGCACTCCGGTGAGTGTGACGCCGCCCTCTTCCATGAACTTTTGTGAAAGGAGTAATTTATGCGCGGGAACTCGTGGACTCCTTCATAGATGACATCACATTAAAGCTGGCCGCCCAAGCAATGGTCAAGGTCGAACGTGTGATGAGAAAACAGCGAGGGGTCCCGAGACCCACCTCTACACTCTTCGTCACATTCGACTGTGACAAGCTCCCTGAGTCAGTGCGTGCCGGTTGGTATCGCTACCGCATGAAGGCATTAGTGCCACTGCCGCCGAGGTACTACTACTGTCGCCTCCTTTAGACGCGCAAAGTCGGGGTTACCCGAAGTCTGTGTAAGTTGCTCCAAGACTGCACATGATGTGGACAAAGTGTGTCAATTGCGGCGAGCCGCATCCTACTTCGAACCAATGTGCTGCATATCTCCTTGAGACGGAAGTCCTGGCTGTTCACGCCCAAGATCGTCTCTCATTCCGCGACCCTAAGGACTTGGTTCTAGCGCGCCCGGTGCTGCCTGGCACATCTTATGTTTCAATGTTAAGAAAAACACCCTCTACTCCTGCCCCCTCCATGACTACGAATACGGTCGTTTCCGCGCCCATTCGGAACTCTTCTGCGGGTTCTACCTAGCCCGGGCGCTCCCCTCGTAAATCTGGTGGCAGAAAGGGTCCACACCCAACCCCGGCTAAAACACGGGCTTTGTCCCTTTCCCCACGTGATGGTTTCCCGTAAGGCGAAACGCCCGCTCGGCTCCACCAAGTGGTTTGACTCACAGGAAGCAACACCCCTGAACTAGGTCGGGATGCTATCTTCCTGGCTTCCTAAAGCTGCCCCTCCCCCCCGAAAGGAGGACAGCACTAAAGGAGCTTCGGCTCGTATGCCCACACACAGTGGTAAGCTGGGTGATTCGAAGACTGTGGATCCTCCAAAAGAGGCACCCACGCCTCCGAAGCCTGCCTAATGTTTTGAGGCGGAGGGAGGAAAAGTCGCATGGCGAGCCCAACCTCCCCTAAGGCGACTGCGCTTTCAACGCATTTTAAGGCCAACAGCGTCCAGAATTCTTCCTCCGTGAGGGTCTTCTCTTTAAGAGGGCGCCCGCACCTCACTCCAAGCTAGGCCTGGAGGGCATATTCCTTCAATGGAATTGCCGCGGCTTCCGGGCCAACTGGGAAGAGTTGCGGAGGCTCGTTTCATCCTGTTACCCCTTAGCTATCTTTTTGCAGCGACCATGCCGAGCGCGTGCCCCCCTGCCCACCCTCCCGGGGTATAATTGATTTGCGACCCCACCAATACGGGATTGGGGCCAGGCAGAAGGATGCGCTACTTACACCTGGCATGATGTCTCTGTTTTTCTCTTCGCTTTAGACACCACATTTCAGGCAGTAGCTGTGCAGCTGCACCTGGATGGGAGGTATACTGTTATTTCCGCATACATTACACCGTCAGCCGACTTCGAGAAGTTAGACTTCCGCCGCGTCGTGGCACGGTTGCCGAGGCCCGTTCTCTTGCTCGGGGATCTTAACGTTAGACACCCCCACTGGGGGAACTACTCGATCAATCCCAGAGGTCAGGTCCTTGCTGACCTGATCGACGAGCTGGAGATAGATGTCCTAAATGTGGATGAGTTTACCCATCACTGCCCGAGAACCGCTTCATTTTCGTGTCTCGATCTATCTTTGTGCTCTCCAGATACACAGCCTGATTTCGAGTGGGAGATAGTCAATGGTCACCTCCATGGTAGTAATCACTTTTCCATTCAAATATCATTTTCTGGGCTGCTGCTGCCTGAGCGGCCGCCCCGGTGGTGCTTGGCGCAGGCATGGTGGTCCGCACTTCTGGAAATGACTGATTTCTCTGTCTCAGTTGAAGAGTTTAGGTAGGCAGGTGAGGCCGTTGAGTTCTCCGGCAAACTCATCGCCCTGGGCCTGACTCCTATTCCTAGAACGTCTGGCCGTTTTGTATGCTGACCACTCCCATGGTGGTCAGCCGAGTTAAGATGGCTCTCAAACAGAAGCGTTATGCCTACATGCGCTATAAGCGCCGCCCGAACGAGGTGTGGAAGCGAGTCAAAAGGATTCTGGGGAAGTTCTCGCAGGAGAATGGGACCGCAATCTCTGACCCCGCGTTCGTGGAGGAATCCTTCGCGACCTTTTTCCGCATTCTCTCTCCAACTTCTTGCGTGTGCATTTGATGGAGAAATTGGTAAATGTTAGATTAGCTTTTTCCTGGACACTGGAGGCTACCTGTCTTCCGCAAATTCCACTCCACGTCGGATGCTCTGGAAAATGCCGTCTGCGAGGCCTTCCTTCGTAGACAACACTACGCCACGGTGTTTTTCGATCTGAATAAGGCCTATGATACCGCATGGCTATGCGGTATCATGGAGACTCTCCACATGAAGGGGTGCGGGCGAGGGGACGCCTCCCAATCTTTATCTCAGTTTTTTCGAGATCGTCGAATCCGCGTATGGGCAGGGGGAGCCCTCTCTGACCCAAATGAGCAAGTAGACGGTGTCCCGCAAGAATTGTCCTTAGTATCACACTCTTTTTCCCTAAGCATCAAGGGCATCACCTCTGTGCTGCAAAAGATGTTCTGGCTACGTTCTGCGTGGACCACCTTTCGATCTCTTTTGGCGCTGCCCAGATGCCAAGTCTGGAGCGTCGACTCCAACAGCCATTGAACCGCGTCTCTCGTTATGCCGAAGCGCTCAGGCTTCGGTTTTCCTTGACCAAGACTAAGGTGGTGCACTTGTACCGCCATCCACGTCTCCACCCCGACCCGTACTTCTTCCTAAACGGTGTTCTGGAAGTGATGGATTCGCACCGTTTCCTTGGTGTTGTATTTGACCAACGCCTCACCTGGGAGGCATATATTCACACCTTATGGTCTCTTGTAACCGTGCAATTGACTTAAGTCATTCCTTGGCGTTCAGCACTTGTGGTTCTGATAGGGATACCACTTTTGATGTTTTACCTTTCCTTTGTTCGCTCAATATTCGCCTACTGATGCCAGTTTTACGCAGTCGGCCGTGAATTGCGGAAGGTAAACGCTATCCCCACGCCAGTCTCTACCTGGCGACTGGTGCCTTCCGCACGTCCCCCATTGAGAGTCTGCTTGTCGATGCCGGGCAGATGCCACTTGCTCTACGCCGTGCAAGGCAGTAGGCGCGGGCTCATCGTCCCCCTATGTCGCCAACATCAATTGTGGCATCCGCGACTGAACTTGACGATGCCTATGTTGCCGAGAGACTAGTCATACCCTAAGCGCTTTATGTTTACGGCCAGGAGACTCCTCCGATCGCTTGGTGTAGCTCTCAGGCCGCTGGTCCCTCTGGTTCTGCCCAGGACGCCACCCCTTTGACTATTTGCGCCATTTCTCCGCTCACAACACTACATCGCTGGGAGTATTGCGTTTCACCTTTTTGGGAGCACACCTCGTGTCGCGGGATCCGTGCCAGTGGACATGGAGGGCTCCAAGTCCGAAAAGGGTGTCGGCATCCACCCCCGAACTGGTTGCAATACCCGGTTCAGTACTAGAAATAACGCGTTGTGCCCGATTTGGAGACCCCATCGCCCTGTGTGCTCTCGGGTTATTGGAATATCTGCAACCCGTTTCGAGGTATCCCTGATCCCACGGTTGCCGGTATCCGGGCGGAATTCGAGATTATCTTCTGCTAGGATCCTGGACATGTTGGAATTGCAGGGAATGTGGACGCCAAAGAGTCTGCCAGGACTGGACGACCAGACGAGCGCTTCGTTCTTCCTCACACTGATTGCATGGCAGGAATACGCACAGCTCTCCTGGCTACCTGGCAAGCAATGTTGCGTGTCATCTCGCTTCGACTGTTCCAGCGGGTGTACTCTAGGCCTGGGCGGCTTCGGGTTGCGCACCGCTCGCGGGACGCACTGCCATTTGATGGAGCGCTCTCCCCTACACTCTACATCGACAACTGCATTGTCCCCCATACTGTTCTGCACATTATTTTTGAGTTTCCCACTCTGTGGGATCGCGTACCTTATCTGTCTCAGTATCGTCACGAACAGGGTAGGTCCCGCTTGTCCCTCATGCTCGGAATGGTTTCGTTCACACACGTGTGCACTTTATGACTTCTTGGATGAGGCTAGCCTCCATCTTATTTGAGTCTCCGGCTGAGGTTCGCCTCCTCCCCCACGCCGGAGCGTGTCTCCTGTTGTATTGTTTTTGTTTGTTTTTTGTGTGTTTTGAATTAGCCTGACAATAGGCTAAGGCGAATTTCGGCTCCATGTTCCGCCATAAAGAAAAGAAAAAACTGATTTGTTGACATTTGGATGGTGATTTCAACGCACCTCTCTCACATACGCTTCATCCCAAGATTCCCTCTTTATTTAGATCTCTTTCACCATAAAATGACAAGCTCTGCAGCTATATGAACATGGCAGCATAATGTAGGGAGGTTTGTTTATCAGCTTGTAATTCTTCCCATTTTCTCATCCTTTCGTCTCCACAGATATAAAGTGAAGTGGATCTTAATTAGTTGTCTAATTGATTGCTTCTTCTGTCTATTACAATCTCTTAATGCCTTTATATGAAGCCTGCATTTTTTATTTTCCTGTCCCAGTTTACCCGTCTCACCCCAGGCTTTCTTCTTCTTCAGAAGTCCAGGAGAAAGTGTGGTCCAGCATTGTTGAACTCCCCCAGCCGCGTTTGCATAAGGTTTGTGCAACAGTGGTAATATTCTCAAGCATGTTTCCTTCTTGTGGGTTACGGTGAATTTTTTTTATAGTCTAGTCCATAAAGCTCGGTGTTAGTCGTCTATCTGCATTGCTTCTTGTTCTCTTCGACATTTGCATTCTTGCGCTTTCTCTTTCCATTTTATTAGTTCTTTGCATCAAATGCCACCATGAAGAGGCGATTTCATTCTTTGGAATTCCTCTGTTCTTTGCACAAACTACCTGGTCGTTTGTTATATTCCCTCGAAGCTCCATCGCCACCTCTGCTCACCAAACGTCGCCACCAAAACAGTTCAGTACCTCCACCATTAAATATCCTCCCATTGGACATGTAGCAGAATGTGGTCAAAGGGCGACCACGTGCCCTTCTGTACCCACGTGGTCTGAGATCACCACATGGAGCTGTGAAAGCATGGCTGAATCTGGGTAAGGAGGCAGCCTAGGGACCGAGTTCATTCGTCTCCCACGCGCGTCTGGAGGGCCGTCACAGCCACCTCACCAAACTTCTATATAATCCTTCGACTCAGCCCCGTAAGGGGCGCGGCGATTTGCCATCCTGGCCACCGTGCTGACTGGATCCAATGCTCCTTATGGCTCCAGCTTAGCCTCTCTTCCTTCCTTCAGATAGCCTGTATTTCTCCCCTACTTCGTCGCTTTTCATACAACCTCTCCCACAACTTTCTCTGGTCAGCTCTAATTTCACAGGGTAGATGCTGACCTTCTCAGCCAACCGTCCCGGATCGGGGCTGAGGGGGAGGGGGCAACGTTCCCTAACGCCTGAGCTCCGGTTCGGGATGGGGTTTTTTTAACAACCTGCTTCATTCCCACCCATACCTTCCTCACATCCCTTTTCCTTTCCTCTTCACAATCTATCAGTTTTACGCCGCGTCTAAGGTGGAGCCGCCATGCCGATGGACTGCCAGGCCACCAGGTGGGAGGGGTGGTCCCAAATGGCGGCACCTGTCTCTGCCAGGTCTGTAAGCACCTCTTGCAGTGCGGGCTACTGCGAGAGGTGATGCGCTATTGCGTCCCGCAGAAAATTTAGGGTCACCATGCCCATTGGTGAACAAAAAAACAATCAACCCTCAACTTCCCCTGTTCAATCGACGCAGCCGCCCTCGGGCAGCTCCACGAAAAAAATGGAGGTCCCTTTCCTGTGCTTGCACAGGGGGCCCTCCATATTTCTTTAACCGGAGAGGAGGCTTACTCCTCTCCTACGCCTACGGGTGTAGGGGACTCCCCCTCACCCCCTTCTCTGGAGATGCTTTCAGGCACCTCCTTGCTTCCAGCGGCAGTCCCTCCTTTTCTGTCCAATGGGACTGGCAAGAAAGCCAGGAGGCAGCCAAGAGCGAACCGTTCCCCATCAAAGCGGCTCGGTAGGGCAAACTCCCTTAGGGGGGAGAGGGAAGCCAGGCCCCTTCGGTCGCTTTCCTCAAAAGACTTGCTGGCAAGAATATTAAACCTTGCCGGGGTCAAGGCCTGTGCCTCCCCACACAAGACTGGTGACGCTGCCAAGGGGACCTGCGAGGTCCTGGGAGGGGATGGCCAACTGGAGGCCCCTCCTGTGATAGACATGGTCCTTGAGGAAACCCAGCCTCAGACGGTAGGGCCTTCCATGGGGGGGAATCCGGGCTCGGCGCCAAGCACCGAACCCGAATCCGCCCCTATGCAAGGTCCTCCTCAAACGGCTGAGGGCTCCGAGGCAGTACAAGGAGGGGAGGGATCTTCCCCGACCGGTGCCCCTGCGACCACCAGGACCTTCTCCATTTCGAAGAAGGACCTGGCTGAGGCCGGTCCATCTGGCCTAGGGGCTCCTTCCGGCGGAGGTGAGAAGCGGGTTCATTCCCCGCCCTCCTCTCCTAAAAAGAAGATGAACAGAAAAAAGACTAAGAAGACTCTGGACTCCTCTCCATCCGCGGGGGCTGCGGGGACGGATGGATATGCTGCCACTTCGGCAAGCGACCAAGCTGAGATCGGCACATCCGGCCTCTCTGCCCCCCCGAGTGCGGAGCCCCTGACTATGACAAAGACCAAAGGTGCACAGGGCGGAGCCTCGATGACATCGGGGCCCCTGATTCCGAGGTTACCTGGCGTTTTCGAGCCCGCTGGCTTCAAACGCTTCCTCGTTAGTCGCTCCACTGATGTCACCATGTTGGCCAAGGGCAACATGATCAATCAGAAGAGAGGATTAGCTAGTGCAATTGGTAGAGAGCCGAAGGTGACCCGTTTCTCGGACGGGAGCCTTCTGGCGAATGCGGCGAATCCCGCCGAGGCGGACAAGATAAGTGCTCTTCGGACACTTCATGGCACCCCGGTAAGTGTGACGCCCCACTCTACCATGAACTTTGTGAAAGGAGTAGTTTATGCGAGGGAATTCGTTGACTACTCCATTGAGGACACCACCTTAGAGCTGGTCGACCATGGGGCGGTCGAGGTCGAACGTGTGATGAGAAAACAGGGAGGGGCCTCGAGACCCACCCCTACACTCTTCGTCACGTTCCACTGTGACAAGCTCCCTGAGTCGGTGCGTGCCGGTTGGTACCGCTACCGCGTGAAGGCATTCGTGCCACTACCGCGGCGGTGCTATTACTGTCACCGCTTCGGCCATACGAATCGTTCTTGTAGACTAGCAAAGTCGGGGTTACCCGAAGTCTGTGTAAATTGCTCCAAGTCCGCACACGATAAGTCTAAATCGTGTGTGACCAAGTGTGTCAATTGCGGAGAGCTGCACCCCGCTTCTTCGCGACAATTTAGTGCATATCTCCTCGAGAAAGAAATTCTGGCCGTTCAGGCCCAGGATCGAATCTCATTTCGCGAGGCTAAGGACTTGGTCCTGGCGCGCCCGGCTCTACCTGGGACGTCATATGCCTCAATAGTTAGAAAGGCACCCTCTGCTCCTGGCCCATCCAGGCCAACGAGCACGGTTATTTCCGCGCCCATTCGGAGCCCTTCTGCGGGCTCTACCCAACCTGGGCGCTCCCCTGGTAAAGCTGGCGGCAAAAAGGGTTCCTACCCAGCCCCGGCTAAAACCAGGGCTCCCCCTTCTTTCCCCAGTGAGACTGTTTCCCGTAAGGTGGAACGGCAACGCGTCTCCGCGAGTCGTTAGACTCACAGGGGGCAACACCCCTGAAGTTGGTCGCCAGGCCATCTTCCGGGGTTCCTAAAGCTGTCCCTCGAAAGGAGGACAGCAACAAAGGAGCTTCGCCCCTTCGCCCACGCCTAGTGGTGGAGCGAGTTGCTCGGAGATGGTGGTTCCTCGAAAAGAGGGCCCCCCGCCTCCGAAGCCGCAACGCCCGCCTAAGGTTTCGAGGCGGAGGCAGGAAAAGAGTCGCATGGCGAGCCCAACCTCCCCCAATAAGTCCTCGAAGGCGACAGCGCTTTGTCCGGCCAACAGCGCCCGGGGTTCTGCCTTCGAGAAGCGTACGGCCATTCCCGTGAGGGTCTTCTGTTCGAGGAGGGCCCCCGCGTCACCTCCGAGCTAAGCCTGGAGGCCATATTCCTTCAATGGAATTGCCGTGGACTCCGGGCATGTTCCTTGCCCGCCCTCCCGGGGTATAATGGTCTTGCAACCCCACCATCACGGGATGGCCGGGCTGGGGGATGCGCGGTTTACACCCGGCATGATGTCTCTGTTCTTCCTTTTCTTTAGATACCTCCTTTCAGGCAGTCGCTGTGCAGCTGCACCTGGATAGGAGGTATACTATCATTTCTGCGTACATTCCACCGTCAGCTGTCTTCGATGCGGGGGATTTCCGCCGCGTCGTGGCACGGTTGCCGAGGCCCTTTCTCTTGCTTGGAGATCTGAACGGCAGGCATCCTCTCTGGGGAGATTACTCAATAAATCCCAGGGAACAAGTCATTGCCGATCTGATAGAAGAGCTTGAGATGGGTGTCCTAAACGTGGATGAGTTTACGCATCACTCTCCGAGAACCGCTTAATTTTCTTGCCTTGACCTATCTCTGTGCTCTTCGGATGCACTGCCTGATTTTTATTGGCGGGGGTGGTCGATGACCTCCATGGTAGTGATCACTTTCCCATTCAAATATCATTTTCAGGGCAACTGCCGCCTGAGAGCCCACCTCGGTGGTGCTTGGCGCGGGCGAGGTGGCCTGCATTTCAGGAAATGACTGAATTCTCTATCTCAGTCGAGGAGTTTAGGTCGGTTAATGAGGCTGTTGAGTTCTCCGGCAACCTCATCGCCGTGGGCCTGATTACTATTCCTAGGATGTCTGGCCGTTTTGCACGCCGACCACTCCCATGGTGGTCGGCCGAGTGTGAGACGGCCCTCAAACAGAAGGGTTATGCCTACATGCGCTATAAGCGCCGCTCGAACGATTTCACTGTCGCTGAATTTCGTTGGGCTAGGGCTAGGTTCCGGTATATTTCGAAGCACGCCCGCTGCTCTTCTTGGCGGGCATACGTGTCTTCACTTAACGGGAAGACTCCTTTAGCTGAGGTGTGGAAGCGAGTCAAAAGGATTCGGGGCAAGTTCTCGCAGGACCCCCCTCCCGTTCTCCAGGAGAATGGGACCGCAATCTCGGACCCCGCGTCCGTGGCGGAATCCTTCGCGACCGCTTTTTCCGCATTCTCTAGCCGAGATGATGCTCCGCCAGCATTCATTGCACGTCTTGATGCCGCGGAAGGCCGCCGGCTGGACTTTACCTCCAGAGTCGGAGAACCCTTCAACGACAGGTTTACTGTGAGCGAGTTGCGCTCCGCTCTTGCTTCGTGCGCGGACACCGCCCATGGTCCGGACGATGTCCCGTACGCCATGCTTCGACACCTGGGTGAGCGAGGCATGGCCTTTCTGTTAGATTTGTTCAACAGGATCTGGGTGGAGGGTCTCGTCCCAGATTCCTGGAGAATCGCTACTATGCTCGCCTTTCGCAAACCGGGGAGAGATCACTCTACTCCAACCGGTTTCCGCCCAATCTCTCTAACCTCTTGCGTGTGCAAGTTGATGGAGAAATTGGTAAGTGTTAGATTATCCTTTTTCCTGGACAGCGGAGGCCATCTGTCTTCTGCACAGTGCTGCTTCCGCAAGTTCCACTCCAGTCGGATGCTCTGCTCCGACTGGAAAATACCGTCTGCGAGGCCTTCCTTCGTAGACAGCACTACGCCACGGTGTTTTTCGATCTGGAGAAGGCCTATGATACCGCATGGCGATACGGTATCATGGAGACTCTGCACACGATGGGGGCGAGGGGACGCCTCCCAATGTTTATATCTGAATTTTTGCGAGATCGTCGATTCCGCGTACGGGTGGGGGGAGCCCTCTCCGGCCCAAGGGAGTATGAAAAGGGTGTCCTGCAGGGAAGTGTCCTCAGTGTCACACTCTTTGCCCTGAGCATTAACGGCATCACCTCGGTGCTGCCGGAAGATGTTCTTGCTACGCTCTACGTGGACGACCTTTCGATCTCTTTTGGCGCACTCCAGATGCCAACTCTGGAGCGTCGAATCCAACAGGCATTGAACCGCGTCTCTCGCTATGCCGAAACGCACAGGTTTCGGTTTTCTTTGGCCAAGACTAAGGTGGTGCACTTCTGCCGCCATCCACGGCTCCACCCCGACCCAGATTTGTTTCTTAATGGTGTGCGCCTGGATGTGGTTGAATCGCACCGTTTCCTTGGTCTTGTATTCGACCGACGCCTCACCTGGGAGGCGCATATTCGCAGCCTTAGGGTCTCTTGTACCCGCGCCATGGATATTCTCCGTTCCGTGACGTTCCTCGCTTGGGGTGCTGATAGGGCTACTGCCCTAATTTTATCGATCCTTTGTTCGTTCGAAGCTCGACTACGGATGCGAGTTTTATACATGCGCAGCCGAGCGTTGGTTGCGGAAAGTGGATTCGATCCACCACACCGGCCTTCGCCTTTCGACCGGTGCCTTCCGCAGTTACCCCATTGAGAGCCTGTTGGTCGATGCTGGGGAGATGCCACTCGCTCTGCGCCGCGTGTAGTACATCACTCGCCTGTACTCGCGAGCCCGGCGCTTCCCTCAGTCGCCAACAGCTCTCACTGCATCCGCAGCTGATCTCGACGGTGCCTATGCCGCTGAGAGACGCCAGTCATACACTAAGCCCTTTGGTTTTAGGGCCAGGAAACTCCTTCGAGAGCTAGATATAGCTCTCGGGCCGGTGGCGCCCCTGGTTCTGCCCAGGACGCCACCCTGGAGGGTACCATATTTGGCTATTTGTCGCCACACCTCTTCTCCCAAAGTTTTGTACGGCGCCGGGAGTATTGCGTTCAACCTTTTTGGAGTACACCTCGTGTCACGCTTGAACCGTGCCAGTGTATACGGTTCCAGCGTATCCCCTCTGTTTGAAGTCAGCGGGGCTCTGCCAGGGGCTGCGTTTGTCTTCACGGCCGAGCTGGTGGCAATATACCACTCGGTACGGGAGATTACGCGACGTGCCCGGTTCGGAGACCGGATTGTGATCTATAGCGACTCACAAAGCGCCCTGACTGCTCTCGGGGCATTGGAATCTCCGCTTGCCCTCGTTCGCGATATCCGTGACGCCACGGTTTTGGCGAGCCGGGCCTGTCCTTTGTACTCTGGACGAGTGCGTGCACATTGACTGGTGGACTTGTTGACTTTTAGGGGGAGGCCGGCCTTCTCCCTATTATTTAAGCAGGGTTTTGTTTTGTTTTTGCTTCCCCCCTCCCCTTATAGGTCGCACGCTCCTGCGCCTGGGGCACCTCCCCCCGACGCAGGAGCTTGCCTACTGCTCGCTTCCT
Source organism: Ceratothoa steindachneri (assembly GCA_963969495.1). NCBI lineage: Eukaryota > Metazoa > Arthropoda > Malacostraca > Isopoda > Cymothoidae > Ceratothoa > Ceratothoa steindachneri. The sequence goes on from OZ018327.1 coordinate 54,674,048, forward strand.
CTTCCTTTTTTTTTTGGGGGGGGGGTTGTTTTTTATCCTAATTTTATTTTAAATTAGCGTAGTCATAGGCCAGTTTTTAATACGGCGACTAATGCCCAAGTAGGCAGTCGCCAGATGAGCTCTTTAAAGAAAAAAAATCCTTCGACTCAGTTTAGTAACCAGCACTGTTAGACTTCCTACCTACTCCGGCGAACGAGCTGAAGGACGATCGTACCCCCCTCCCTCCTCCAGCGGCGATTTCGATTCGAGTCGAAGGCAAAATCGATCTGTGAACTCTGCCATAGTCAATCGGCAAGTATCTGACGAGGATTCCCAACTCTGAAGCAAGAGGTAACCTGACTTCTTCCATCGCATTCATCGTACCCCAACTGGCCCCTTTTCTGCAACGAGCACGTAAGAAATTGTAACCGTTGCCGCCTGCAGATTGATCTTCAATCTGGCTTACCCCATTGCTTCATTATTTGTGTGAACGCCCCGGTTTAAAATCTCCCTTTAAATCATCAAACTGAATCTGCTCTTTAATCCCTTAATTCACCCATCTGTATCGCGTGTGGACATTTAACCCCGTCTGTACGACTATTCCCTTTAAACCCAATATTTGTGTATATATAAATATCATTTTGTTGTTAGTAAAGATATATTTTCGTCATTATCTTTCTTTTGCAACCCCAACGCGTACCAGCTACCAGTTAATCTTTGGCCAACTTGCAGTCTGAAATATTTGTTTTAAAAAGGACCCGGCAAAGTTAATAATAAACCATCCCCACTGGACTCATAACAATTTCCCCATTCACTAACGGTCTTCAACCAACTTCGGCTCCAAGCTCCAAAGTACCTACGTATATATACCTACGTTTGGCCATTACACGACAGGACACGATTGCGGGATGCACCGCCATTTGGTGGAGCGCTTCCCTGCGCCCTATGTGAAGACTGCGTTGTCCCCCAGACTGTTCGGCACATTTTTTTTTAATGTCCCAGTCTGGGCAATCTTTGGGCACTTTACCTGTCCCGGTCCGGGACGAGCGGGGTCGCTACCGTTTGTCCCTTGTACTCGGGTCGGATTCGTGCACACAGACTTGTGGACTATACGACTTTTTGCAGGAAGCTGGTCTCCTCCACTTTATTTTACTAGTTTTTTTTGTAGGTCGCATGTTCCTGCGCCGGAGCGCGCTTCCTTCTTGCCTTGTTATTTTTTTAGCCTCCTTTTTTATTGCTATTTGTTTTTTAATATAGCCTAGTAGTAGGCTGTGTTGTGTACGGCGACTTATTTCCAAGTAGGCAGTCGTCAGATGGGCTCCCAAAATATAAAAAACAACAACCGAAACCGTGGTTCGGATTCTACGTTAATCAGTAGGTCCCCTAAACAGAAATAAAAGGTCTGCGGTACAGCCCATAACATACCGAATTGTTATACCGTCCGTCTATTGCAATCCATTGATCTGAGCAAATTCATTTATGGTCCTCTCTTCGCTTTTTTACTGGTTCTTCCCCCCCCCCTCTACCTCATCTGCGAGGTTGGCGGCCCCTAGCTCCCTGGGTGTGTCCACAGGTCCCTAAGGCAGATGGTGTTGTGTGTATGTAGTGCGTAGTTGTGAGGTTTGGCTCTTCTCTGGACCAGCTTTCTTATTTCGCCTTCCATTCATTTCTCTACTCAGATTTTTGTCAAATAAACCATAAAAATGCAAGACTTTATTTTGTCCCTTTTTCCAATGCAAAGAGCGATTCTCGCTTTTAATCGTTATTAACTTATTTAATCCTCAAACGTTGAAATATTTTATTTTTAATATTTGCCGCCCCCCTCCCCCCCACACAAAAACATTCCCTGTTTGGTTTGGGGTCCTTAACTTTTTTACTCTTCATTTCAAACTTTTCGAGGCTCTTCCTCCATTTTCCTTGTAAGAGAGAGAGAGAGAGAGAGAGAGAGAGGAGAGACGCTAACAAAAAAAAAAGAATGTCGGAGTTTCGGGGTCCTATATGGTCATATTTTGTCCCTGGGTCCACTGAATGGCTGAGGGGGTTTGCTTCCCACAGTTCTTGGTCGGAGCAACTTGGCCCCCCCAAAGATCATCCTTGGAGAATTTGTTCCATGCTTTGGATGGGTTTACCGCAAGGGCATGCGGCACTTGTAGCGAGTCCCCATTTAACAAGGTTATCCCCTGTTTTGCCCTTCCTCACCTTGTATGGGCAAGGAATCGCTTGGTCAGTGGCTTGGGACATTCAGGACGTTTTTCTTCTTCATTTCAGTTTGCGATCGATGGCGAAGATGTGTTGGTGAGGGTGAGTTGCTCCCTCGGTGGCCAATTCCAGCTGGTGGTAAATACGATGCAGATCGCGGTGGAAATGGAATGCCAAGGGCCTCTGCCCGCAATGAGGGTCACTTTTGGCATACCGGTGAGAAGATTGATCCCTCAGGGTAGTGGAGGATCTCCGCTCGAAGTTTTCCATACTCTAAAATATAGAATGATACATTGACCCATCACTTCGCCCCTTTATTTAATATAGGATCCTCGATTATCTTCCTACCTAACATCACTTTCCTTTTTCTCCTTTTTTCACCATTATATTTATTTTCTTTCGCTTGCATTCCACTTCCCTTTTTCCCTTTCGTGCCTCTGCTGGTGAGGAGCCAGTTTGCTTTCTTCCGAAACGAGTCGTTCCTTTCGTGTCGTGAGTCCTGTTTCCTTCGTGGCGGGTGACACTTTTATCCTGCAGCTGCTGCGCTCAGTGAGACCGAATCGCTGCATTAAATTTTAGTCCATTTTCTCCTCTCTCCCGCAGCTCTCCTTCGAAGAACTTTCGAAGACGGAATCCAAAGTCGTCTATGAGGTGAAAGGTGTCCACAAAATGAAGGTAATTTTAGTTAGTTCTAGTCGGGGTTATTTCTAGCTCACACTTAGTATTTACCGTATCGTGGCTTGTCTGTCGGCCTGCGTTATTGCCACAAGATGGGAAAAGCGTAGGTCTGTTCGTTGAGTCCCGCAACCCGATTTTGAGGGTTTCAACCAAAGGCCACTCACCATTCTTGTGTGTTAGACGCACTGTGAATTTGTTCCTAGACTAGAGGATCAGCAATGTGCCTTCGCAGCTCCAGAATGCAGTGTTGTCTTTTTCCGTCCGTTCCCCCCTCGAATCCCCCCACATTCCACGGGTCACTCGCTTGTTGCCACCAGTTATTTAAATATATATAGCACTCGCCGTCTCTTTCCAGACGCCCCTCGTCCTCACATTGTGTCTCCAAGGCGCCGCCTCGAAGGATGCGATCCATGAACGCCTCCAGTTGGGTATCGCGGGCATTGCCCGACTCCAATTCTACCGAGAGCCGTTCGAACCTTCGCTTCGAGCCAAGAATCCCAATCACAACATTCCTTAAATAGTGGACCTATTTATGATGTTTGATGATGGTCCTTAGTAAATGTGTTTCACTTTCCTATGTTCTTACGAAGATCTCACATCGTTTAATGATATTAGGGGGGAGGGGGCCTTTAAAATTGCCCATTTAGTTAGGATTTATTGCGATTATAAGGTATCTGTTCAGTGTTGAAGCTAGCAAAGAATCTAGTGTGGGATATTATGGAACTACTTTGATTAAAATGAAAAAGCTCGATGGTAAAACAATTTTAGCTTAGAGAATGTAGTCTTCTTCCAGCTCGTTTTTCATGATGGGTGAAACGGCGGCATCTGCCAAGTAGTTCTCCTCATAGTAATCATCTTCCAAATTTGAGCAAAGGGGGCACCTGATCCAAACAAAGTAGAAATGTATAAAAATGTGCCCCTTCCAAAATAATAAAAAAATGAGACGTTTCACTGTTTTCGATTCCTATTCGGACTTTATCTTTAATCCTTTCGGCCTTAGATTTTATCTTAACCTAACCTAAGCCAATACAAGATCATTCATGGGATTATTATAAGTGACTGGCTTCCCAACCAACCGTGTGTGCTTATTTCACGCATGAGTGCCATCTCATTTGCTTGCCTACGACGCGGTGGTGGTAACGTTACTTTACCACTTAACCCTTGTACGACGCTCAGCTGACACCAAACCGATAAGGGAAAAGAATCCGAGAAGGATTTGTGAGTAAACAAGTGAGAAGAGAGAGAAAATCGGCACACTTAAATCTGAGTTGGGCAGCGAACATTCATCACATAATCATTTTTATTATCGAGAGCCGCTTCCTGACTTAGCGCCTCTGTCCGTTTCACGCTTGAATGTCGGCTCAGTCACTTTCGACGAGCATTTGACATTATAAGTGTGTGTGTGTGGAGGTGGAGGTGGTGGGGCTATTCTTAGGACAGGAAGATGAGAAAACCATTAAATGTAATAATTTATCCCCCTAGTGTGATGGGCGTTCATCAACGCCGCAAAATACGTACTCATCTCCTCTCACTTCATTTCAAAACAAAAGATTTAAGATGTAAAATAAAGCAGAATTATTATTCGTCCATGTCTAATATTTGCCTATAATTTTCATGGATGTCAAGTGAATAAATTGGTTGGACCAAGAGCTGCGTTCCTTGGTTAAAGGAATGGTAAACGTGTGTTCCTGCGTCCTCTTCTGCCCCGATTGTTACCGGCGGGTCAAAACTCCTTATCCTTTTTTTCTGGACTTTAAGCGAAATATTAATCTGGAAAGTTTGTAAGGATCGCTGTGAAGCAAGAGAAAGTCACAATGTGTGGAATATATATAGACGCAGATCCTTAATACAGGTATCGAGCCAGGAGGGCAAACTGCTTATTAAGGATTTAAGGAAGAAACAAATTGGACAGCTGCCTAATCCAAGTGGGTTTTAAATGGCAGCACAAACAAATAGGGCAAATTAATTATAAAAGTTGGGAGAAGACAACTATAATATAACTCTTAAAGATTTCTCTTAAAGGAAACGAAGGTAGGACAGGCGAAGTATAACTCGAAAGGGTCGGGGGGAGGGGGGATGACCGGAGAGTGGCAAAATGAGGACATTCAAATAGAAAATGGGGGGACCGATTGGTCCCCACCACAAAAACGGCAGCCAGGGGTAAATCGAACACCAGCCGAAACCAGATGGTCTTGTGTGGACGATGCGAACGCGGCAAAGGGCCACATCAAGGGACCGTAGTCTATGGAAGGTTCGAGGTCCAAAAAACGAACAGACACTGAAATTGTGTACTTTAAAGAATGAACTCTCAACCCATTCGTCCTGCCACAAACGAAAAGGACCCCAAGGTAGGCTGAACGGGCCAGCTGATGAGCCCTCCTTGCCCATGACAATTACATGCCCGGGAACCCAACAAAATAGAACAACGATAACGAGACACTTTCTGGACCAGTCAGTTGCACATTTCGGCAACTAAAGGAACGGAAATCACTAAAAGAGCGAATCGCTTCTAAAACACTCCGAGAGTCAGAAAAAATGAAATCTCTAAAGGGCAAAATTGAGACCGTCGGTGCTAAAAGAGTGGCCGAAAGGTCAGCGGTATAAGTAGAAGCCGACTGCGGCAAAGACAAAGTTAAAAACTGCTGCAGCACCCACGGCTTCGTCTGTGTATATGGCGCAATGTTGTGTATGTGAGGTCGCGTGCTCGAGGAACAGGGAATTAAGAGAGCAAGGGGCTACTGAGGACTTGTCCAAGCTCCACATGACGATGACGGAAGGGCAGTACATGAGGCTCTCCACCCGTTTCTGAAAATACAAGAGGCTCTCTTCCACCCTCTCGTGGCAGTACACTAGGCTCTCCTCCACCCTCTTGTGGCAGTACACGAGGCTCCCTTACACCCCCTCGTGGCAGTACACTAGGCTCTCCTCTACCCTCTTGTGGCAGTACACGAGGCTCCCTTACACCCCCTCGTGGCAGTACACTAGGCTCTCCTCCACCCTCTTGTGGCAGTACCCGAGGCTCTCCTCCACCCTCTTGTGGTAGTACACGAGGCTCCCTTACACCCCCTCGTGGCAGTACACGAGGCTCCCCTCCACCCCCTCGTAGCAGTACACGAGGCTCCCTTACACCCCTTCGTGGCAGTACACGAGGCTCCCCTTCACCCTCTTGTGGCTTTGCACGAGGCTCCCTTACACCCCTTCGTGACTGTACACGAGGCTCCCCTCCACCCCCTCGTGGCAGTACACGAGGCTCCCCTCCACCCCTCGTGGCAGTACACGAGGCTCCCCTCCACCTCCTCGTGGCAGTACACGAGGCTCCCTTACACCCCTTCGTGGCAGTACACGAGGCTCCCCTTCACCCTCTTGTGGCTTTGCACGAGGCTCCCTTACACCCCTTCGTGACAGTACACGAGGCTCCCCTCCACCCCCTCGTGGCAGTACACGAGGCTCCCCTCCACTCCCTCGTGGCAGTACACGAGGCTCCCCTCCACCCCCTCGTGGCAGTACACGAGGCTCCCCTCCACCCCCTCGTGGCAGTACACGAGGCTCCCCTCCACCCCCTCGTGGCAGTACACGAGGCTCCCTTACACCCCCTCGTGGCAGTACACGAGGCTCTCCTCCATCCTCTTGTTGCTACTCTATCTTCCAATCGAAGGTTAGAGGCCGGTATTGAGATCGAGGTGAACCATGGCTCTTTTAACCGCTGAGGAGTTTAACTGACATCTGTATAAGATAGCAAAAAACAACGAGGGCAGCTCCTGCAAATGATTTGTAAGGAAAGACGTGCAATGAAAGGGATGAAGAGGAAGCAAGCAAGTGAAATATATAGAGGGTGAGTCAAAATTATGTTAACACTTCTATAAGTTTTATGATTTATTTTTTATTATTATTATGATTAATGATTTATTTATATTTATTTTACAGATTTACATTACCCATGGCTGACAGACTAACAATGGAGCACAGAAGGGTGGTTGCAAGTTTGAGGGAAGTTTTTGGATCGGCAACAACAGTGTGTCGAAAGTTTGCTGAACAATTTCCAAATCGTAGCCCACCAAGCCATTTAACAAATTATCGCATCTATGACAAGTTTGTATCCACTGAATCAGGAGCAGACAACTATCAAGGAAATGCTGGGCAGCCCAGGACAAGAAAAAGTAACTTGAACATTGATATCGTGCGGCAAGCCCTACCTACAACAGAGTCCATCCAAATCGAAGAGACGTTGCAGTCTGGAAACAGGGATTTCACAGAGCACAATGTGCCGAATTCTATCCAAAGACCTTGACATGCGACCATATCACCTACAAATTGCCCAAGCTTTGACAGTTCGGCAAAAACAGGTTCGAGTATAATGCTGTGAGATTCTGGCTGAAATGACAAGGATCCAACCGGACATTGCTAATCGTATCGTATTTAGTGATGAAGCCAACTTTCATACAAGTGGTCATGTTAATCGACATAACACTTTTCTGGGGTACTGAAAATCCACGTGTCATTCGAGAGCATGAATGGGCCTCCCCAAAGGTAAATGTGTGGTGTGCCGTGACCAATACAGGTGTAATTGGCCCATATTTATTTACAACTTTAACGGTGACTGCAGATAGCTACCTACAAATGCTGCAAACGTTTGCCTTTGATAACACACCCCTACATATCAGGCGAGCAGGTTATTTCCAACATGATGGTGCACCACCTCATTTTAGCCGCACCGTTCGCGCTTATCTTGATCCGCGCCTGATAGTATTAGATCTCCCTGCAGGCATGGGAGCTTGAAGGGCAAGCATCATCCAGATGTCAGCTGCAGCTGACACCCCTTTGTTATGGAAAATAATAGAATGGTGGAGGTAGAAAGGAAAAAAGGGTGGGAAGAAAGAGGCAGACATCTTAAATACACCAACGCTCCCACATTGGAACCTAGAAGGAAGGGATAACCCAGACACAAACACACCAGCCGCTCCAACCAGGGATGAATGGACGAAAGTTGGTCGGCGACTAGCCTGCGAAGTTAGCCGCCAGGCAAGGAAAAAAAAAGGTGATAAAGGTGTTGCAAGGAAACTGGCGGAAAAAAAGGTTAAAATGGATGTCTAATCTGAGAGTATCGGGGCCACTCGGGCAGGGAGGGCGCGCCACTCCTCCAGGGAATAAGTGTAACCTAAGGCATTGAATGTACTTTCAAATGGTAAGTTTTGGGCCCGCGAATCTTGGCAACATTTCAGATTCATGGAATTATTATGCAAGAGAGAAGGTTCCCAACCCAGGCTGTCCCTTCGTGGTTACACTCACACACTCACCCACCCCGCCGCACAACTGTTGCTCTACCACGATGATCCTCCACTACAGTGTGAATCATAGTCCTACATGATTCCCTCCTCATTTAGAACATAGAATTCCTTGGTGGACCATAACTCACCATACATTCACGCAAAATGACCTGAGCAGAGGATATATTCCCTTCACAACACATATGCTGCCACTTCTGCGTCTCTACCACCCTGCTCACACACCAATAAACTCCACAACATCCTTCTCGTCATGTCCTGTCCTCACAGGACATGAGCCAATTTAGTTGGCAGGAGGATGGGGGAAGGGGTCAGCCTGGGTGGTGGAGGATGGGGTCAGCATGGGTGGTGGAGGATGGGGTCAGCATGGGTGGTGGAGGATGGAGGTCAGCATGAGTGGTAGAGGCTCCTACATCCTTTCCAAATGCCAGGGAGTGAACCCATTCATCCACACATCAATCTCACCGCGCGTCATACCACTCCATCTCCCCCGTCTGGAGCCTACAAAGGGGTATAAGGTGTAGCATTGACCAGCATTTTGCACCTGGTATCTAGAAGATTTGTGCCCCACAGGCCTCAATGCCTGCAAGAGCATTTGCGGGTGTAAATCTTTCACATAACTATCTTCACATCTTTCCCTGCTAACATTTTGCAAGAGACGTCCTCGTTGGTTTTTGCTTTTATTTAAAAAATCCCTACATTGCACCTTTTCCTTAATCACGTAGTTCAACTACACATGACCGTTATGACAACTTCACTTAGACACACTACAGCCATACAGAAGTGGTGTGTCAATTTTAGACTAATTCTTGTACGCCTTATGTTCCACGGTCGACCATCACCTCCAGAAACAAACTCACCCTACGCCACCTGGTGTAGTGCCCCAGGTATTCTGGAACCCATTGCTGATTTGTCCTCTCCCTTCCTCTCCCCCATTCAGGGCATTTGCGCCAGATCCTAACCCGAGGGGTCCCAGGTCTACCCTCACCTTGAATCCTCGTTATAAGAGCTTCCTCGTTCTCCTCTCCTCTTTTTCTACTTTTCCGTTGTGATGGACGCGTCAGCGTTACTCATTACTCTCTTCCTTAACAAACAAAACATTCATTACAAAAATACTCAACGCGGCTTTAAACCACACCTGCAAAATATGGCTTCCTAACTTCACACGCCAAGACATCCTGAACACACTACGAAGTAACACAGAGTCATATTTGTGCCCGCGCCCCCTCTTCAATCCCCTTCCTGGAATAGATCCCCCAACGTGGACCTCAACTACACATGCATTACACTCCATAGCTACGCAGATATGCTGCAATAATGGCCGGACACCCGCCTTCAGAGCCGAAGCTCGAGCTCTCCAACATTAAACCACCAGACATGAACTTTGGCCGCAACAGAACCTGGTGACCCGTTCCCTCCCATCACTACTTCAAAATCTTCTGTCACTCCTTTCATTCTTTTACCGAAGATCGCAACCTTCATCCCAGCCTTATTAAACAGACCCTCCTTATCCCTAGAGCAACACCCTAAGGGGTTCTCAGGTAAGATTCATAAAAGACATTTCGAGCACAAATAAAGCGCCGCTTTTGGGCAATTCAATGAAGCCATCAACCACACTTACAGGCCTTACAATCATCTGCTTAACAATTGCCTATATCAGTATGGCTTAGGCACTCGATTTGACATCAACGCACCTGTGCACACAACAAAAGATACCAAATAAAGCAGCACACCGCCCCACCATGGGGTGCGTTCGCAGCACTACAATAAATCACTTAAACTGCAAAACAAAGGTTTGGACTCTTCGATCTCCTTGCTGTGCAGTTTGTCAGCACTTCATGAAAGGCGAGATACACTGCTATTATATACAATTCCCGTGTCCCAACCCTCACACCAGGTCCCGTGTCCCAAGCCTCATACCAGGGCCCGTGTCCTAACCCTCATACCAGGGCCCGATCTCGTAGAAAACAATTCACAGCACAAATGTCGTCTGATGTCCGGGTTCAGTTCCTCTTTTCATCAGATTCTGACCCATAAGAAACCTACTTCCTCTCACACAGTGGGGTCGCCCTTGCAACCCTCCAATGTGGCTGGTCTCGCTCAAAACAACTAAAAAGACACATTTTCACACGTTGCCCCCCTGAACCAGACTCAGTTCAATACACATTCACAACATGCTCTAGAAAACACAGCTAAAGGGGGGGTAGTCAATCGAGGTGGGGGGCCTAAAGGTACGACCTCAGATCAGGGGTTACAACAGCGACCATTTTAGAGCTATTAAACAGGTATGCATAGGCACTTTCCTACTACGGTTCTATTCAAACAATTCTCGCAAAACAAACACCTGATTCATGATTAATATATATACCCCACCCTTGCCCACCCCCAAAGAGCCATTTAATTCAATTTCGATTAATATCCGAATATAAAATTTTCATCTACACTCACTATAATTTATATATTCTCACATTTTTTCATACTCTTTCAGTTCTTACATTGGTTACATTCAGCACAAGATGATATATAATTGGTGGCTGCTTCGAGTCAGGTAGGTCCTGATAACCCGAGCTCAGTTCACTGGTGCATTCATGATCGAAAAGGACAAACTAACAGAATCCACAGGCGAAGATAAGCGACCACGGAAAGCGCATTTATGACCTTCCAGTAACGCTAAAAATGTGAACTAAATCTTCTTTCCAAAGTTGTTTTAACTTCAATAATATCTAACGAGAAGAACAGGGTCTAGGACAACCCATCGCGGCCACCTCGCAGGCTACCACAGCAAGGCGGCTACTAATCTAACCTGTTATATTAAGAAAATAAAATTTAGTTCTAAATTCTAGCTGTTCCTTGCAGCGAGGTGGCTCATCCCAAGAAGAACCTACTTGCTCTGGTTGATGCCGTAATTGAGACAAGTGTCGCCGATGCATTCGCAGCAGCCATCGAAGAAGAACCGATAAGAAGCCGCCCCTATTTGTTTGCATTGCTCGCGGCATTTGAGCGCTGAGTGGCATTGAGACAGGAAGATGACGGTGCAGTTGACTCCACTCCGTTGCGGCATCACTCCGTTGTTTTTATATGAATCTGAAACGTTCAACCAGTCAATTTAAGGTAGATTGTGAAATTCAGGTTTCTTCAGACTCGTTTATTGGAAAGAGCGAATGGAAACGAGAAGCAGGTATAGAGACTTTATGTGATGGAAGGAGAAAAAAGAAAGAAAAGAAGAGGACGATTCGTAGATAAACCTAACATTGGGAGAGTTTGGTAGAGTCTATTCAAGCAATTTCTCTAGAGTCATGCCACTGATTCAACGACACTTCATGACAATAACTAATTCAAAATTTTCATGAATGTCTTGCAATTTTTGATTGCAAGTTGCTAAATGTCGCTGGATGAATTTTATTGATAATGCAATTTGGTACTTCTTCAATGTCTAGACAATATAATTTATCTTTCCTCCTATATAACTGTAAAAAATATATTAATAACTAGTATTCAACTTCATAGAATAAATTTCCCAAGCTAAATCGAAAGGAATTAATTCATACCTTAAATTTTATATTTTTTATTAATTCTCAAAAATGCGAGATTATTTTGTTTTAGGATGCGATCACTGCTTGAAAATATTTGCTTAATTAAAATATCCTATAATTGTTCCCTTTGTCTCTCGTATTTATTATAATTATTAATTATTGATATTGACACTGTAATCATGTCACTGTCACGAAATTAATTCCTTTAAATTCTTAAAAAAAAACCCTCCATTTTATAAACTATAAAACAAACAAAACGAAACGAAACTCGGAGGGAAAACAAGGGTTAGGTTCATTGAGCAGAGCAGCAGTGTCTTGTTTGAAAAGTTTTGCTTTCCTTCTCCAAGTGCGGATGAATCAATAAAATAAATTCAAGAGCCCAATAATAGGATTCTAATTACAAAAAAAACCCAGAAAGGTCGGAGTGAAAATTTGAGGCATTCCTATAATATATATTTGAGATTTTATATATATATATATATATATATATATATATATATATATATATATATATATATATATATATATATATATATATATATATATATATATATACACGACCCAATGATTCCGCTAGCAAAAAAATGCCCACCAAACAGTGACCTTTTGTGGATGCAGTGGCTTTTTAACAATCTTCCTGGGATTTTCATCAGCCCAAATGTGACGATTCTGCTTATTAACGAATCCACCAAGATGAAAATGGGCTTCATCACTAAAGATGATTTTTTGCGAAAAATCATCATCGGCTTGTCTTTGCTCGTGCACCCAATTGACGAATGTACGGTGCTTAAAATGCTCAGCAGTCTTCAGTTCTTGTATCAATTGAATTTTGTAAGTGTGTAGAGACAAATCTTTGGTCAAAATTCGATGTTACGTTGTTGTGGAGAGGTTCAATTCCTGCGCGCGATGACGAATAGAGTTGTCTGGATCTTCGGCCACATTCTCGCGCACTGCAGCAATGTTTTCAGCTGAACGGCGTAAACAAGCACGCAATGGCATTTTCCTATCTGCCACCGACCCCGTTTGTTTAAATTTACGAACATTTTCCCAATTGTGCTCTCGGTTGGTCGATTATGTTGACCAAAAAAATCGGGAAGTGCCCGAAATGCGTTTCTGTTTGAACGTCCATTTTTGTAATGGGCTTCGACAACTTTAACACGTTGTTCGATTATTAATCTTTCCATGGTTGAAATTGCCAAAGACTAAAGTTGTTAAATCTGAAAGAAAAAGAAACTTAACTCACACTTAAAATCGGTCTAAGTGATTGGAACACCCATTATATATATATATATATATATATATATATATATATATATATATATATATATATATATATATATATATATATATATATATATATATATATATATATAACAAGATTATATCTGCGTAAACTTCCTTTGAAAGACGAGCGGTTTCAAGTTTTGCGCCCTCTGAGAAGTGTGAAACGTTCCAGACCTTAATTTTGTAAATGTTTGTACCATCTATTTTAATGAGCAATATTTGGTATGGATTAAGGGTAGATATGGAAAAATAGAGAACAATAAATAATGCCCTCAGAATCTCTCCTCCCCCAAATGGTAATCTTCACCATGCCTTCGGTGGAACTTCGCGTGCTTTAAGAGTGTAGTGCCACTGTTCAAGGTGGAATAGGTGTGACATTGAGCCTTACAGTAATTCAGTCAGAATCCCGGGTACATTCACAAGAACAGTCACAGACAGTTAAGATACCAACCCATAACAGGAATTGGCTCGCCCGAATACAGGACTCTCCCGTTTCGAATTCATCTTCGCCGAAGCGACCCGAGTCCTACGCCCTAAAATAAAGAGTCCGAAATTCCGCCGTTTGGGAATTCCTTTCCTACCGGTAATCGTCATCGATCCTCTTAACCAGCCTACTTAACCTGAAGCCGAGGGACAGTATTATTTTTCCTCGAACAATTGAGGTCAGCCTCAGGTCAGCGCCAGGTAGCCGTGTGGCCCTGTAACGAGATCGTCACTGTTAAGCAACATCAGGTCGGATGAGTATTGGGATGATTCACCGCCGAGGCCGTGGAGAACCTCACAACTGCATTCCCTTCAGAGAGCAACCCCAATAACTGCTGACGTACCATATTCAAGCCACTACAACCTAACGCTACCAACCTCATCTACCTAATAATACAACCAACCACCACCAAAACACTATATGAGGACCCCCTCCCCCTCCCCTTCGATTTATTCTTGGTTTCTGGGCGAAAAAAGGGATCATCAGTTGTTGATTCGATACACACAAAAAAAATCGAAAATCGCATCTGTTATGAAGTTTGAATTTGATGCTAAATCACAACGGTTCATCCTTTGTTCAAGCCTCAACGATTTGAGGACCCAGACTAATGAAACCTTGCCTACTCTAAGAACATGGTGCAAAATACGGTCAACTTGCTTGACATCAAAAGCAAATTACTGATAATCTATCCAATGGTACTTGTCTCTCATAATTTCTAATAATTATCTATCCAATGGTACTTCGCATGTCTTATCACTAGTTTATCCTCAGCTTGGATGTTTTCCATAATTATGGATAGTGCTGATATTTCATAGCGTGGCTAGTTTTCTAAACTTGTTTCTTCTGCTCTTGCTAGATCATCCATAGACAAATTGTTTCTAAATTCAACACTTTCACCATAAATATTTTGTAAACGATTATTATTTTTTGCTGGAAAATCTCCCTCCTTCCATAAAATTATAGTCCGCTCTGAATCTATGACAATTTCCTTTTACGGAAAGGTAGGACAAATGTTTATCACGCATTTATCATTCTTAAATTTAATGTAGTATCAGACAAGAATATCAATATTTAACAGGAACAATTGTAGCTGAAAAATATTCTTTAATAAATTAATAAAATCTTCCAGAACTTTCGCAACGTCATGTATAATTGGGTAATGGAAACACCTACTAATTTCACTTGTTTTTTTTACATAAATATTGAATGAAAAGAAAACCTTTTTGAATATGTTACATAATATTATACATATATTATTTAATGATATAAGCCTCATATCAGGGGGAGGGGTCGAAGAAGGCTGTTTGTAGGAGTTCGAATGGCGGAAAAAAGAAAGGTCTCAGCGACACAGACTGAAAAGTTCTTTAAGTGCATACTGTCGAAGAATCATAGGGCCACATCTTCAAAGATGAATACAAGTCACACTCAACATCTAACAAGTCATGTTTCGACCAAAACTTTTCTTCGAGAGCTTCAAGAAGCCTGATATTACACAAAGGCTGCAATTGCCAAACTTCTCCGGACGCAATATTCCTTTATAATATTTCCCTCTTTTAGCCGAGTTAACCTTTGAAGGACGCCTGAAGAAGTTGATGATTCTGATTGGCTTATTCCGGCTGGCCATGTACATCCCACGGTGCAAACGCTCTTTCACGCCGATAATGCACACTCATTCAGACCACTTAAGTCATTAAAAAATGGTTTGAAGTGTATAAAAGGGGATTTTAAGCAGTGGATTGGCCCTTGCAATTGCCAGATCTTTATATAATCCATCCTTTGTTATGTCTATTAGAACAGCATCTAAGGAAACAATTCGCTCCACCAGCGTCTGTGAAACAGCTGGGGCAGGATTTGCTCGAGGAATGGGTGAAAATTGTTATGGATATTGTCTGAAAGATGTATGCATCAATTCCTTGGCGAAGTGAATCAGCTAAGTATGATCAACGATGGTCAACTCCAAATAAAAATAATAATTAAAATAGGTAGTGTTTTCATTATTTCGTCCATCCCAAATATATGTAACGTGCGGCAAAAATTATTATGGATTTTTAAACGTTCCGGTATTTTTAGTCCCGGCGATTCTCTATCTCACTATTTCGGTCGGTCCCCGTTTTGCTTTTTATTTGTTTTGGTAATAACATCATAACTATTCGGCCGATTCTAACGAAATTTGAAACCCTAATGTTGTTTTACACTCTCTTTCGAATGATATAGTTGGCATGGCCCTCCCAAGGTTAGTCCTGAATTATTTAACAATAACATCATAACTATTCATACAATTCTAACGAAATTTGAAACCCTAATGTTGTTTTACATTCTCTTTCGAATGATATAATTGTCAAGGTCCTCCCAATGTTAGTCCAATTAAAAGTTTTGAAGTTCGTAAAGTCATAAATCAGAATAAGAGAGATCACGCGACTTTTGGTTAGCAGATCTTGTTTATATAAAGCTTAATTAAACAAAATCGAATATTGACAGATGATATATTTTCGAATATTAGTTCAGAAGTATTGTTTTAATAGCTTGTGTCTTGCATATTTTCTTGATTCTGCCGTAATGGAACCGAACTTCAATAAGGCGGCAAATAAGCTGTTGTTTAGTCATAACTGGCATTTGATGTAGCTCCTCCTTCATTGTGCACTCTAACCTCCCATTGGGGTCCATATCTGGTGAATTTCTGGACCACGGTAGAACTTCGACAGCATTTCTTGTACAAATTTTGCAGTGTGACAAGGGGCACAGTGTTGTTAGGAAATCTTTGGCCTGAGGAAGTAGACGGGTTCGTAGTACATCTATGTACTTTATAATAGTTCATTTTTCCCTCTACAATGTACAGGCGACTTGTTCCGTGTCAAGATATTTCCGCCCAAACCATAATCTTTTTGAAATTAAGTTCTCAGAACAGAACAGACAAAAGTTTTAGGAATTGGGACTTGGGGCCCCGCAACCTCCAGATTTCTCTCTCCATTAGAACTCGCATAGAATCAAATCGGTAGAGATGTGCCCAAAGCGCAACCAACAAATACATCTCAGCCATTTGAGCGTTTGAAGATCGCTTGAAGTGCTCTGCCATACACACACACTTTCACTCATTATTACTTAGCATACCCAGGATTTGTTCGGCAGTGATTAAAGCAAATGGAGGGTATTTTGAAGAAGCCAAAGTTTAGATTTGGGGGGAAAAATGTGTTATCATTGCTAAATTGATATAATTAAAAAATCTTATAAGTATTTATATAAATAGTTTTTATTCTTTCCTACTTTGCATGAAATAAAATAATTAATTTGGCCTATTTATTAAAAATTCTAAGGCACCCCTTAACTTAAATCACATGACACGTGATATAATGGATGCATTTAAAAGCCCAAAGAAATGAAAATTGGCATCACGACACTAAGGAAGGTGATTTAAGTTATTTACAAACTAGGCCCGTGTACAACTCTTACTAGAAAACACTCGTCTTATCTTTCATGGATAAAGAAATCCTACACTTCGTTATTCAAAAGGCTTCTTGAATCAACCTTTGTTGGTGTTGAGGATGGTGGCTCAGTCGATGCCGTCGTGGTCTCAATAGCGTTGTACGCTTGAGGACACAGGTTCGAATCCTACTCCTTTATTCATTTTTCATATAACGGTTAAAATTAGTTTTCACGATTTTCTCCGTCTCTATATCTCCATACGTAGTGTTGTGATGCCAATTTTCATTCCTTTGGGCTTTTATATGCATCCATTATATCACGTGTCATGTGATTTAAGTTATATATATATATATATATATATATATATATATATATATATATATATATATATATATATATATATATATAAAGAAAGCAACTACAGGATCTGCGGGTGATTATACAACCACCACAGGGCTACGCCATATTTATTTTCTGCATTTCAAATAAATTTGAAGACAGAAAGAAAGATGCAGAAACCTGGTGTAGCTGACTATAAATACATATAGTACAAGAGAAAGAAGAATTGGAAGCAAATGAGACAAGAAACCGGAGTTTTTTAAAAGCAAGAGAGAGGGACATTAGAAGAATCCAGAATGAAAGGGAGCAGAGGGCGGCACAGTGAAGGCGATCCTTTACCGAGAAGACAGAAATAACGCCAGGGGAAAAAGGTTTGAATTCCTAGCCGGGACTCGAACATGGGTCTGCTGATTGCCGGTCAGACACTTTACCGCTAAGCTACCAGGCACAGTAACTATATTTCGCCCAAAGCGTTACCCCATCAAACCCAGTATCTCCCTAAGCTAGGAACCTCCAAGGAATTTTTATACCACATCCTCTTACCCGCATTTGCGGGCTGGAAAGCTGAAACGATACCTAAATTTGCTACCCCGCCCCCCCAAAAAAAACACAAACAGGAAATTTTTCTAGAAAAGTTGAAACCTATCTACTTGCCACAAATCTATAATCTATACTAAGGTCAGGTGTGGATTATCTTGTCAAGTAGAGATTTGAACTGTTCGACTGACGAACTGTTCACTACTTCTGGCGGTAGACGGTCCATGTTCCGCAGATTTTGTACGAGAAAAAGTTTCTGCAAATGCTAGTATGGAATGCGGTAATTCCAGTTTGTAACCGTGGTTAGTGTAGCATTTGCGTTCAACGTGAACGGCCTCCTGTGATCTACGTTTTCAACTCCTCGCATATATTTTAACAGTTTCAATCAGCTGCCTCTTAACCGGCGCGTCTCCAAGGAGAACATCCCCAGTTCTCGTAGCCTATGCTGATAACTTTTATGTCTAAGGGAGGAGATCAATTTGGTGGCTATGGGCTGTACCTTTTCCAGCCGTGAAAAGGGCCTTCCTCATGGTTTCGGACCAGAATTGTACGGCGTATTAAAGGTGTGACTGGACTAGAGAGTTGTACAAGGCGAGAACAATCTGCTTATTTCGGAAGCGAAAATGTCTCTTTATGTACCCCAGCATTCGCTGGGCCCTCTTTTTCACCTCGAGGCACTGACTGGAGAACTTTGGATCATGCTGATTAGCACGCCTAAATCTTTCTCAAGGTCAGTGGTATCTAGTTGTTTGCCTAGCAATTAATAATTTTCCAGAGGGTTAGCATGGCCGATGTGCATTACCTTACACTTGTCAAAGTTAAATGGCATTTTCCACCTCTCTGACCACTCGCCTATCCTGAGAAGGCTATTTCGCATGCGTTCCACTCCTTCTCGCGAGCTCACACTAGCTCTTAGCTTGCTATCCTCAGCGAACTTGACTATCGAGCATAGTAGTCCTTCGTCTATATCATTGATGTAGACGATGAACAATGGAGGCCGAAGCACTGAACCCTGGAGTGCCCCGTTACTGACTGGCGCCCAATGCGAGGTTACCCCATTGATCTTTACTCTTTGCCTCCGTCCCGAGAGCCAGTTTTCTATCCATTCGGCTACCTTGCCAGTAATGCCAAGGGCGCGGACTCTATTTATCAACCTGCGGTGTGGTACCTTATCGAAGGCTTTTTGAAAGTCCAGGTATAAGATATCCATAGCTTTACTACGCTCATACTCACTCAAAATACTATGGAAAAATTCTAGTAGATTAGTGAGACATGAACGGTTCTTGCGAAATCCGTGCTGAGAATCCAAGATCAGGTTGTGCGACTCTAAGTGCTGCACTATACTGTCTGCGATTATTTCCTCGAACAGTTTGCCTATGATGGATATCAGACTAATAAGCCGGTAATTACCCGGGCATTCGCGTTCCCAATTCTTAGAGATGAGAGTTACGTGTGCTATTCTCTTGTCTTTCGGCACCTCTCCAGGTCCAAAGATTTGTTGAAAATGGTGGTAGGGTGTGGAGCGACCTCTTCACTAACTTCTCGGAGGACTCTAGGAAGAAAGCCATCCGGACCTGGAAACTTATACGGGTTAAGGTTTCCTAGTCTGGCTACTACTTCGCATAGGTTTTCGCCCTCTTCAAGATGAATCCCCGGCCTCGGAGCTGGACCGTCAACTTCCCTCGTAAATACCGAGGCGAAGTAGCCGTTTAACACGTTGGCAATGTCTGGTTCTGACTTTCGTAACACGCCATTGTCATCTCTCAGCGGTCCTATGCTATGACGAATCGGTTTGCCGCTATTGATATGCAAGAAGAATTCTTTCGGGATATCTTTACAGAGGGAGGCCACCCGAACTTCTCGCTGCGCTTAGCTCTGCGCACCAGTGCTTTAACTTGCCTACACTTTTCCCTGTATTGAAGAAGCCTTTCTTCACTACGGTTACCTTTCCAGTTATTGTAGGCAGTCTGCCTGTTTCTTATCGCTGCGGCGATGCCTCGATTGAACCATTTCAGTTGAGAGGCTTGCCACTCATCCTTCTGCTGGGGACAAACGCAGACTGTTGGGTCATAACATTTTCTTTAAACGTTAACCATTTGTCCTAGGCTCCTTCTCCTGTTGTGGGCCCAAGACGAGCTATCGCATCCCGAAGACCCACAAAGTTCGTGCGTCGGAGGTCGGGTTTAAAGATAGCGACGTGAGAGCGTCTGTCACATGGAATGTGGGCGGAAAACGTGATTGTGTGGTGATCGCTCCCGCCCAGGCACTCTCCCACGCTGAGTCCTGTTACCAAGTCGTCCTCGGTGGTAAACACCAAGTCTAACATGTTCTCATCCCTTCTTGGCTCCTTTACCCACTGTGTCAGGGTTATCTTGAGCGAACTCAATCAATCTTCTCCCTTTCACATCGCCTGTCCAGTTCATCCAGTCAGTCCCACGGCAGTTGAAGTCACATATGACCAAACTCGTGCGACTATTTATCAGGTCGTTGAGCTTTGCGAACAGGCTTGAGTCTGACTCTTCTGCCTGTAAACCACTACTACTCGATGTATATGTGTGTGGGGGGATGGGGAAGATAGAACGCGTGCGCGCCGGCCACGAACCACACCGGTGGTATCTTCTCGCTAATCTTCGAATCCACGACGCCTAGGATGATCATAGAGGCTGGGTGCTCATTTGTGGACACGTAGCGGACCTCGGAGACGTCCTTTCCGACTCTTACCACACAGTCGTTTTGCTTTTTGATGACCAGATCAACCGTGAAGGTTTTTTCATCAGAAAAAAATGAGAATTCGATTACCATGAATCTTCAAGTTGTTGAGAAGGCGATGTCAGCGCTCCCGGCGTTGTTCTCGCATACGGTCGGTGAGTAGAGGCTTTTCCTCGCACCTCAAGCTCTTGCCGTCCTCCTCCTTGACGGCCCTGGACACAGTGGTCACCGAGATGTTCTTCTTCTTCGCGAGCGCAGTCATTTCGGGCTTTGGAGCACTTTCGAAGGCCTTTCTCGCAGTAAAACGGTTGACAACTTAAGATCTGCTTGAACGAGTTCGAGGTCTTCCTCGTTCTTGATCCTCAGCAAGACTCTGTGGAATGTCATCCGGGTGACGTTGAGCCGCTTGGCGATGTCGGACTTATTGTGGACTGCGCCGAGGAAAGCAGAGAACTCGATTCTTTTGCCTTCCATCTCCACACACCTGCACACAATGGATACGACGTTATAATGATGCGTGCTGGAAAAGTATAACTTTAAGTTTTTTTGATGAAACTTTTTCTATCACATACGTTAACCTCTTGAAAGATAAAAAAAACCCTAGTGCCACAAAACTTTTTCAAAACCAGCGAAAACTGAAGAAATCTTCCCCCTAGCTGACGTTGCCACTACACTCAGCCATCTCTGAACTTCCATCATTACAAATTGTTTCCTCCTCCATAAAAGAAAAGCCAGTGTTGGTTGTAACCAGCTAATTTCAAACTCCTAAGAGAATAATCCCCAAACACACACCCGTACGCTGTCTGAAAACTGAGCAAACCTTGATTCGTCAGAAATAATTATGCTCTGTCAAGGGCTGTCGTTCACTTCTCCAGCACACTCCTCCCTCTTCTTAACATTTGTTATAGCTTAAAGAGGCTGCACGTCCACAATGTCCAAGAGTGCAGGTAATTTACTACTGTTCTTGGACTGATTTATAGTTATTTTATGAATTTTACTTTAGAAAATGACATCGTTATGCCTTTATAAATAATTCATTTTAGAGAATAGCCGAAAAAAACAGGAAAATGTCCTTTTTGAAAAGGCGATAGAAAAGTTTAGCACTTAGGAGATAAAAGGATTCCAGATTTGAATTCAGGACCAAAAGGATAAAGCACTCTATGTAATTATTTATATTTGTGGTAAATGAATTCAGTATATATTATATATTTATTTTTAATTATTCTAATACTTAATTTTGCAGATCCTTCAGTTTTAAGCACCGCCATAATTATTCGTGGTGTGGATTTCTCCCTAAATTTCAACGAATTTCTGACGCTATCTTCTCTCACTCAGTTGTAATTTTATTTATATATTTTTGTTTTGTTTTGTAGTTGTGGTACTTCGTATTGAATTTCCATGTATTCGCCACAAGTATTCTATTGGATTTAATTAAGTCTCATCTCTAGTGGCCACTCCATTGGGCTGTTTCCAATTTCTCTAAATCAATTCTTGGTGTGGTTGGATGTATGCATGGCGTTGACCTGCTGAAATATAACTTCATTTCATGGTGGTATAAAGTTGTGGAGTTCGTTCTTCCCTAGCATAAAAAAACATCTCCTCTAACCTTGTTGAAGACATGCAGCCGTACCATGATAGAACCACCTTCATTTTCACAGTTTGTTACCAACAAGGAGTGTGAAATGTTTTTCCAACTCTTCATCTCACAAAGATAATAACTCCAGAAGTGCTGAAATTCTCTAAAATTATTACAAAAACATTTTTTTTAATAATTTTATTTCAAGATATATCTTTGCATACATTTCTGATAATTACTTTCCTCTATCCAGATAACTTAAAGCATTGTTCGCAGTGGCGGCTCGTGTATAGGCACTGGGGGACTACATCACCCCCTATTTCCGCTCGATATTATCGATAACATTCAATATAATGTCTTATTTTTCTTTAATTCTTTCTTTATACTTGTACATTATATAATCCTTAAGCTTAATGTCAGTAGCTATTCCCTAGTTTATGAAAAAAATACAAAATTCCTTGTATACATAGAACTGTGCGCTTCACAGTTCCAGCGACGCGGTGTTTGGCTATTGTGCGCATGCTCACATGTCCGAGCTAGGAAGCTGCACGCTAGAGAGAGAAAGCACTTTAGCTCACGCAGTGCCGACCCTGGCGTGCTGGTGGAAGGTAGTGTTTCTTTTTGATTCTGCGTGTGTTGTGCTTAAAAACGTGTTTAGATTCCTGAATGTGATAAAGTGTAGAATTTTTTTCCGGTTCTTTTATTTTACAGAAAATTTAACCATGGCCTTCTTGCACACCCAAGCAATAAGTTCTGTGAATGCTTTTCAACAATGAAAAGAATAAAAACTTCTCTAAGGAGCACTATGAATTCTGAAAGACTAAATGCATTTGCAGTGCTTTCAATGAAGCAAAATTCCTCAATAGTCATCCTGAGATCAAGGAGAAAATAATTAATATTTTTGTGCAAATTAAAACAAAAAGAATAAATTTCATTTTTAAATGAATGGATCAAGCTTGAACTGTAACAATTTAGGTTATTAATCAGTAAAAAATATTTGATTTTGTTCTGTTGAGGATTTTATCAAGTTTATAAATTTTCTTTATATATGTTTATTTCCTTTTACGCAATATTAAAACAATGCTAAAAAAAATATGATGCAGCACCTCCACTAATTTTAGCTATGAGTCGCCACTGATTGTTCGTGTGTCTAATTTTTTGTGATCTTTGACTCAATGGAGATATTTTTTTTCATGTTGACCTTATGTGGCTTTTTTCCCCTTTTTGTTTCCTTTTAGCCCCTGATCTTCAATCTTCATCGAACTCCTCTGCAAGTTCAGAAGATGTTTTACTGCAATTCTGAAGTGAGGCTCGAATGATAGATTTCTTCTCTAAGAGTTGTAAGACGTTTTGTGGCACTTTTCTTCTTTTAAATCAATAAAGCTTCCGGTCTCTTGACATCGTTTTCTTGTGGTTGGGAGAACATCTCCTAAACATTTTATCTTTTTTAGCATTTTCTACTTGTGAAAACCTTTGTCAATGGACAAGTTGGATTTGTGCTCTTTAAGCTTCTCTAAATTATTTAAATTTAGTCATATTACTTCTTTAGAATGATATTGAATACACAATAGTTATAAATTTAAGCTGAAACAAGAAATATTGGTTAAATTCTCATTTTATTAATTACACACCATTTAGCAAAATACTAAGTAATTCAAACATATTAACAAAATATTCAAACATATCGGCAAAATACAGATTATTATCATACAGATGATAAATTATAAAAGTTGAATTAAATGTTAAATACAGTAAACCCTCGATATAACGAACCAAATTTTCTGGCCGAACTCCATCAGGTTTAAAGAACCGAAGCTCGTTAAATCCGGTGTAGTCCACTTAACTTTATTAGTAATATTAATAATTACATACGTATTACATATCCATGCGATACAGTCTATATATATATATATATATATATATATATATATATATATATATATATATATATATATATATATATATATATATATATATATATATATATATATATATATATATATTACGTATACATATTAACGAACGAACCATCATTATTTCCATCGCTTTTAACGACCATCGGGTTTAACGAACGACCCCACGCCCCATATAGTTCGTTATGTCGAGGGTTTACTGTATATAAATCTATGAGAGATGCTTCATACTTTTGACCAAGGGTACATATAAAATGAATATAAAATATCTTGACAACAAAAATGACGCAGATCCGTGATATTTGACTTATTTGCTGTCCTTCAATAAATAGCTACTTTCCTAAAAGAGAGTACAGTATCCCAAACCTATCGATAATTCCTGCCAAAAGTCCCATGTTGCAGCAAGTGTTATACTGTAATAATTCACTACATATTCTTGCGATTGATTGCGCTCAAACCTCTCCTAGGGAAGATCGCACGATGCAACGGATATGGCGAATGACCGATATTGTAGGTCAGGTTGCCGAGCACACGAACCTGAATGTATCTCGCCAGACTGTCTCACGTATCTTCCGAGATGTAGGAATCATACCACGCTCCTCTGCTAAGAAACCACTCATAAAAAGCGACTGTATTGGCCTTCGCTACTGAGCGTGTCATGTAGAGTGCTATAAAGTTGGAATGTTTTTCAGCAACGAATTTAATTTGTTCGGATCGGATGGGAGGCAGTATTGTAAAGCACCGTACAGGTAAAAGATTGAATCCCACTTGCACGAAAAAAAAACAGTTAAATTTGGAGGTGGCATGATTTGTGGCATGTTTATCAAGAGCTGGAGGTTGCTGTCCGCTCGTCCATTAGCGCGGCAAACTAATCCTGCGGTAAACAAGAATCTACTTCAGGAACATTTGATCGCCTCTCTCCGTAAGCTTGTTTTCATGCAGGACAATACTCCGTTCCACCCAACAAATTCGGCGGAGCAGTTCTTGGATATTGCAAATATCGACGCAATCAGGTGACTTGTGCAGAGCATTAATTTAAACCCGAGCGAAAACCTATGGATGATACTCGGTGCGAAAGTTTATTGCCTCGAACCACAAGAATGTTGAAGATCTGTTTAAAATGACTACATTTATCTTTATCGCTCTCTAGTTTTGGACGCATCAAACACACATTACTCCTGTCATAACTTTATTCAACCACTGTTCTATGAAATAGAACTTGGACAGAGGCAAATCTTAAAGAATATTGTTAAATTTTCGTGGAAATTTTTTAAAAAAGAGAGATTTTGCTATTTTATTTTCTATTTTTAGACATCACTGTAGGTTTAAAGGAGGTATACGAATCCTATGAGTTCACGAAATGATCTTGGATTGTGTTGGATGACTCACTGATCCATACCTGCTTTTAGCTGATATATTCCTTTGTTAACACACATACAAACACTTTCAGCACTTACCACACATTCTACCCACTGAATGTGTTATAACGTAATATAACCTAAGACCATAAATCGTGGTAGGACTGACATGTGAGAAGGTGGATGAGAAATGTTCCGATATATAACTGGTTCTCTACAAACCTTTCTTAAATTTGTGCTTGTGGTGTTTCTTCATCATCTCGTCCATTGGCAAATCCGCTTCGTATGTGAGGACCAGACCCTCGACCGCTGCCTCTTCGCCAGCCAAGGCGGCGAACAGTTGCGGGAAGGGGTAGGCGTAGTCCCCCACCTGCGAGTCGTTGGGATCCAATTCTACGACTTCATCGTCGCACATTTCTGCGAGTCAACATTTATTAAAGGGAGGAAACCAACAAGGGAATCTAAGGGCTGAAATAACCTGCGAGTATGAAGCAGAATATAGATAATAAGAAGAGATAATTGAAATTGTTCAAACCGTACAAAACAGGAAATCAAGCAATGCAAGCGGGAAGTCCCTCCAATGACCTGCGGCCTTTTGAGATAAGATGATAAATGGTTATTGCATCGATGGTTTCCCATGGTTCAAATCACTTACAAGTGCCTTTGAATGGCTAAATGAGGCTTCTGGCACTAGATGGCGTCACCCAGCGCCAAATCCGAGAGCAGATTTGAATCTCCAGGGTGAATAACCCTATGTCCCATGGTCATATGGGTCATTGAACTTTACTCCTTTTGGGAAAAAAAAGCGACTCCTAGACCTGGCGCTTCTCCGCGAGAAGCGCCATGAAAATGTTGGTTTAATAGAAATTAATGACGAGCGGCTGCGAGAGTGAGGCTTATCAATTCGTATGACCTGCAGGGCTAAGAAGAGCACTAGAAAACAACCCCGAAGCGACGCTCGAAAGGATCTCAGAACCCTCAAACAAGGGTCCAATAGACTAGGGGTGAAGGGGAGAAAGATTAATTAAGGTCCGTCACCATCGATGGTGAAATCGATCAGGTGGGAATTTGGGAAATCAGAGACATAATCCGCTAGAAAAGTGTCCTAGAGTTCCTCAACCCTCTTCAGGAGCGTTACTATACGACTAGGCAACCACCCATTTCTCTAGGATGAGAAATTTCAAGAAGCCTTTTGTATAAGCTAACGTTTAACTTCAACAACATTGGTTTCGAAAAGGCATAGCTTTAATTGGAGTATAAAGGACATCCTTATTAATTGTAAACAACGTTTCGGATTACCTAATCCATCTTCAGGCTCAAGGTCTTAAAGAGAGAAATCAAACTAATAATAAATACAAATTTGAAATTGTCTATGAATCAAATTCTCATGGAATTTAAATTTAAAATTAAACTGTTAACAAAATTAATTAGACATAGTGAAATTTATAGTAAATATGTATGTTATTTGGTCACAAGAGGCAAAAAACAAATGGAAGGCACAGTATTTCAAAATAACGGCTAAATTAAAATTTACCTAAAGTTAATAATGTTTTAATATAAGAAAGCATGGATAAATTTGAAGCAAAAAGAGGCATTCAAAACATGGCGAGTCGAGAAAGGATTGAGAAATTTAGAGAAAAGGGACAGATAACATATTATGGATATTTGGTTGTTGAAAATTGCTAATAAATTTGTAGCTGGTTTTTTGTTGTTATTAAAAATTTGGGGGTGGCACGAAGAGTTGGTATTTAATGTGGAGGCTTTGTTTTAATGAAAAGCAAATCTAAAATTCTGAGGTGGGGGCTATTAGGATTAGAATCAAGAATCTCAAAATTTTTAATATTGGAATCAACCCTGCATTTCATGATATGGTTAATGATGGTCGAGATTTCCTTCTTGGAGAGAAATTTCCCCGTTCTGCAACTAACTCTAAAGTGTGCAGATAGCCTCAATTGTAAGGAGAGAATGGTACTAGGGATGGGGGCTCTTTATTATAACTTTATTTATTTATCAATATTATTCTTGCTTTACACTTGGTTTTCCTCGAATTTTTCCTCTTGCTTTTTTTCATTTGATTTTCTCGATGCAGCTTTCTCAAATTTTCTTCTTGACTCAATTTCCTTTATCTTTAAGTTGCCCCTTCAAACATTTGTCTTCACTTTTACTTAACTTAAGTATTCTTGTTGGCCGGGGTTGGTTCTTAATCTTCGTTTTTCTTTCTTGATGCTTTTTCTTCATTTTCTTCCAATTATCTTGAGGGTATGATTTCTTGGTCCTTCTTGATTCTAGTTGAGTTGGTCCTTCAAGCGTTTTCCTTGACTTCCGTTTTCTTCTTGAGATTTCTTCATAAAAGGTTTTGGACTGTTGAGTTGCGAACGCGGTACCATTGGATTTAAATGCCAACACTCTAGCCTCACGACCAGGCTTTAGTCCGTTTTTTGGTTTGTAATTTTATCGGCTATTTATATTATCGAGCTGGAAGGAATTTTCTCTGATACATTTTCGCACCCGTACACAGGTCTCTTTCTAGAAAGTAAAGCTAATTTGAGGATTGGGGAGAGACTAGTCTTGGATTCCTTAATCAAGGAGTAGTAGCTCTCCCTCCTACGGCCTCCGAGTGAGCGGGATGAGTGGGGCTAATTTAATGGGATCGAGGAGAGCGAACGAAGTCTTGTCTGTAATCAACGAGTAGTGGCTTCTCATTCCCCGGGTCTCCAAAGTTCTCAGAAGCACTTTTTCTTAAATCTCTAGTAAGAGAGGAGGTGCAGTTGTGTAAAAGGTTTTGGACTGTTGAATTTCGAACGCGGTACCATTGGATTTAAACGCCAATACTCTAGCCTCACGACCAGGCTTTAGTCCGTTTTTTGGTTGGTAATTTTATCGGCTATTTATATTATCGAGTTGGAAGGAATTTTCTCTGATACATTTTCGCACCCCTACATTCGGGGAGAGAAAGTTTGTACACAACTTTATGCAAAGAAAGAGGTTTTACACCATTGGTAGGAAACTGCCCACCTCTTTTCAAATTGTTTATAAAGATCATTCGAAAGTGAACTTGCGGAAGAACCTTTGAAGAATCTTGTAATAACGTCTTGACGGCTGTAATCTTTAGGGACAGTAATCGCTGCAATCTTTGGTTTCGAAAATGCCATTTAATATTAAGCCTAGGTATCGGTTGACTAAATCAAGAGGGAAGGAATTGGCACCCAAGATAGTTTCTTTAGAGGCAAACCTGATGATAAAGGATGGACCCAATGCAATTAGAGATAGTTTCTTTAGAGGCAAACTTGATGATAAAGGATGGACCCAATGAAATTAGAGATAGTTTCTTTAGAGGCAAACTTGATGATAAAGGATAGACCCAATGAAATTTAAGATAGTTTCTTTAGAGGCAAACTTGATGATAAAAGATGGACCCAATGAAATTAAAGATAGTTTCTTTAGAGGCAAATTTGATGATAAAGGATGGATCCAATGAAATTAGAGATAGTTTCTTTAGAGGCAAACTTGATGATAAAGGATGGACCCAATGAAATTAAAGATAGTGTCAGAGGCAAACTTGATGATAAAGGATGGACCAAGAGATAGTTTCTTTAGAGGCAAACCTAATGATAAAGGATTGACCCAATTCAATTAAAGATAGTTTCTTTAGAGGCAAACTTGATCATAAAGGATGGACCCGATGAAATTAAAGATAGTTTCTTTAGAGGCAAACCTGATGATAAAGGATGGACCCAATGAAATTAAAGATAGTTTCTTTAGAGGCAAACTTGATGATAAAGGATGGACCCAATGAAATTAAAGATAGTTTCTTTAGAGGTAAACCTGATGATAAAGGATGGACCTAATGAAATTAAAGATAGTTTCTTTAGAGGCAAACTTAATGATGAAGGATAGACCCAATGAAATTAAAGATAGTTTTTTTAGAGGCTACGAGTAACATTTGTAAGAATTTTTCCCTTCACGAAATACATTTGAAATAGTGGATTTGTTTTGGGACATTGTTTCAGTTTTAGGTGAATAAATATCGGTTATTTTTTTAAATCATTTTATCTATATATACTGTAGTATGGGCTGACTATTTTTGGTAAAGTTTTTAGCTAATTAAATTCCTTGAGCATTAAATTCACTATTTCATATTTTTTTAAATACGTTCCATTAATAATTTTTTTTTAAAGATAAATTCTCAAAACTGTTTCAACAATATTTTTGCCGCTTAGAAATTAGATTTGTTTTCATTAATGACAGAACTATTCAAAGCCTTTACCTGTAAAGGACCGTGACCCCAAATATTAACGCATTGGTCTCGTATACCAATTATATGTCCAGGATGTTCTTTAGCTTAATATATTGACAACACTCTAGTCTTTGGGACCCTCTTCTCATCCAATATACGAATAAGACACAGAACTGAGCCTACTTTATGTAAAAAAGAACAATCTCCAAGATTGGTCATCTAAA
This sequence comes from Ceratothoa steindachneri, assembly GCA_963969495.1. Classification (NCBI taxonomy): domain Eukaryota; kingdom Metazoa; phylum Arthropoda; class Malacostraca; order Isopoda; family Cymothoidae; genus Ceratothoa; species Ceratothoa steindachneri. The sequence continues at coordinate 54,703,800 of OZ018327.1, forward strand.
AAACGCTGGTCTCTATAAATAATCTTAAAATTGTATATAGCAATAAATGCACGAACAATGAATATAGTGAAATCGTTATATATATAAAAATATATATATAATATATATATAATATATATATAATATATATATATATAATATATATATATATAAAAATATATATATAATATATATATATATATATATATATATATATATATATATATATATATATATATATATATATATATATATATATATATATATATATATATATATATATATATAGTAGCGGCCATAATGATTCGTACACTTAGGTTGCCCTAAAAAAAAATTACAATAGCTTCAAACCAAATAATGGTAAGTAACACCTGATAAATTACAGATATAAAATACGTATGGCTATAAGTTCTGCATGTACATTGCACATCTTAGCATGGATGAAACTGCAAGTTACGTACAAAAGAACATTATTACAAAAATGTGGTGGGGAAAATGATCCGGACAGCGTAATTCTATTGCTTCTATCTTTGACACAACCAACTAATTTAGGGTAGTAACTTGCATTCATGAATTCTTATCACTTTCAGTCATTACCATGTCAAGATCCAAGTAGAAACATGCCTGGGAAAACTACTACACTTGCCTATAATAAGCCGCTAATTGTTAAGCTATGTCAAGAGGATAATCCCTCCTTCAGAGCCATAGCTGAAAGGGTCAAACGCCCCAAAAGTGGCGTAAGTAATATTATATCACGTTCCCATACCACAGGCTCATGTATAAGTGGCATTTCTACTGGTAGGCCTAGGAAAACCTCAGAGAGAGATGACCAAGCCATCGTCCGTATCTCAAAAAAGAACCAATACAAAACAGCAGCCAGGATTTTCCGAGAAGTAAATGAAACTCTAGGCATTTTAGTGTTTCCAGTGAGACAGTATTACGCCGCCTCACAGAAAGATCTTTCAAATCTCTCACAGGAGCAGTCACGCTGAAGAACATGAAAGCCACGTAGCACGTTCTATGGCCAGGAGACCAATGGTCCAAAATACACTTCAGCGATGAATCTAAGTACAGTTGGTTTGGTTCAGGTGGCAGGAGGAGGTCCGTCTGACGAAGGATTATCCATGAACTGCGTGAAGAGCAGCGTCAAGTTGGGTGGAGGAAGCGCTATGGTGTGGAGCAGAATTTCGGCGGAAGTTACTGGCCCAATTGTCTGTTTGCAAAGGAAAGTGAATGCTCAAGTGTATAGAGAACTCCTGCAAGCACATGATGAGCTCCATATGAGCCGCCTCTGACCAAACCGCCATTTTTAGGCAGGATAATGCACCTTGCCACAGGGCAAAAGTGATGATGAATTTCCTGGTTCAGGAGTTAGTAAGTGTCATGGAGTGGACTGTTCAGAGCTCGGACCTCAATCCGATTGAGAAGTTGTGGAAGACGCTAGGAGAGAAACAAGCACAGTCGAGAACTTTGGGAAATATTACAAGAGGAAGAGAGAAAAATAACACCTTCGGTTAATGCGCTCCTGTGGCAGAAGATGTCAGTGGATAATTGATAGTAAAAGTCTAATTACCAAGTACTAATATATTGTAACCCGAAAAATATTCGCTGACTAATTTGTATCATTGTACCTTCTAATCTACCTCTGTTGTGTTATCACTCCGGATCATTTTGACTATTATATCTTTGGAATAAAAATGCTCGCTTGTACGTAACTTGCAGTTTCATCAATCCTAACCATGTACAATGTACATAAACAACTTATAGCCATGCTTAGTTTATAACTGTAATTTATCAGGCGTTACTTACCTTGAAAGGAGATGGGGGTAAATTAAGAGTATGATTGATCTGAGTGTGGTAAGGAAGAATTTACTGCGGGACGTGTTTGATGTGTAATCTGTAAGAGGTGTATGAGTAATGGCCTCACTGTTCAGATTAGTGTGCTGCGTTATATTAAATTGGTTGGTGCATGGATGAGAGGACGAGAGGAATGGAGAATCAAAAGTGAAAGGTTGTTGAACCAGCGAGAAAGGGAAGAGTATGTGGGAATGATTGTGAATACAAGAGAGGAAATAAGTGTGAACATGGGAAGTGAGAAAATGTGGGTGAGCTAGAACTGGAAAGAAAGAACAAAACGATGAATGGTAGTGTAGCGATGTGAAAAAACGCAGTGAAGAGCAAACAGTCATAGTTCCAAATGGTTAGTGTTGCAGATGAGAATGCAATGAAGATGCGGATGAATGTAGAAAAAGAGGCGAAAAAAATGAAATATGTGATTAACATGAGTAAGAAAGCGGCAAATGAAGCATTTGGACAGAAGATGAATGAAGATCCGGATGGGAGCAGGAAGTTAATCGGGAGAGAAGTACGAAAGTAAGAGAAGAGCTGTGAGAACATCAGAGAAAAGAGGTCCAGGGCACTTATTATAAGCAACGAGGAGGTGAATAGTAGATGGAGAGAGTAATTTGTCGAGGTGTGAAGGATGACACACCTCGAGTGCTGTCTCAAGGTATGAAATAACGTGGAACGGTATGCAAGAGGTTGTTAGTGTTGTGAGAGGTTTGAAAACTGAGAAGGCAGTTGGAGTAGATGATACCGTCACTGAAATCCTAGAAGGTGGTGGTGATTGTGTTACAAGGAGCTACAAGGATAAAAACTACCCTAGGAGACTTTACGGTCCATGCAGAGAGGGTACCTTTGGGCTAGCACTCGAGCAGGCACAGTTCTGCTCAACGACTTAAGTGCCCAAACGGCCACTTTTCAAGACTTTGTCCAGTCTTGACTTGAACTGATCAACAGAATTGCTGTTGTCAACTTCCACTGGAAGTGCGTTCCAGCTACCGCAGATACTGTATGTGAAAAATTTACCACACAGATCACGGTTGTAACGCTTCAGTTCAAGTTTGTAGCCGTGATTTCTCGTTCTGCCCTCACTAAGTTAGAAAATATCTGTGTAGTCTACATTATCAAAGCCTCGAAGTATTTTAAACATTTCGATAAGCTGACCACACAGTCTCCGAGTTTCCAACGAGAACAAATCTAATTCCATTAATCTATCATCGTAACTTTTGTGTCTGATAGAGGGAATCAGTTTGGTTGCCTTGGCTTGCACACGTTCCAATCTCGCAATATCCTTTCGAAACGAAGAACTCCAAAATTGTACGGCATACTCCAGGTGCGGTCGGACAAGTGAGTTGTACAAACACAGTACAATCTCCTTGTTCCGATATCCAAATTGGCGATTTATGTAGCCTAGCATCCTTTGAGCCTTTTTCTCCGCCTCAATGCACTATTTAGAGAACTTGAGGTCACTAGTGATTGTTACACCCAAGTACTTCTCAGTGTCGGTGGATTCAAGAGCAGTGCACTTAAGGATATACTGAGATTGGGGGTTTCAGTGGCCGATATGCATCACTTTGCATTGTTCAAGTTAAATGGCATTTGCCACGTATTCGACCACTCCCCAATCTTCCGAAGATCATCTTGAAGGCGAGCAGTATTTCCTTTCTTTGCGACGTTCATACCAAGCTTGGTATCATCGGAAAATTTAGAAATCTTGGCAATCATGTCACCATCCATGTCGTTGACGTAGATGATGAATAGTAGTGGTCCCAGGACAGAACCTTGAGGAACACCGCTAGTAACGGGCACTCACTCAGAAGCCTGCCAATCAACACTACCTGTTACCGTCTGCCGTTTAGCCAGTTCTCTATCCAACTTGCTACATTTCCGTCTACGCCCAGCGCACGCACTTTCCGAAGAAGGCGGTGGTGTGGTACCTTATCGAAGGCTTTTTGAAAGTCTAAGTAAATAACATCCACCGCTTTATCCCGGTCGTGCCCACTAAAAACAAAGTGTAGGAATTCTACAGGATTTCTTAGGCATGACCGGTGCCTTCAGAACCCATGTTGGGAACTCCTCAATCGCAAGCTGGACTCTAAATATGACGTCATTTTGTCCACCAATATGCTTTCCATGATTTTACCGACTATTGAGGTTAAGCTAATAGGTCGGTAGTTCGACGGCTGCCTAGGGTCTCCCTTTTTGAAGATAGAAGTTACCTCCGCTTCACGCTAGTCTCTAGGAACGCATCCGGTTCGAATTGACACGTTGAAGATTGTGCTCAAATGTCGTGACACTTCATCGCGCACTTTCAACACTTTTGGTAGAAACCCGTCCGGGCCAGGGGACTTATTCTTCTTTAGATCAGTGATCTTTTTTTCTATTTCTCCTCGAGTGAAGTCCATTTCCTCCAGCTTTTCACCCAAGTAGGAATCTGTGGGCTGGAGGATGGGACCACTCTCTTCAGTAAACACTGAAGAGAAGTAGTCGTTCAGGATGTTAGCATTTTCTGCATATGAGTGCTTTAATGCCCCCTCCTTATTCATAAAAGGGCCAATCGTGCGATGGATTGGCTTACGGCTGTATACATAATCAAAGAACTCCTTGGGATTCTCCTTGCAAAGTCTCGCCACTCGGAGCTCCTCGGCACGCTTTGCCGCCCTTATGCTGGACTTTACTCTCCTAGCTAGACTACGGTACTCGTCAAAGTCTCCATAAATCTTTGACTGCACGTATACCGTTCTTTTCTCCCTCAGCAGTTGACCAATTTCTCGATTAAACCATTTTGGTTGAACAGAAGACCGACAGAGGCTTTTCAAAGGGATGAATCATTATTAAAGACTCATGAACGTAGTTTTTAATCTATTCCACGAATCTTCAACACCCTCGCATCAGTCAATCCAGCACGAAGACCTGCAAAGTCTGCTCTTCTCAAATCAAGTTTCCTCGATTCGCTAGTCGCAGACTCTACCTTGGGGACCTTGACTATAAATCTAACTAGTCGGTGATCACTGCCACCGAGCTCTTCGCCTACAGAGAGATCCTCAACGATGTCATCCTCAGAGGTGAAAACCAAATCGACGGTATTATTGCCTCTCGTCGGCTCTCTCACCCATTGAGTCAGGAACTCGTTGTTCGTGAACTCCAGGAGTAGTGCGTTCTCGCCACAGGTTTTTCTGATTTCCCAGTCAACTTGGGTGTTGAAATCACCCATGGCAATATACACTATGTCTTGTACACGTTCACCCAGCAGCTGGTGCAAATCCCTGTCCTTTTCAACGAGTTGGGTAGGGGGTCTGTAAAGCAGCAGGGTCCTGTATTTGGCAGGACCTATATCTAGGTCAACACCTAGTAGCTCGTGGTCGGATACAATGTTGCAGTTCGTCGATTTGAGCCAATCCTTGACATACAACATCACACTGCCACCCTCTCTCTCTGGCCTATCTTTTTGGAAGAGTTGGTAACCTGGAATCGTGAATTCACCTTCAAAATCTTGGTTTGAGGTTTTTACCAACGACTCTGTTATGGCCACCATTTTAGGTTCTTCCGTCGCTACGAGGCCACGAAGTTCAAGAAACTTGTATCTGATTGACCTCGCATTAAAGAAGAACTTTCAGCGAGTCCCCAAATGTAGGACTCCCTACGCTCTTCCGTTTCCCGTCATACTTGTCTCTCTGTTCTCTTTTGGTGGTGTGGTGGCACCCTTTCGAGCGACCTCCGCGAAGGTCGTTCCAGGGGTGAATTTGGCGTACTGGCGTACGTCCGCCCTCACTCTGGGCCGGACCGTCCTTTGAGTTCGCTCAACGACATCTTGTATCAGGTTTGAGAGTAAAGCCTTTCATTTAAAGGAAAGGTGCACCCCATCCATTTGGTAGAGATCGTTCCTACCATAAAAGATGCGGTAGGGGTCGACAAAAAACACCCCTTCCGCCGTACATAAATCTGCTTGTAGTCGGTTCAATGCGACGTTCCTCGAGTGAGCGATCCGGCTTGGACCTCTTCTCGGTAGCATCCCGACCACACGTCTGCGGCTTTTCAACACACAGTCATCCACAGCCCCCATGACCGTCTGAAGGATCTCGCCTGTAGAGCCTACTCTACCTCCTCTGAGGTAGAAGTCGTTGCCACTTACCATCAGGACAACGACTGAACTCTCAGAAATCTGAGATTTCTCAGCCTCTACTCTTATTTGGAGGTTCCCACGTCCCGGGAAGCAGCTTACCCTCACACTGGTGCGAAGGCGGGCCGCTAGCATGGGTGGCAGATCCCTTGATTGAGAATCACCGATAAGGACGACACTCGCACATTTGGCTGCAGAGGACAGAGTTTTCCCTTTCGGAAGCGACTTCTCTGTTTCCTCTTTATTCATATTTTTCTTCTTCTTATTCTTTATTTTTTCCTATCTTACTCTGGTTTAACTTCTGTTTCTGCTTTCTCTTCTTCTGTTTCTACCTTCTCTTTCTTTTTTTTCCTTTCTTCCTCTTCTTCTTTTGGCCCGTTGAGCAAGTCTCGCAGCAGCTGACTCCAGTTCTGGGACGTTGGAAGGCTGGCGTGGCACTGCCGATGCAGTGCTCGCTTCTTGGGAGAGGGTCTCGTCGGCGGATTCACCCACGTCAGTGAGAGATACATCGGTAGCCGACTGGACCTCTACTCTTGAGGACAACTTAACGATCCTGTCCTCGAGAAGGCGAAGCTGACGCACGTGTTCAGACTCTATGTTATGCAGCTTCCTCTCCAGTTCTTTACATTTTTCCTCAGATGATCTATATAGATCCTTGAGCTCTTGCACTTCTCCTTTAAGGACACAGTCAGTGCAGATCCTTGCCGGGTGGCATTTGGAGTAACACCCCTCCGCGAAGTGCACGCACCACTTGTCCTTTTTGCACACTGAACATGTGTATTTAAGAGCAGCTGGTCCTTTTTGTCGTCATGCTGAACACTTTATATCTCTGAATACTTTGCGACCACTCAATAAAAAAGAAGGGGGGTTGGGGAGTTCGCCCCACGTGAGTCGCTCCCCCTTATCCATCGGAGACGTTTGGGATCTTTCAGAAGGCACGCTCCTTTTACTGCTGTTCGTCCGACCGAGTCGTCAAACCTCGTTGTGTCGTAGCTCCCAACCAAGTAGCACTGACGCTTCCCGAAGGGGCCATCGATTTCTCACCAGGTGAACAACGGAGCACGCCCCGTACTAAATTCCTACTAGTTTCCTTCACAACGGCCAGGATCTTGGAGTAACGTTCAATGGATATCTCGCCACACCAAGAGACTCGACCCAAGGCCTGGCAACCAACCTGGGAACGAAGGGCCGTCACCTCAGACCGATGCTACCAGAGGCACCCGTCAACGGTCACTGGGAATGGTAAATAATTAGGCGCCAGGGAAGGGGTTAACCGGGCACTACCCTCATACTATTCATCGTGCCCCAACGCCTAGGACACCTCTAGTCCTAGTCTCTCGCAACCAGTTAGCGTCGATTGGCGTTGTTTATAGAGGTTCCAAAGCCACTCTTCTGACACATAAGGTAGCTGCCAGGTCCTTATATGTAGATAGAGGGAAAAAAGGGTAAGAGTGACATGATAAGAGTAGTTTTTTTTTGTATAAGTGGAAGGGATAGGATAAAAGTGAAAAAGGAGAAGGATAGAGTAGAAAAAGGAATGACGCACTTAGTCTGGAACCTCATTTCCGACCAAATCGACAAAGGAAGCCCTACCAGGGGTACCCAGAAGAGAGGTACCACCACCGACATAGCTCGAAAAATCAAAGGTACACACAAGTTCTCTTCCCGCGACAAGGGGGAGTCACCTCTCTCTCTACTTTCTCTCTCTCTCTCTCGAGAGAGAGTAAGATTTCTTGAGGATTGGAAGAATGCTGCGATAAGACTGTTGTGCATTGGTCAAGGAGAAAAGCACGAATACTGAGAATATCGATAATCGTGATAGAAATGTAAAGTGTCTGGTGGATTCTTGAGTGTGGAGAAAGTTTATGAGTGTATAGATTTGGAGGCGTTATAGGAGGTTCCAAGAATGTATGGAATGAGTGTTCAACTATAGGATGGTGGGAAGAGTATTAGTGTTGGGAGTAAGGCAAGTTTTCGTGTAAAAGATGACTTCATAACTGAGTGGGTAGGGGGTGGGGGGTCTAAGTATGTTGGTGTATTCTGATGTTCGTGGCTGAGAGTGAGAGAGCTTTGGCAAGATTGATCGAGACTTTTGGCAGGTCGTATCTGAGGATGTGGTTAAAGGTAGATGCAGAAAAGAGTATGCTGGTATTTGGGAGAAGGTGATACTAGAGTCTGTGTAAAACATAGTGGTAAGGATGAAAAATGGTTCTCAGAGGCGATTGGGGCATTAATAAATGCTAATGATTTGGATGTGGAGTATGTCGGGAAGCTACGTGAGCGTATGCTGGCACCAACGTTGTATGGGAGTGAGACTATTGTATTGAAGTGTGGAAGGAAAAGGAGAGCTTTCGAGGGAGGGAAGTGCAAATGGAGAATTTGAGATAGGTTTTGGTATGCGGAGGATAAATAGAGGAAGGAACGACTGAGCAGAAGATATTTATGCCGTGAAGAAGGGTTCAAACGAGGGCGCGATTAAGTGTGTTCTGGTGTGGTGTGGGCGTCTAATTAAATAGATTTGGGAAGGAAATACACAAGGGTGTCAGGGTGTATTAAGGGTTTGAAGACCGCTGAAAAGTATGTGAGAGGGAAAGAACTGACCGAAGAGACGGTAAGAAAGATGTGCATGGAGGGGGTTCGATAGGGGGTGTGAAAGGAGGGCTTGGCCCAGGGGTTGAATCCATAATGGACGAGATGCTACAGCCCCCCATAGCAGCATCCCATCACTTTGAAGGGCCATTCGGCAAGCACAAAATCAGCTTTGTGCTCTGCACTAAGCAAAGCACAAACAAGTCCCACTACCAGATTAAAAAAATGGGGCTTCCAACCAATCCTGGATGCTGGTAAAGCTTGGTACAAATACACCTTGAACCTACTGAGGCAACTGCAACAATGGTTATAGTATCTTCCCAGGCACTTGGCGCAATCGACCAAACAAGTGCACTTCTCTTGATCTCGGCTGATGTCGCATTTGCACGCTTGCGTCAGCATGCACTTGCTGACGACGCTGGCGCAGAGCACCTCGTTGCATCTGCACCCTTCGATGGCCTGGAGAACGGCTCCCACCAACAGGAACAGCACCAGCGGGTAAAACAGACTCATCTGAAAGGAAGAATATCCTTGGATTAAGCAGGAAAACCAGTATGGAGGTTAGCAGAAACAGAGAATGTAGCATCCTTTAAGATCCCTGACATTATGTAGGAGTCTTTGAACTTGTAGTATTTTAAGGTGTTTTCGAGAGAGACCAGAAGGTTTCGCTTCAAACCACAGGTGTACATAGTCTATTAAACTTAGGGTTGGAATGGCATAACATTGCGTGAAAACAAAGGCATTGATAATTGTCGTAGAATGCCCCCCTTTTTGTTCTAAGAGTGCTAAGAGTCTAATATTGATATCTTAAAGAAGAGAGCCGTAGGAAACAGGTAAGGATATAGAGAAAAGCACAAAAATTCCCCAAATAAACTTATATTTTAACTTTAACAATTGAATACACAAAATTTAAACATTAACCACAGCAATACTCCGAATATTATCATACACAAGAATTAATTCAATTAGTTTGACCCTCTAAAATTAGTTAATTTCGCTACACACAGCAATATATAAGATTTAGGCTTACGGACTCTACTGGAGTTTAAATACCTCAGGAATGTTATTGTCTCACGACGCATGCCGCCTGGCCAGATGTAAGTGGGTGGGATCACGAGGTACTTTTGGCGAGGGTAGCAGCTGGGGGGTCCACACGGTATTCCGGGGAGGGGGGGTTCTTCAAGGACGAGAACAAGTACGGTGCTTTATGCGGCACCAAGGTAGTCGTGGTCTCTCTGGCGAGAGTGAGTCGAACTTGGTTCTTAAACCAAGTTAACTTGGAGTGCGGTGTGACCACCGAGTAACGAGCTCGAGGGGGAGCTTTTCTCCTTCGTTACTTAATTCCTCATGGGCGAGGACTGAACTCGGGGAGGGTCTTCTCTAAGGGCAAGGATAACGGAGGGGGGTTTCTCTGGCGAGAATAAGTTGAACTTGAAGGTCGGTTTGGTAACCAGGAACTAGCTCGAGGATGAGCTTCTTCTTAGTTCCAGTCTTCCTCAAGGGCGAGGATAACGGAGGGGGGTTTCTCTATCGAGAATAAGTTGAACTTGGTTCCTCAAACAAGTTAACTTATGCGTTTGGTGTGGCCACCGAGTAACAAGCTCGAGGGGGGAGCCTTTTCTTTCTTCCTTTCTTAATTCTTCAAGGACGAGAAATACCCCTGGTGTTTAAGATGCACCAGGATATGAGGAGTCTCTCTGACGAGAGTAAGTTGAACTTAACAAAGTTAACTTAACGTTTGGTTTGATAACCAGGGACTAGCTCGAGGATGAGCTGCTTCTTAGCCCCTTAAGGTAGGTAGCCCTGCCTCTCTTGCAGGGTACTTCTTGGTCTAGCGAGCCAAGTAATCTACCTGTCTAGTCTCGGTAGCTCGATCTTAATTCGTGGGCTTCGTCACCTGGAGACTGACGTATACTACCTCGATTTTCCTCAGTGTTCCTTATTTATACGTTGTCACCCCACTGGGGGAGTGCTGAGAGGATGGGGGGCTTGATGACGGGCCCAGGAGGGTTCTTATGCCAAACAGTTTTTCTCACCAAGTCTTACATCGGCTCCTTGTTAGCCTTCGAGCTTGGGAGAAACACCTCTCCAATTTCTTACTTGACGTGAAATTGAATCTCACTCTCCTGGGGGAGATCTTGCATTTTAACCTTTAGGTCTTTCATAGCGCCGAGTGGTGCGGCGCTGCAAGTACGCGCTTGACCCGACGGTGCCTGGGGCCGGATGTTTTTGCGGTAATCGCCTCGTGACTCCACCACGAGAGAACGGGGGGGGGGGAGTGACGACCTTCTATCGAAGAAATTAATGAGGGGGGGGGACTCCCGGGAACTCAAAACAACTGACTCAACCTAGTCGAGATTAGCAAAGTTGTATTTCTTTGAGCCCTCTCTTACATTAAGTTTCCTTACACATGAGCGCATTCGTGCACGTTTACACCGGCAATGTGTCGAACTAGACCTACTCGCAATACAATTTTACCCGCAACAAAACAAAATAAAAAAAACAAGCTACTTCCTTACATTTCTAAGCTTTTGAGAACTTAAATCCTACCGATAACTATTAACAAGAAAAATAAATGAAAACAGGGTTTCACGCTTATTAGGTACTGAAATAACCCTCAATGGTATTTCGTCTCCGCCTATAGAGCAGCGGTACTTTATCGGCTCCTTTGATGTAGCTAATACTAAAATGGTGCTCTGTGACCATTATCCTACCGCGCCTGAGTCGGCCGTTAGGGTTATGGAGTCTACCCAAGCATGTCACTAAATGGTAGTGGTGTTTCAACCTACTCGAATTACCCTTCTTATGGTACTTGACTAACTTTAACCGGATGTCTTTGCGGTAATCGTCTCGTGACTCCACCACTAGAGAACGGGGGGGAGTGACGATTCCCCTACAATAATTATAAATAAATAAACTAGCTTTATTTAAACTAGTCGCTCACTTGCTCAATACCTAAAAAAATGATTCTGTTTTTAGTTACAGCTTGTAGATTCTCAAACAACTGTTGATAACTTTTCACAAGTATATCTTGGGACCTTAATTAAATCTTCTAAAGTAAACTGAGTGTCTTTAGCGCCTTCATCGAGGATGGCCACCTTTAGAAACTGTTTTAAATTTGAAAGTTTCCACATAAAATCTGGCCAATTTAAACCCAATTTAATGGAAGGACGTGTTAGTTTTATTTCGCGCTTTCGGGACTCATTATCCAACATGGAAAAAAATGTCTTTCTCGTTCTGTAAATCCTTAAAATATTTTTAAGCCTGATTGCTTATCAGGATTTATCTTACTAAATTGCTAAGATAAAATGAAAATAATAATATGAAATAAATTTTAGGTATCAGTAAGAAGTTTTTTCGAAGGTCGTAGAAGGTTGCCTCTCATGATCCAAAGTTTTTATACAGTTAGAGTTTAATTAAACTTTGAATTTTGAACTGATTAAAAATTAATTTAATAGAGAAAATAATTTTAAAAACAATAATAAATATTAATGCAATTGAGGAGTTGGTATCCGCAAAAGAATCGGACGAACTTTTCTTTCCTTCTCTTAACCATGAAAAGAGAAAGAGGGACAGACAGACAGAAAAGCTATTCTCGAGGCCGCTGGTCTCCGTATAGACGCTTTGCGGCTGATAAAGTTAGCCATCTTATAATGGGTTCGTTAAACAAGGAGAATGAGGTTAGTGCGAAACTGGTAGGTAAGGTAATGACATGGGAAAGGGGCGTAAAGACGGCTTCATTATAATGAAGCAACATATAATGGGCAAGGTTTAAGGTAAGGAACCATGGGCAGGTGCTCAATCCAAGTGGATTCTAAGTGGCAGCGGAGATAAAAAGAATCAAATTAGTTATAAAAGAGGGAGAAGACAATTATGTGAAAAAGCTTTTTTAAAATGAGGGTTTAAAAGATTTCTCTGCCAGAAGGAAACGAAGGCGAGGGGTAGTTAAAAGGGTCTGGAAATAGGACGACCGGAGAGTGGCGAAATGAGCGAATTCTAGTAGAAGATGGGCCACCGATTGGTCCACACCACAAAACCGGCAGCAAGGGATGATTCGAGCACCAGCCGAAGCAAGATAACCGTGGGTAAGTCGTGTGGCCGATGCGAACGCGGCAAAGGGCCACCTCTAAGGACCGTAGTCTCTGAAGTCTCGAGGGCCAAGAGCGAACAGACCTTTTTTCTAATTTTAGTATCATTTAAATGAGGAACATCCACCCAATTCGTCCTGCCACTACTAAAAGAATATAATCTCCTATATAGGCAACTAAATCTCGAAAAGGCAATGCAGTTATCTGGGGACACAGAATAGGCTGAATTGGCCAGCTGATCAGCCCTCTCATTGCCCAGGATACCTACATGTCCAGGGACCCAACAAAATATAACTCAATATCGGGACGCATTCTGGACCAGACAGTTGCAAATTTATGTGACTAGGGGATGGGAAGCATTGAAAGAGCGAATTGCTGATAAAACACTCCTAGAGTGGGAGAAAATGACGAAATCTTTAAATGGTACAATTTGGATCAGTCTAAAAGCTAAAAGGATGGCTGAGAGTTCAGTGGTAAAAATTGAAGCGGCAAAGACAAAGTTAAAAACTCGCCTGAGTAGGTGGCTGTGGCAACCACGCCACTGTCTCAATTGGAACCATCCGTGTATATCTGGTAGTGTTGTATATATGAGGTCGCATGCTCTAGCAGCAGGCTCTTAAAGGAGCAAGGGTCCACGGACGACTTGTCCAGGGCTCCACACGCTGGTACAAACTGTGGTGGGTGGAGCACGCTAACTAGGGGTCAGCGACGACGGAAGGGCAAGGACCCTTAGAGCACCCATTTTGGAGAGATGATCTATCCGGAGGTTCAGGGGGCGGGGTAAGGACGGCAACCTATCAAATGCCGCCGTTGATTAGGCAGCATACAGGCATCTGCAAACCTCTGATACAGGTGCCTGCTATACACAGCAAAGGTATCGTATGCAGATCTGGAGTTGATGATAGGGCAAGGGGAGCACCCCACTCTCATGGTAAAGGCTGTTGACGGGAGAAGTGCGGAAGGCTCCACTGGAGAGACGAACTCCGAGGTTGCGAATCGGGTTCAGCATTTTAAAGGCTGAAGGAGAAGCCGAGGAGTAAATTTGGCATCCATAGTCAAATTTGGATTGAACAATGGCAGTATACAGTGACCACAGTGTTTGACGATCACTGCCCCACGACGTGTTAGAGAGGACTTTCAAAATGTCTAGAGACTGCAGACAGCCCGTTCGAAGACGGCGTAGATGTGGTAACCAGGATAGCTTGGGCCTTAATTTTGCTTGTGGAAGAGCGGAATCCCCTAAGTTGAACTTGTCGAGACCGCATCGGTTGCCACCTGCAGACGACGCGCCGCAGATGGAAGGCGAGGCGAGGGACAGTATAGTGACAATGAATCCACGAAGAGCATCGCCGATACACCCTCTGGGATAGAGGAAATTATATCATTGATCGCAATTACGAAACATAAAACACTTAAAACGCTGCCCTGAGGAACTCCCTCCTCTTTGGACCATGGTAATCAAAACTGCAATTAACGCAGGAACGGGAGTGCCGACAGGCACGACCAACATGTTCAAATTGATTGCAATTGAAGCAAGGTCTGGGTAGTTCGACATATAGGCTTACCGGGATACGGTAAGCCCTGGGGGAGTTCCTGACCTTCGAACATTAAAATAAATGTGGCAGTTGGGACTAGCAGAGCCCTGTGTACAGACATGTTAGGCACTAAGCTTGCTCTGGAGACGGGTGAAATCGGAGTCCCTTAATTCGTTGGAAAGGACACCTTTGACATAATTGAGACGGTGGTTGGGAGAAACTGTTACCAGAACTTCAGCAATCGAAAAATCTTTGGGGACAAAGTTGTATTGAGAGTAACATGACACTTCAACCACAATATCACCACTATCTCTTGACCAAATGAGGCGGGGTTCACCATAGCGGGACTCAAATGATTCATTAATGTGAAAGACAACCACTTTGGCAAGTGAGGTGTCAGATTTTTATTTTTTTTTAATTTAGGAGCACATCTGGCGACTGCCTACTGGGGCAAAAGTCATCGTTCTCAGGCTTAAGCCTACAAGTAGACTAGATTAAAAAAAATAACAATATGAAAATAATAAATAACAAAGATAAAAAGAAAGAGAAAGGCTAAGCACAGGCTAAAAACAACAACAAAAAAATAACAAATAAAAAAAGAAAAGAAAGCAAAAAGGCGGCAGGAAGAAAGCGCGTTCCGACTTCAGGGGTAAACCCGCCTCCCCCCGGCGCAGGAACCAGCGACCTACAAATAAAACAAAAGAAAAAAGTGTTAAATAAAGTGGGGGAGGCAAGCCTCCCCCCCAAAAGTCGTATAGTCTACAAGTCTCTGTGTACGAACCAGTCATAGGTACAAGGGACAAGCGGTAACAACCACGCTCGTCCCGGTACCGGCAGGTAACGTACGCGAAGATCACCCCGACTTGGACATTCAACAAGAATGTGGCGAACAGTCTGGGGGACACGCAGTGGTCACAATAAAGCGCAGGCGAGCGCTCCATCAAATGGCGGTGCATCCCGCGAATGTGTTCAATTCGGAGACGACAGAAAGCAACCTGAAGCCGTCGCGGCATTGTGGGGTAGGTCCATGGGAGCAGTCGCGGTGCCATGACACCAAAACTTTAAATTCCCCTGGACCGTCTCCCATCTTCTATGCCAAGCAGCTCGGAAAGCTGCACGTATTCCTGCCATGTAATCGGTATGCAGAAAGCCAAATGCTGGTCTGTTGCCCAGTCCTCGAGGACTCCTTGGCGCGCTCATTACCCGCAATTCCTACATAGCCAGGAACCCAGTAAAAGATAATCTCGACATCTGCCTGGTTTGCTAAACCAGTGGCGTCACGGATATCGTTAACCAGGGGGTGCGGAATTCCAATGGCCCGAAAGCACTCATGGCGCTTTGTGAGTCGCTATAAACCACAATCCGGTCTCCGAACCGGGCACTTTGCGTTATCTCCCGTACCAAGTGGTGTATTGCCACAAGTTCGGCCGTGAAGACAGACGCAGCGCCTGACAGAGCGTCGTTGACTTCAAACAGAGGGGACGCGGCGTGGAAACCGACCCCTTCTTGGGACTTGGAGCCATCCGTATACACTGGCACGGTTCCAGCGTGACACGAGGTGTGCTCCAAAAAGGTCGAACGCAATACTCCCGGAGCCGTACAAGCTTTGGGAGCAGAGACGAGGCGAAAAATAGACAGAGGTGGCACCCTCCAGGGTGGCGTCCTGGACAGAACCAGGGGCGACACCAGCCCGAGAGCTATACCGAGCTATCGAAGGAGTTTCCTAGCCCTGAACGCAAAGGGCTTAGAGAATAACGGATGTCTCTCGGTGGCATAGGCACCGTCGAGATCAGTTGCGGATGTAGTGAGAGCTGGTGGTGACTGAGGGAGGCGCCGGGCTCGCGCGTACAGGCGAATAATGCACTGTTCACGGCGCAGAGCGAGTGGCATCTCCCCAGCATCGACAGGTAGGCTCTCAATGGGGAAAGAGCGGAAGGTATCGGTTACCAAGCGGAAAGCGGTGTGGTGGATCGAGTCCACCTTCTGCAATACACGGTCGGCTGCAGATGCATAAAACTTGCATCCGTAGTCAAGCTTCGATCAAACTAATGATCGATAAAAAAGGCAATTGCTCTACAGCACCCTAGGCACTGAAATTCAAGAAGCAAAGAATATCCATGGCGTGGGTACAAGATACCCTAAGGCTGCGAATATGCGCATCCCATGTGAGGCGTCGGTCAGATCCAAGACCAAGGAAACGGTGCGATTCAACCACTTCCAGGCGTACCCAATTAAGAAACAGGTCTGGGTCAGGGTGGAGCCGTGGATGGCGGCAGAAGTGTACCACCTTAGTCTTGGCCAAGGAAAACCGAAACCTGTGCGCTTTTGCATAGAAGAGAGGAGGTTCAATGATACCGTATCGCCATGCGGTATCATAGGCCTCTCCACATCGAAAAACACCGTGGCATAGTGATGTCTACGAAGGAAGGCCTCGCGAACGGCATTTTCCAGTCCGAGCAGAGGCCGATGTGGAGTGGACTTACGGAAGCCGCACTGTGCAGAAGACAGATGGTCTCCGCTGTCCAGAAAGGAGGCTAATGTAAAATCTACCAATTCCTCCATCGACTTGCGCACTCTGGAGGTTAGAGAGATTGGGCGGAAACCAGCTAGAGTAAAGTGGTCTTTTCCCGGTTTGCGAAAAGCGATCACAGTAGCGATTCGCCAGGAGTCTGAGAGGATACCCTCTACCTAGATCCTGTTGAACAAATCTAACAGAAAGGCCATATCTCGTTCACCCAGCTGTCAAAGCATGACGGAAGGGACATCATCCGAACCAGGGGTGGTGTCCGCGCACGAAGCAAGAGCAGAATGCATCTCACTCACAGTAAACCTATCGTCGAAGGATTCTCCGCCTCTGGAGGTAAAGTACAGTCGGCGGCCTTCCGCGACATCACGACGCACATTGAATGCTGGCGGAGCAGCATCCCGCTAGAGAATGCGGAGAAAGCGGTCGCGAAGGATTCCGTCACGGACCCGGGGTAGGAAATTGCAGTCCCATTCTTCTAGAAAACAGGGGTCTTGCGAGAACATTTCCTGAATCCTTTTAGACTCGCTTCCACACTTCTGCTATGGGGCCTTCCAGTTAAGTTAAGACACGTATGCCCGCCAGGAAGAGCGGCGGGCGTTCTTCGAAACATACAGGAACCTAGCCGGACGAAATCGACTGAAAGTGAAATCGTTCGGGGGGCGCTTATAACGCGTGTAGGCATAACGCTTCTGTTTGAGGGCCGCCTCACACTCGGCTGACCACCACGGAAGCCATCGGCATGACATTCTAGGAAGAGTAGTTAGGCTCACGGCGATGAAGTTGCTAGAGAACTCAACGGCCTCATCTACAGACCTAAACTCCTCGACTGGGACAGAGAAATCGGTCATTTGTTGAAATGCGGACCACCGCGCCCACGCCAAGCACCACCGGGGAGGGCTTTTAGGGAGCAATGGTCCAGAAAGTGATCACTACTATGGAGGTCATTTTCTGCCCCTACCCAAAATCGGGCTGTGAATCCGAAGAGCACAAAGATAGACCGAGGTAGGAAAATGAAGCGGTTCTCGAGCAGTTTTGCGTCAACTCATCCACATTTAAGACACCTATCTTCAGCTTGTCGAACAGGCCGGCAAGGACCTGACCCCTGGGATTGATCGAGTAGTCCCCCGGAAGGAACGTCTCATGTTCAAGTCACGAGCAAGAGCAAGGGCATCAGCAACCATGCCACGACGCGACGGAAGTCGGCTGACGGAGGAATGTACGCAGAAATAACAGTATACCTCATATCCATGTGGAGATGCACAGTTAGTGTCTGAAAGGAGGTATCTAAAGCAAAGAGAAGAACAGAGACATCGGGTGTAAATAGCGCATCCACCTACCCGATCTCCATCTCGTGGTGGTGGGGTCGAAAAATCCTTATACCCCAGGAGGGTGGGCAGGGGGCACGCGCCCAGCATGGTCTCCTTCAAAGAAAAACTAAGGGAAGACTGGAGGAGACGAGCATCCACAGCTCGTCCCAGTTGGCCCTTAGTCCGCGGCAATTCCATTGAAGGAATATGCCATCCAGGACTAGCTCGGAGGAGATGCGGGGGCCCTCTTCGAAGAGAAGACCCTCGCGGGAATGGCCGTACGTTTCCCGGAGGCAGAATCCGGGCGCTATTGGCCAGACAATTCGATGAAGGCGCTGTCACCTTCGAGGACTTATCGGGGGAGGTTGGGCTCTCCATGCGAGTCTTTTCCTCCCTCCGCATCGAAACCTTAGGCAGGTAGGGGTCACTCCTTTGTAGGGTCAACCATCTTCGAGTCACTTAGCCTATCACTCGGTGTGGGCATAGGAGCTGAAACTCATTTAGTACTATCCGCCTTTCGGGAGGCAGCTTTAGAAACCCAGGCCTCACGATTCACTACAAGGGTGTTGTCTCATGTAAGTCTAACGTCTCGATGGAGGTGCGCGTCCGTTTGGCCTTACATGAAACGGTTACGCTGGAGGAAGATGCGGGAGTCCTGGTCTTAATCGGGGCTGGGTGTGAACCCCCCTCTATGCCACCAGCTCTACCAGTGGAGCGCCCGGGGTGGGTAGAACCCGCAGAAGGGTTTCGAATGGGCGCGGAAAAAACCCTACTGGTAGGCCTGGATGGGCCAGAAGCAGAGGTTGTCTTTTTTAACATTGAGGAATAAGACGTCCCAGGCAGCGCCGGGCACTCCGGGAACAAGGCCTTAGCCTCGCGAAATGAGAGTCGATCCTGGGCCTGAACGGCCAGGATTTCTTTCTCAAGGAGATATGCGCCACATTGCTTCGAAGAAGCAGGCTGCGCCTCTCTGTAATTGACACACTTAGCCACACACGATTTGGAATTATCGCGTGCGTCCTTAGAGCAACTTACACAGACTTCAGGTAACCTCAAATTTGCACGTCTACAGGAGCGATTGGTATGGCCGAAGCGGTGGCAGTAGTAGCACCTCCGCGGCAGTGGCACGAAAGCCTTCACGCGGTAGCGATACCAACCGGCACGCGCCGACTCGGGGAGCTTGTCATCGTCAAACGTGACGGAGAGTGTAGGGGTGGGGACTGTAGGGGTGGGTCTCGAGGCCCCTCCCTGTTTTCTGATCACACGTTCGACCTTAACCGCTCAATGGTCGGCCAGCTCTAAGGTGATGCCATCTATGGAATAGTCCATGAGTTCACTTGCATAAACCACTCCTTTCACGAAGTTCATGGTAGAGTGCGGCGTCACACTTACAGGCATGCCATCAGGTGTCCGAGGGGCACTAATCATAGCCGCCTCGGAGGGATTCGAAGCATTCGCCAGAAGGTTACCGTGCGAGAAACGGGTCACATTCGGCTCTCTACCAATCACGCTAGCTAGAGGTCTCCTCTGATGGACCATGTTGCCCTTAGCCAACATGTTGCCATTAATGGAGCGAATAAAGAGGGAGCGTTTGAAACCAGCGGACTCGAAAACGCCAGGTAACCTCTGAATGATTTTTTTTTTTTTAAGAGCTCATCTGGCGACTGCCTACTTGGGCATTAGTCACCGTATTAAAACTGGCCTAGTTCTAGGCTACTTTAAAATAAAATTAAAGAGAAAAAAAAACACCCCAAAACGGGAGAAAGGAAGCAAGCTGGTGCGTCGGGGGAAGGTCCCCCCGGCGCAGGAGCGTGCAACCTAAAGGGCAAAAAAAAACAAATGCAAAAAAACAAACAAACAAACCCTGCTTAAATAATAGGGAGAAGGCCGGCCTCCCCCAAGAAGTCAACAAGTCTACCATTCAATGTGCACACACTCTTCCCGAGTACTAGGGACAGGTGGTAGCGACCCCGCCCATTCCGGTACCGGGACAGGTAACGTGCGCGAAGATCACCCAGACTGGGACATTCGACAAGAATGTGCCGAACAGTCTGGGGGACAACGCAGTGGTCGCAATAGGGCGCAGGCGAGCGTTCCATCAAATAGCAATGCGTCACACGAGTGTGTCCGATTCGGAGACGACAGAAAGCGACCTGAAGCCGTCGCGGCATTGGGGGATAGGTCCAACCTCTGAATGAGTGGTCCCGACGCAATCGAGGCTCCCCTCTGCTCCCTTGCAATTTTGGTCTTAGACAGGGACTCCCCACCGGCGGAAGCACCGGGGGCGGACGTGTCGATCTTGGCTTTGTCGCTTACCAAAACTGCAGCGGACCCATCCTTCTCCGTGGCTCCCGCAGAGGGAGAGGAGCCCTTAGTCTTTTTGTTCTTACGATTTTTTTTTCTTTTTAGGAGAGGAGGGGGGGGGGATTGAGTCCGCTTTTGTCCTCCGCCACAAGGAGCCCCTAGGCCAGATGGACCGGCCTCAGCAAGATCCTTCTCCGAAATAGAGAAGGTCTTGGCTGTCACAGAGGCAGCAACCGGAGGAGAAGATCCTTCCTCTCCTTATGAGGCCTCGGGGACCCTAACCGTCTGAGGAGGAGCTTGCACAGGGGCGGACTCGGGTTCTGTGCTTGGCACACTGAGCCTGGGTTCGACCCCATGGAAGATCCTACCGTCTAGGGGTGGCTCAGCTTAGGGGGGCCTCGATGTGACCACCCTCCACTCCCCAAGACATCACGGATCCCATTCGAGGTACCTTTTGTCGTCTCGTCTTGGGCCGGCCAACCAGTATCAGAGGGGGGTAGTTACGCCGGTCCCCTGTAAGGTCAGAATGCACGAGTGCAGGGCGTTAGGGAGCACGGGTCGACGGGCCCTGCCATCCCTTGCACGCTAAAATGGTTGGCCCTATCGAGCCGCTCACAGTGGAAGCGGTCCATATTCGGCCCCCTGTGTGCTTTATTGGCAGTCCCATGTGAAGGAAAGGGAGGGACTGCCGTTGGAAAGAGGGAAGCACCCAAGGGCGCTTCCAAAGAAGGGGATGAGGGGGAGTCCATTGCACCCGTTCGCCTAAGAGAGGATTAAGTCTCCTCTTCGGTAGAAGAAATTTGGAGGATCCTCTGAGAAAGCACAAGGGAGGGGGGGCATTTTTTGTGTGGAGCTGACCGAGGGCGGCTCGGACGATTTAACAGGGAAACTGGATAGAGTGATTTTTGAATTTTCATCATTGGGCATTGAGCTTGGTGACCCTGTCAAATTCGCGGGACGCATACGCTGATCACCCTAGGCAGTAGCCCGCTCTGCGAGAGGTGAACATGGTGCAGGAAAACCCAGTTGAGCCATTTAAGACCACACCTCTCGCCCAGTGGCCAGGCAGCCCTTCGGTATGGCGGCTCCACCTTGGGCTGGGCGTAAAATTGATAGACAGTGAAAGGAGAGAGAAAGGGTATGTGAGGATAGTGAGGGTTGGGGTGAAGCAGGTTGTTAAAAACCCACCACCCCAAACCTTAAACCGGAGCTCAGGGGTGAGGGGGTGTTGTCCCCTCCCCCTCAGCCCCGATCAGGGATGGTTGGGTGAGAGGAAGCTGGTCGGCGTTGACCTTTTGAAATTAGAGGCCAACCAGAGAAAGTTGTGGGAGAGGTTGCAGGGAAAGTGAGGAAGCAGAGTAAGAAGAGAGGGTGTCAGAAAGAAGGAGAAAAGGCCATGCTGGGGTCGGACGGGGCGCTGATCCCGTCAGCACGGCGGCCAGGAAAGCAAATCGCCGTGCCCCTTACGGGACGGAGGGGCAGATGACAAACTCATGACCAGAAAGAGGGAAGGTCGAAAGGAGGGCTGATGAATGTTTGGCAATGGCTATCCATTGTTTGCAATGGATAGCCATTGCAAACAATTGACTTCGCATTCTCCCTCGGGACTCCCCACCACAGAGGCCTACAAGGGCCCGGCGCTACTGCAACTCTCGATTCCGATACGTCCGGTTTGTCCTCTTGGAGAATGGATACGGATCCACCACAACTTCTTTATAGACCGAAGAAGCTGCCCGAGTTCTCCTACACGCGAAGAAAAGGGGTCAATGATGGGTTTCTCCTTGGGCATCGGCAGACGAAGGCGGTGGAGATGCCCAACCTCCTCCGACCTTCATGAAAGAATAATTCAGAATCAGTCCGAAAAAAAAAACATGCAGGGGTCAGGTAACGGTCAGGGCCACTTGGTAGAAGAAAAGATCGGAAATAAAGGGCAGTAAAAGAAAGCAAGAAAGCATATTAAAAGTCTAGTTCGCAGCACCAAGGGACCCCTAAGGGCCCCAAGGCTGACCCCTCCCCCAACCTCACCACGATAAGGCCAGAGCCTCTCTGGGTCCAACCCCTGAAGAAAGAAAAGGTCCCAGAGAGGGAAGATAAATATAATGAGCATATATCACTAATAAATATAACTAACAAAATAAGTGTTTAATTCGGGGGAGGGGGGGGGGCGATGCAAGTGTTGATGCCGATGTGTAACTCAGAGGATCAATGTAGACATTGACGACAATGTGGCCAGATACACATGATTCTATGGGTTCTTTGTTCGTCTTGTACATTGTGTGAACAAGAGTTTCGCCACCTCAATGAAATGCGAGTGCTGAAAGGAGATCTCTCCTTCGGAGCGCTCTGCGGTGCTCTTCAACCCCTGTTTTGAAGCTTTATTGCCGTTTGACCGACAGACTTGACCAGGCTACCACCACACTGATATTTCGAAACCAAATTTGCCCATGCTGTTGCATGGGGCTGAGAAACAATGCTCGCTCTCGGAGGTTTAGGGTGCATAAGGAAGGGTGGCCTTCTCGCGGCATTGATGAACCATCCCGAATAATATTTGCCTAAGATTTTTTTAATAAATAAATACATATTTTTTGTCTTATTTTCATTTTGATTCTTAATACTTTAAACACCTTTTATATAATATCAAATACAGCTGGTGATGAGTTAGAGGAGATGAATCGACCTAACGCCTATCCGTGAGCTGATCGTAAAGCTGTTCCTTGAAGATAGTCGTTCAATTTGAGTCAAGCCGCGCCCAAACGTGCAGGAATAATATTCTGTCAACCTATGACAAAACAGGTTTATGAAAGGATGATAAATATGCAAATTTCATGCGAGGTCACGTTTCCTGTGGCACGGCCAAGTAGGTGTAGACATTATGAACTGATTTGCACATAGTCGGGACCTGAATCCCATTGTAAATGTTTGGAAGACACTCGGGAAGAGGTCTAAAGCGAGGAATCCGAAAAAGATTAGTGCGCAAGAGTGTCATTATTTGGTTCGTTCATGTTGGACATGTCAAAGCGTCATGAGAACATAAGAAAAGAAGTCTGCAAGAGGCTAATCAATAGCCTATATGACGCAGCTCATGCGTCCATCACCGAGTTCAGTACCACCTAACAACCTCATCCATAAATCTATCCAATATATTCTTAAAAAATTGCATGGAGGGCACTTCTATCACATGACTAGTGAGCCTATTCCATTCATCTACCACTCGATTTGAAAACCAATTTCAACCAATCACTTTTCCGAAACCTAAACTTGTCCACTTTAAAGCCATTGTCACGTGTCCTATACCGTTCACTAAAAATAAGAACCTTGCCTATGGCTGCTTGATTATAACTTTTACCCACTTGAAGACCTCAAACAAGTCCCCCCTCGAACTCTTCTCCTTTCTAACGTATATAGATTTAGTCTCCTAAGCCTTTCACCTTAAGGTAAGCTCCTCAACCCATTAATCTCCTTGGTCATACCTCTTTATACTGACCAGGCCCGTAGCCAGGCCGTGAGTTTTGGGGGGGGTAATTTGTTACAAATATTTTTTACAATTGCCATCTTGATATTTAAGTTTTCGGTTCGCCGTAATTACATATATCTAATGTTGGGAATGGAGTGATAAGAAAAAGACACTTACTAGCCAGTTTTTTATTAGCTACCACGACTACCAAGCCAACAAAAGTTCAAAGTCCATAATTAGCATTATTGTTGTAGTTTTTTGAGTTGAGATTATAGGATTTTGTTATGATAATACATACAAACACTTGTATTTTTATCATAAAATTGATTTATAAAATGATATTTAATATAATCAGTTTGGGAAATAGAATTGCAAATGTGATTTAAGGATTTTGAAGATGGTGTTTGCTACAAAATTATTGGAATGGACTTCCAGAATTGGCGATGAATTCTTAGAAAGTTTGAATGAATTTTAACTTATGGAATGGCTAGGGGCAAAATGCAATTACAGAGCTTTACTATGCAGTCAGCTCTTCCAACTAGTAAGTCAACCAGGCAGTTCACAAAACCAAAGTGGTAATATGAAGATGGAGCCACAGACAAAATAACCTCTTCCAGAAGATATAGATGTACATGCTTGCTGTGTAATGTTTCACACAAGGAAGAACTTCTCCATTGTGTGTAACTAAAATCATATTATTATTTTAGGCTAAAATATTTTTTTTTGGGGGGAGGATAGCCCCCCCATAGCCCCCCCCCCATCCTCGTGGCTACGGGCCTGATACTGACTCAAGCAAAGCGATATCCATCGTATAATATGATGAGCAAAATTGCACCGCATAGTCAAGATGAGGCCTAACTAATGCCAGGTAGAGTTTCCAAATGACATCATCACTCCTATTACTTACACTCCTCCCAATAAACCCCACTACCCTATTAGCACTACTACCAGCACTTATGTACTGCTTTCTAAGCCGGAGGTCAGAATTTAACAGGATACCTATAAGTCCCTTTTTCGCATTCTGACCTTAAAACTCTCCCATTCAGTTTATGGGTAATCAGTGGGTTACACCTATCTATACTAAGTACACTACACCTGCTTATGTTAATTCTATTTACCATTACCATTGGAATAGTTTGATCCATTCATCTTGCAATACCTCAACATCGGAGTCAGACTTTATAATCTTACCTTTATCATGCGAGAACAAAGAGGAATCCACAGTAAATGCACATAACTTGTACAAATGTTTTCCACGCATAATTTAATCGTTAATTCCAATAGAATTTTTTACCTGCTCTCTTTCGGATCATTTTGGTTACTTCATTTTATATTTTTTTTTACTAAATTGCTTATCTACTGATAACCTTCTTTATATTTAACCCTTAGATTTTCTTGGGAAAAAGTTTAGGAAGATGTGATAGAAATACAGGCCTTTCAGATATGTCCAGAAAACGGAGTCACCATTTTTAAAAACATCGTCGCGCAATGAAATATTATAGAATAGGAGGCGATAAAATCCACCTGCTCCTTTAATATTAACTGCAGCGAAGGACTTTACAATTTGCACTCTACTTCTAATGATGCAAGATAAAGAACTAAAAATAAAAGGCAGCTCATAGTAGAATTGTAGGTACGTTCTATTTGATGTTAATATTCTAGAAAAATATTAAGGGGGGGGGGGAGTTTTATTCCATTCTTAAGAGGTCAAATAGGATTACTATCGTCCTCAGGTATAGGTATGTATATGCATGCGTTAATATATTTATCTATATATATATATATATATATATATATATATATATATATATATATATATATCTCTCTCTCTCTCTATATATATATATATATATATATATATATATATATATATATATATATATATATATATATATATACAGAGAGAAGAGTGTGAGATCTCCGCACTTGACGCGATTTCCCAAACTCCTAAACAGAATTGGGTTATGATTTTATCTTGTGCTTGGGAAGAGCTCTCAGCAGCATTTCGGCTCGTAAACTCGAATCTCTCCTGTTAACACGAAGGGTAAATAGATATGCAACTTATAACAAACACTAGTCAATATGAGAATAGCACTCAACCACTTTACAATGCCGAGATCACTCCATCGAGTGATACTTGTTAAAGTAAAAAATGAATGGATTTAAATGAATCCAAGTCATATCCTCGGTGGATGAAGCATAATGAAATGAGTGCGATCGCGAATGACGAGTGATTTCTATAAACGAAGGTCAAAGAATCCTCGTGAGAAGAGAGACGGAAGATATTTTATGGGCAACGAATGAGTTGATGTTTGTATAATTTACTGTGAGCGGAGCGCATGCAACCTGCCTTGTGCGCGTGTATTTGTGATAATAGTTCATGTGTATGTTATGTAAGTTATGGTAAAATGTGCGATTCATTTGTTTGCTACAACAGATATCGTGAAAAGTATTGAGGAATTCAATTTCCGTGCCTCAGCTGGAATGTGGAAGCATCTCCGAAACAGAAGTTTCTGACTCTAAGGATTATTTTCTCTTTAATGTAGAAATTTTGCAAGCGAGAGGCAAGCATTCGCCAAGGCTCCCGGGAGAATGAGAAGAAATGCTACAAACACCCCACCTTATGAAGAGGAGAAAGGTGTATGTGAGAGGAAAGTGTGTGTGAATTGAAAAATTAATTTTATACCTGGAAGATAAACGAGAATAGTCCAATTTCCCAATAAATCCTTTTGAAAACCGAAGTACCTATTGGAATTAATCTTATAATAATCACTGTAAAACAATGAAAAATAAAATGGAAATGAGAATAACCTTTTCTAGGGGTATTTTATGCGTAAATCACGAACATAACATCCGTTTCTTTCTGCTGTTACTATTTATATTATTTTTCACATACTACACTGTTTTTCTTTACAGGAGACAGAGCTAAAATGCCTAAAGAATGCAAAATTTCCCAGACAGTTTCTGTTATATTTGTGGATCAGTTAAATTAAGACAAGACAAGAGACAGTTGACTAAACATTTGAGGAAACTTTATGAGCTATACTTTGGATGTAAAGTGGGTGATCAGGACAAACGCTGGGCACCTCACATATGTTGTGTCAGGTGTACGAGTTTCCCTTCCTGCATGGGTGAAAGAGGAAGTGCCTGGCCTCATGTTTGGCGTACCAATGGTCTGGAGGAAGCCAAAGAACCATTCAACGGATTGATACTTCTGCTTAACAGATATTAAAGGTGTGTATTCAATGTGTTTTCTTTCCTGGTCTTTAATATATTTTCAAGAGATGTATCAATTAAAAATATCAAAATACATACTATGTTGTACTTCCACTATTTCTGCAATTGATGACAGCCAGTAATATCCATTTTCAGTATTAATATATTTTATTCCATTGCAGGGAGCAACAGAAAAGGCAAGAAATCTATCATGTATCCCTGTCTTCAATCTGATATTCGCCAAATTCGACATTCAAGTGCTATTCCTGCACCACAGCTACCCTTTGAACTACCAAGCGATGACACGAGCAAATCAGACGATTCAGAATCTCAAGCAACACCATATGTGGCACAACTTGAATCTGACAAGAAACCACACCTCATAATCCAACCGGAACTCAATGATCTAGTTCGTGATCTAAAACTTTCTAAGCAACAGAGGGAACTCCTGGCCTCACGTCTGCAACAATGGAACCTGTTGGATGAACATGTTCGAATTACAGTATTTAGGAACCGTTCTACAGATCTACAGCAATTCTTCACTTTTGAAAACAACTTGACTTATTGTAATGATATTAGAGGCCTATTTAACGGCCTTGAGCTGCCTTGTGAACCAAATGAGTGGTTATTCATAGATGTATCCCTTTAAAGCATAAAAGCGGTTCTGTTGCACATTGAGAACACCATGCCTTCAGTTCCAGTTGCTCACTCAGTCGTTTTAAGAGAGAAATATGAGAACCTTGCTTTTATTCTACATTGACCGCATAAGTTACAAGGAGCATGAATAGCTAATTTGTGCGGACTTGAAACTAGTAGCCATACTTAATGGGCTACAAACTGGAGACAGCAAGTTTATGTGTTTGCTTTGTATGTGGGACAGTAAGGCCAGATGAAAAAATTATGTACGCTCAGAATGGTCACCTCGGGGAAACTACGCCTGAATGCCATAATGTAATTCATGAGCCACTAGTTAAGAAGGAGAAAATAATTTTGCCACCACTGCGTATAAAACTAAGCCTAATGAAGCAATGCAATTTACTAAAGCATTGCAACATAACAAGCCATGTTTCCAGTACTTCAAAGCGATCTTTCCTAAAATAACTGATGACAAGATTAAAGAAGGCATATTTTCGTAGGCCCTCAGATTCGTCAACTTGTAGCTGATGAGGATTTTGAGGCGACAATGGATGAAACTGAACTAGCGGCCTGAGATGCATTCAAAGATGTATGCAAAGGACTTCTGGGGAAGCACCAAGGGGCTCAGCGAGAGCGTAGAGTCTAATGAAGTGCTACCAAGATCTCGGCTGCAATATGTCCCTGAAGATACACCTTCTTCATTCTCATCTGTCCTTCTTCCCAGAGAATGCAGGTGACGTGAGTAATGAGCATGGAGAAAGATTCCACCAAAATATAGCATCAATGGAAAACAGGTATAAGGGAAAATGGAGCCCTGCTATGCTGGCTGACTTCTGCTGGAACCTGAAGCGTGACACGCCTGAGACGTCTTACAAGCGAAGTAAATACTAAAATGTAGGTTAATACATCATGTAATGCTAACAAACATGCTGATTCATTATATATTCATGAATTAACTACAATGGACACATTTAATCCGACTTTGGGAGCGAAATACATTTATGGTATCGTGGAAATCGGTATCATTTGCATAATAATTAAATCGGCAATTCGCAAGAAAGTGTTTCGTGATGGGAAATTTTTATCAAATTCGAATTCAGCGCACTCAACTTCATAATAAAATGCACATGAAATCTTTCGGGTTTTTCTTGACACTAAGATTTGTTGTGCAATAATTAAACCATGGAAAGAAGACATTATTCAAATAATGAAAGATAACATAGCTTAAGTGAAAGAACTCAGCATTGTTTATAAATCTTCGAAGGAGATTGACTAAGCAAAGAAATATTTATATCTCTTGAAAGTTGTTTGATCTAGAATAATAATTTACCCCAGCTATCTTACCCTTTCCGTGGGATTTTCCATGGGAATTGGTTTTATATTATAAGAAATTGATGGATTCTATTGAGAAAACACACTTTGCCTTGTTGATTTGCAAACCGTGCAAATCAACCTTGGAGAGTTGCTCCAAGATTGGCTTTACTTGAAATAAAAAGGTCGTTCTTATAAACAAAGAAGAAATCCCATATAACCCAATACATGATTAATGTACCGCTGAATTGTTTACGATGAATTCCAGATACATATGTACATTGAGGAAGAACAGTCCACTCGAATAAGTCCACTCTATAAATGAGGGTTCCATGGTAATTTCAAAGAAAGCAGCTCGAAAATCAGCCTTGGAAAATACCATCTTTACATGACGGCTGAAAGAAAACTAAGTTAGATATGGAAGCGAATATTTGGATTTTATTTTTACCGAGTTTAAACGGCGGGAGTCATAGCTGTTTTAGATTTGCAAACCGTGCAGATTCAACCTTGCTGAGTTGCGCCAAATACTGAGCTTCGGCTTTATTTACAATAAGAAGGTCGTCTCAATAAAGTTTGTATCGTGTCTCTAGTGATAGTCACTAATAGGGAGGCTAAATTTCGAGGCCTACTTGCAATTGGAGGCTCTTGGGTCGTTATACATTCAATAATAATATGAGGGAAATATGCCACGCGGACTTTAACTATTATATTTGTTATCGGGCTTATATAATTCGTTATATTGAGGAGGTAACGCAATAGGAAATCACTCTGAAATTGAGAAATATATGGAAGAGGAACTTGTATTTTCCCTACTAGCAAGGATTTTTTTAAAATCCAACAAAATATTATAGTGCGATAGAGATGGCTCTAATAGTCGAACACTTGACACCACAAACTAGAAACTTACATGTGAAGTCCCTTCCTAAAACCATTAAGTGGTCGCTCACCAAATGTTCGTATAGAGCAGGGGTCTCCAAACTACGGCCCGCCGCTCCATGTGCCACAAATTAGTTAAAATATACTTGTGCATTGCAACTTTGCATAAAATTATTATTTTTCTAAAACTTTTTGGATAGAATATTCGATGTGTCAAATTCTAAACACTTAGAGGCATTATTGGAGCTCATCGATTTACAAGCAAATGACTTGTTGAAAAAGAAACACAGACAAGGAAAACTTGTAGAATTTTATCGCTGCTTACCTGATGATGAGTTTTCAAAGTTGAAGAAATTTGCCTCTAGTATGGCATCAATGTTTGAAATAACTTATGTCTGCGAGCAAACTTTTTCAAAAATGAAGTATGTGAAGTCAGCAGATCGAACGAGGCAATTCTCTTGATTGGATGTAGCAATTACAAAGCAAATATTGATGATATCTTAAAAGCTAAACGCCAGTTTCACAAATCTCACTAACCTTTTTTGATACTTAGTTTGTGAGACTCGGATGTGTGCGCACTCGGTGTGATAATGCTATATTATTGCTAACGACGCCTTCTTTGATAACTTTTTGGTAAATAAATACGTTTGTTGTCTTTATATATTTTGTGTATTGGTAAATAAATATGTTGGTTGTCTTCATCTTTTGTGTATTCACTATATTGTATTGAAAAAAATGGTTATGCGGCCCGCGCTCGTCATTCTCTCAGTTATCTGGCCCAATGTGAAAAAAGTTTGGCGATCCCTGGTATAGAGTATCCTGATACCATTTGCAGTGAGACGTGACTCTCTTCTTGTTCTAAATAATCGTATGGTGAAGGAATCATAGAGACACGGTACCTATCGAGATTCGTCTCCCCGTGATAATGCGGAGGCAAGGAATTGGGCAATGAAGTTACGACACTTCCTTCATTGTTGTCCCCTTCTCTCGTTGAAGGTGTGCGAACATTGTTTTGCTTTCTTATCAAATGGCTGGTAGTACCAGCAGATACCATCTTTGGGGGGCGGAAGACTCGCGTATGCCCGCCTTTACCGAAGGCAGGGAAGTGAGGGTAAATGCTGCATATAAATATGTATTTGTTACTTTTGTTTATAAACGTATATCTATCCACCTGTGTATATATGAGTAATTCTAGATATACATAGATACATGGGTTTACATTTATTAACAATTATTTTTTTCCAGCAATCATTTCTTTGATAACACGTCAGCGATAGTCATTAGTATCACAACACTAATATAATACAACAGCGATCCTCTTTTGTTTGTTTTTTGAGACCTCTATTTTTCTTTTTATATCTTATTTTTTCCTTCTCCTCATGTTCGTCAGTTGAAGGTGGTGTAAATAAACAAAAACGCTCGTAATCTCTCTTTTTCTCTTTCATTTTTTATCAAAAATTATTTCCTATAGCACGAATGAATGAACTTTTGCCTATTAATGACAAAAATTACTTTTATTCCATTGAAATATTGAAAAAGGTCACGCACAAACCACTTTGAAATGTAATATAGGCCATTTTAGCATTTTATATGTGTTAAAAGTATTTATATTAAATATATAAGTCATCAAACAGACTTGTGCAATAATTTATGTACCATAGAATTGTATAGAATTTTCCATAAAATCATCACGTCATCGCTTGGGCGATTTCTGTAGAGTTCCAGAATTTTCTTCAGCCATTTCGCGTGCGCTATATAAGCGAGATGTTTAAAGCGGTTAGTTACTAGTTCAGTTTTAACGGCGTTGATATTATTACTGCCTTATTAATATTGTAATATATTCTCCAGCGTTTATTGTAAAGAGATCCTGGTATTATTTGGTAAGCTACATTTAACTCTCTCACTAATTATATAATATAATAGCATATAATATTTTATTAGTGTCTGCCTTCTCTCTTATTTTTTATAATTGTAATTTGCTTGTTTTTTAATAAAATATATAAAAGCTCAATAACAGTTTCTTTAATTTGTTACCTACTTAATATTTAGGTTTATTTTCTATTTCATTTGCTGAGTACAAAACATGTCGTCCAAGAAGAGCTTTTTTAACATGGAGAAGAACAAGAAAACCTGGACAAATAACTTAATTCAGTTTCAAGCACCATCCAGAAGAGGCAACGTGACAGTTTATGAAGCACCCTTAAGTGAATGAAGTCGCATGCCCCTGAAAATACACGTCGTTGGACGCTTCAAATTTCTTGAATCCTCCGCCAAAGAACGGAAGGAGAGGATCGGCCTAATTGTTGTGGAGCTAAAAGCCCTATGGAGCAAAACATTGAATTCCGGCATGAATCTGATTAAGTCATTTGTGCAAAACTAGGAAACCTTCTGAAAGACTATGAGTACTGCAGGAAAAAAACAAACTTTAATTCTTTGAATGAACTGTTTGACGTGACCAAGGTGAAAGGCAATTGGTTGTGCAAAGAAGATAAGAACCTCTATAAACAGCAAATTTTGACCAAAGGCCAGGTTGGCTATTCCACTGGTAACCCTGCTAGTGCCAAGACCATCCACCTATCCAAGCGAAAGAAGGCAATGGAAGCGACTGTGTCCCCACTTTCCAGCTCAGCACCACCTGATTGTTCCGAAGCTCATCCAATAACGACGAAGACAGTTCTTGGGAGGATGAGAATGCAGCATCAACGAGGAAAAGGAAGCATAACCCAACAGGCTTAGCAAGACTCCTTGCTATAAGCTCAAAGCTGTCGTCCCACAGAGCAGCAAAGGTATGCCGCCAGCTTTCTGGTTAGAGCATTGAAATCCCAACCCCATGTCAGTCAGCAATCCACAAGGCTATCTACACGAGAGCTGCTCAGGTGGAGCACTTGGTAAGCACGCTTCATCTGGAAAAGTGGAGCTTACACTTTGACAGCAAACGCATTGAGGACTTTGAATATCAGGTCGTGGTCCTCAAGAATGAAGCGAAATAAATAAAGTTGGCTGCGCTCAAATTGAAGGATGGGAAAGCTGTAACAATTGCAAAAGGGCTCCAGGATGTGTTAGAGGAGTTCAACCTGTGGGGATCAATTGTTATGCTTGTCGCCGACACAACAAGCGTGAATACCGGCAAAAAGACAGGCGTTGTTGTTCGACTGCAGCAAATGTTCGAAGATAAAGGTCACCCCAAACCCAAGTTCATCAGTTGCCAGCACCATGTCCTGGATCGGATTCTTCGCGTTGTCATGGACGATGAGCTCCATGGGTCGACTAAATCACCAAACATAGAGTACATTTTTGTGCAGAATTTGATGAGCAATTATGATAAATTGAAAGCAGCCTTCAGCAACGGTAAAATTGAGATTAAGGAAACAGGCGTCTGGAGACATGAAGTTTCTCTATCACCTCACGCGTGTCTTCCGTCACTTCATTGAGATGAATGAGGTCCCCTTTGTAAAGCTTCAAAAGATCCCAAATATCAGTGATGCACGTTGGAACTCTCGTGCCATTCTAGCCCTTCTTGCGTTCATTCTGATGCCTGACACACGGAGCAGGCTGCGTAAAATCTGTTCATTCATTTCTTACTCATGGGCTGACCATTGGTTCAGCACCCACTTGTTCGGCGCTGAAGATTTTTATGAACTATCTGCAGCTCTGAATGAATACCAAGCAGGTCTCTAATGATTGAAAACCCACTGGAAAACAGATGAATCTCCAATCAATATTGCCTGAAGCAACCAGTGCTGTGAGCGTGCGGTCAAAGTTATGCAAGACTTGCACGGGTCCTGCCGCAACAAGGACAACCTATCACGGAGATTCATCCTGTCCAATGACATTATTGTAGCTAATTTACTTCCTTGTGTGTTTGATGACCCTATATAATGTTATATATATATATATATATATATATATATATATATATATATATATATATATATATATATATATATATATATATATATATGTGACTCATAAGCTTGTGTTCAATCTTGTATATGCTGCCAGTGACTTCAAAAAATGGACAAAAAAGCTGACAAATAGAATTTTGAAAATCATTTTGTGCGTTTTTTTTTATCAAATCACCTAAAAAGTAAGATTTTATATCATCTTTAATTAAAGCTCATCGAATTATGACACAACGATATGAAGTTGTAAAAAAGTTATCACCCTAATATATATATATATATATATATATAAATATATATATATAATAAAAAACTATGTGCTGTTCCGCCTTCACACGAACAATAAGGAAAATAAAAGTGTTAATAAAAGGTGGAGGACGAAGGCTTCCCTTTTTATTCCTTTTGGCAAAGGCGAGACGATGGCGACCTCAACCTCAATTCAAAATCTCAACACTTTGGCGTCTAGGGGGAGCGGGGGCAATAATTTGTGGTCTGGATATTTCAGCTCGTTAAATTCCTCTCCCCTCACTGTCGTGTAGAAGGTGATGTCGATGGTGGGCATAGCAACTCAACCTCTTGTGTAATAATCCAATGAATGCTTTCAAAGCCGTTGGATCGGACCGGGGGAATATTCTCCAACTTCCCTTTTTATTTATCCAATGCGAATGATGGCGGTCGACCCCCAGTTACTGGAGAAGGTTTGGTTAGGAAGGATGTCGAAGTCTCCTACCCAAGATGAGTCCTAGTATAAAGTCCTCGAATTAGCCCCTTGAAGGGGCGGATGGGGGGCTCAAGTCCATATTTTTGTGGTCTTGCCCCGGTCGCACGAACTTGTACCAACCTATCTGGTTCAACCATCTTTTTCGATTCAGTTAGAATTAAAAAATTACCCCCCCCGCCCCCAGGTTTGAAATAATATTTGCATTAATGAATTTATCCACTTTTCTTGTCATCATAATAATACCATTAAACTATATATCTAAAATGCTTTCTTATGCTCTGCTGAATGTCTCCCCGAAACCTTTTTATGCAGAAATTAATAATATAGGGGGTACCTCCCCACCTTCCGCCCGTCTAGCAATTTTTACTCATTTTGTAAATGTAAAAATATATACACCTATTTGTTCTGACATTCAGGGGTCACATTTTAATCTTTGAAGGTCGTTCGCTACTCTGATACCGTTCAATTGAAAGGCTTTATTTATGCAGAGGAAAAAAATCAACCGACTCGAGGGAAGCCAATTACTAATGGAAATGTGACGTCATATCAGGTGACTCAAACAAAATGCAAGCCCTAACTAAGGTACGACACAATATTTCGAACTTTGTAATTTAATTAGAAATTGCGGTGCAAGCGGATGTATCCTCTTCTAATTGAACCATGTTTAACGATTCCTAAAATTTAAACTTTGTTAGCTTTTAAATATTTTTTCAGTATCATTTAAATGGTTTGTGCGACATTTTTTTTGTTTAATTCTAACTTGGGGGAAGCCTAGGCCTACTTATAAAGCTAATGGGAGGTTCGGGTGGATAGAAAAATAATAGGGTGCGTGATTATAATGAAGCCCCCAAATATAAATAGACATGTTATCTTTGCACGGGACGGGGGGGGGTGTGGGGGATGTATTCTTCTCTTATCTTTTCAGCTGGCAGAATACCACTTCGTAGAGTTAATGTTTTCTTAAAAGTATTCACTTGGTTAGGGGCAGTTTGAATAAAGCGTGGTTATATTTTTATTTCTATGATTCTTGCTACCTTCTTTATAAGAAAAAAAATGCCCCATCAAAAATCACTCAATTTGTAACTTAGAAATTACTTTGTCTTTGGTGCGTGAAGATTATTAACACTTTCCGCCTCACCAAATGATGCCCAATTTATATTTGCTCGAAACAGTTATCACCGCCTTTCCAACCAAATTTACATTCAAACGTCGACTTTATAATTGTAGACTCTCAACAAATTTCTCGCCAAGCCAGGTATTTTTTTTATAATCCAATGGTGCTGTTAATTAAAGAAGCCGAGGATGTTTCAAAAAACATTCTTGAATGTCTTTGCATTGCAACCCTCCATCATTCATTCCTGTGTGAAACAGGAGTCATCGGTTTTGACAGATGTGTGAAAATCCCTTTGTAAATAAACTTAGATTCGCATTTTCTCTTTTGCTGCAGGTAATAAAGCATTCGTATCTCCCCCTTCCTTTATTTATACGTGCGTGTGTTTGTGTGGACGAGTGATTTCAATAAAACACTTCTCGCAACGCTGCTAATTCCTACTCTGTATTCCAGGCCTAGCAAATAGATATTCAGATGTCCATCCATTTCTATTCATAAAATTTAAAATCTTTAAAATAGAATCAAATGAATTCGGTCCGATGATTGAAGCCCAAGTAAATTACCTCAAAGACAATGCAGTCAAAAGGCAGCAGAAAAAAAATAATTTGTTTTACATTCACAAACTCTCTTTTTTACCCAAGGCCAAATTAAAAAAAAAAGAGGTGAGACTGAATATTGCAATACATACCTTGGGTGGATATAGAAACGTGAAGTTACGCCTCAGGAAGGCTTAGGTAAGTATCAGTTTGATTTTATAGGTTAATCACAGGCAAAGATGTACTAAATTTCCCAGGATTCACATCGAGAAAACTCAATACCTCAACGAAGCAGAGATACAACCACTGTTGCCGCCTGGAACATTGGGTATGCCATGCCCCTCTGCCAAACGTACGATGTTTGGCACAGCAAGGAATTCTAATTTCCAGATCTGCCGCCACTGATAGTGATTTGCTAGTATCGTCTTTTTTTTACGAAAATATAAGCATATTTCATCAAATCAGATGGCTGAATCATAGGAATCAATAGGCAGAAGCAAAACTACCCCACAGTGATAGCTAGGTCACTGAGGGTTTTTAAGCGGTGTATTGAAGCAAAAAATAGTGTTAGGCTTCATTAAGAGTTACAAAAGTTAGGTGGTTATTTTTAAACTTTATAACTTACAGGTCAGGCCACATTTAGTGTACTATATAGAGAAGTTGGGACGATGCGATCGAGAGCCTCGATCGCGATGCATCTCCCAAAGGTTTTTGGAACAAAATCAGGCGTCTCAAAGGATCGACTGGAAAAAAAGCAGAAAATAGAAATAAGTAAAGAAGACGGAAGAAAGAAACATCGAAGAAATATTCCGACGTTATTGGGAGACAGTCTTCAGTATAACTGGAGAAGAAAACGAAGATTATGATATAGAGTTCGAAAGCAATATCATAGACGAGCTTAATACACAAATACATATGACGCACCCGCACCACCAGGTGGATAGACAGCGCGACGAAGACGCCGAGATTACCGAAGAGGAACTACTCAGCGCGCCTCGCTCATTCCATCATAAGGTCCCAGGATAATCAAGCTTTACAAAGTTAAACTTTGACAAGGCACCAACAAATGTCATGGAAGGAATGATAATAATTTATAACGCCAGTCTGAACACGGGATACTTTCCAGATGCTTATAAAACAGCTAAGATGATTTTCTTGCCGAAGCATGGAAAGGGTCCAATGTTGAGAGAAAGGTACCTGGAATTCACTCTTGGAATTTGTTGGGAAGGTCTTCGAGAAGATCCTTAACTGAAGACTGGGGTCTCACCTGGAGGAGAACTCCCTGTACAATCCGTACAGGTTTGAGTTTAGAAAAAACGAAGAACGGAGATGGCGATAAATGTCATCACGAACAACCTTCCCCAAACAGGAAAGGAGTTACGTGGACATTGTTTATCGAGGTTTATCGAAGGCATTTGATAAGGTATGGTAGAGGGGAATGCAGTACAAGATCCTACGGCTGGGCCCACGTGAAAACTTAGAAAGAACTCTTCGTGAGTACGTGGTGGAGAAAGCGGGGTATCTCATTTTAGGGTGCACAGATGGGCCCAACTTTCCGCTCGATGCGGGCCTCCCGCAGGGTAGTTGTCTGTCCCTCACTCTCTACTCGATTTACACCGCAGATGACCCGGCCCCTGCGAACTCCACTGGCATTAACATTCAATGCGCCAATGACTTCAACCAGATAATCACTTGTCCTTGGAAGAATGCGCCTATGCAAGCTCGTATGACAGCGGCAGAAATCAAAAGATTAAACATCTACGAGGCACGATGGAAGATTCGAATAAATCAAGAAAAATTAAAAGTAGTCCCCATTGGCAGGATACTGCTTTCTTATGTCAAGGAGGGGGATTAACGCTATTCCTACACCACGGAGTGTAAAAGTTCAATGTAATCGGAATGAAGATTACTTCAACCAGGTACAGGAGGCACGTCGCTGTTAGAATTTCTAAGGCCTCAGCCGCAGTCAGAACTCTATACATGTTAGGAAATCTCCGTGAGAGCAACAAGTAAAAGATCTACAATCCATTGTTAGATTTACGTTGCTATACCCCGCTTCCGCCCTCTTTTGTGTCTCGAGGACGCAACAGAGGAGACTGCAAGTCGTGCAGAACAAATGCGTGTACCTAATCACGGGTACAGACATGCGAGAAAGAAGACGCCAAGAAGAGCTGCACAGGGAAGCGGGATTATTTACAATTAACAAAGTCATAGAAGAAAGGACAAGGAATATACGAGAACTGGTCACTCAAGAATTGAATGAGGAAATCCATTCAAATGATTAACCAGAACAGAAGAGCTAGTAGTCGTGCCAGATTTCCAAGCTCCGCGAACCTAGTGGCTGGTGGAGACGAAGTACCGCTCTATGTGTGAAAAAAAGTGTTGTATTACCGATATATAAGACATCAAAACCAATTAAGACGAAATAATTCCGAAATATGAGTAAATTAAATTATCAGTTTTGACTGAAATTTACCGATTAAGACCCATTTAAATAAAAAAGGACAATAAGAAAGAAGACTAGAAAAAAGAAGACTAAAAGAAACGAAGAACACAAAATTACCCACAATACAAAATAAACAAAAACAAAGAAAACTAAACACTAAAGTATAATTAAAAAAAAAATAAAAAACAACAGCAAATGCACATTTTTACATACAAAGTATATTAAGATTTTTAAGACCAACGGCTTGAACGCCATTATAATAAAACTATAATCACAACAACCAAATAACTCACAATACAAGAAAATAAATGAAAGCGATAAGCGTAATCATTGGTTGCAAACTTCCCACATTACTTTTTCTTTTCACACTTTTAATTCTGCTATCAATCCACACACCTCTTTTTTCCCCTATACAAATACACACCTTACACTAATTGGTAATTTAGTGTAATATATAGAAACATGGTTCCCACACTTTAAGACGTGATATAAACCTGCTAAGGTCAGTGCCAAGGAGGAGGGATGTGAT
Organism: Ceratothoa steindachneri; assembly: GCA_963969495.1. NCBI lineage: Eukaryota > Metazoa > Arthropoda > Malacostraca > Isopoda > Cymothoidae > Ceratothoa > Ceratothoa steindachneri. The sequence goes on from OZ018327.1 coordinate 54,742,829, forward strand.
TGAGCTTTTTAAAATCTGTTCTGGGATGGATAAGTTGGATTTTAGCGAGTTATTTGAGTTGGAAGGTAGTAATAGGACTAAGGGCCACCAGTTGAAAAATTAAAAAAAAAGAGGTGTAGGTTAGATGTGAGAAAGTATTTTTTTCACCGATAGAGTGGTAGATTACTGGAATTGTTTGCCACAGGAGACAATAAACAGGCATAATTTAAATGTCTTCAAACAGGTTAGATAAGTCTATGGGAAGGGGAGGTTATGATGGTTTGTAAGTTGAATTGGGGCAAATTACATATTGTAATATCAATTTATGTAAATATATTATTGATATGGCTATTGCATGATTTAGTTTTTTATGACATTCCATGATGGTGATGCCTTTTTGAGCAGTTCAGACACGATCTTGTAGTTGCAGTTTATGGGTTATGGTTGAGTCGGATGACCTCTGAATAGGCCCTTGTGGCTTTTCTCATCCGTTCAATTATGTTGTTATGACAACAGCACGTGGGATCAAAAGGAAGGCATCTACTGGAACGCTTGAAGAACACGTTCACATTCAGTCAGATTAGTGTGCGTGCGACTCTATTCGTTTACGCACATCAAACAGAAAAACAAACAGAAAAATGGAGGTTGTATACAGAGTTGTCAAGTTTGTCTGTCCTTAGGGGACAGTTTCTCGATTTTAAGATGGGTTGTCCTATTTTAGAAACTACATGCACTACAAAAAGAAAGAACCTCAAAATATTTATGCATCAATGAATGACGGGAATACATGCAAAGCTATTTTCTTAATCCAAGTACTACTCGTTGGTTAGTTATAGGGAAATGTATAGATATAATTTTGCAGCAATGAGAAGAAATTAAGCCATACTTCAACTTTAGGTAAATTGTCGGAAAAATTATACGGCACGAATACTTAAGATGTTTCAAGACGAATCGAATAAGATTCATCTTCCTTTTGCTTGCATAATTATTCAAAATTTTGAATAAGTGAATGCAGCTTTTCAAGATTCAAATTAGTTTTAATTTGAATAATCTTTTTTCCAACCGGGATGAGTTAAAAAACTTTGTTATGCAAAAGGTCTATTAGAGGTTTTCGTTAAAGAAAATCACAGTGGATTGTATTACATTATGCTAAACTCGTGAGAAAGTTTTAATATGATTTAAAATGCAGTAACTTCAATTGGGCCGGAAAAATAGGCCATCAAATTGCGTTGTTTTGATTTCTTAATATAATTAATCAAACGAATTGACAATTCAACCTGTCGTAGAATAGGGTCGAGTTCAACCCTTCCTACGTTTCTCAGCCGAGAGAGATCTTGTAGGTTCCGAGACAATAGAAAAATGGGTACAAAAATAACTTTACTAATATGCAAATTAATATTCTTTTTACAAAGGTTAAAGAGGGGTTTTGAAACAAGCTATAAAACACCTTAGACGTACACGAGTCTCAGCGACTTGGCAGGGACGGTCGCCGTACACACAAATGAACAATACATGACCTTGAGGAAGTAATCCTTGCCTTGGCGTAAAGTTCAAATAATAGTCTCTTGACAATGGCTACTAACGAGATGAACTTATATCTTGCCTTCAGGTTTAAAACACCGAGTCGAGACTGGGCACGTTGCGTTCGAGGAGCGGGTAAAAACGAGTACGGGGTAGATTTACGCGAATTAAACGAGAATACCTGGAGCTTGAGGGGTTCTGCGAGGAATTGTGCAGAGTCCAACGGGACGTGAATAGCGGGTACGAACGGGGAAGTGCAGATGGCAAGTACTGACGGGCGCGGACAGGCGGCGGATACTGACCGGGCGGGCAGGCGGCGGATACTGACGGGGCAGGCAGGTGGCGAATACTTACGGGGCAGGCAGGCAGTGGATGCTGATGGGGTGGGCAGGCGGCGGATACTGCCTTCCAACTCTGGCGCCGGAGGATTTGTAGTGGGGTCGAATGGGGTTTCCCCCCTCTCCGTCCATATGGGAAGGTTCCATGGTCCAACGCATCGGCAGACGAGGGTAGTCTCGCCCTATTAGCACGATCGCGGGAAAGTTCCTAAACTGGCGAGACGAAACTTTGTCCGACTCCCAATGTGACCTTTTCGGGCTCTCAAGCTTGTCGCGGCTTTCTGCAATGGCGGGCTTTCAGGCCACCACGGCGTCTCATGATTTCGCACTTCTAATAGCGCAGACAAAAAGGGTCGACCAGATGTCTGTACTCTCTCTCTCTCTCTCTCTCTCTCTGATCTCTCACACAACAATGAAAATGAAATATATTAAATATTTTTATCTAATCGTCATCTTTAGCCAAACCTGAGCACAATTTATTCAGCGACACATTGAATAATTAATCAAACAAAAAATATTGATTAATAAGGGTAGCGACTCAATATGAACACACTTTATAATAACAATAGTGGTTTTATATGTCATCTTTTAAGACCTTAAAGCCCTCGTAGGACGCCCATCCATCGACTAGGTAAAGGCTTGCAGGAGAAAAGGGTATTCAAAGCCCGCTTGAAAACGCCGGGGTAGGAAGAAGAGCGTATGCCAAGCGGCAGATCATTCCACAGCTTAGAAGCAACTAGAGAGAATGGAGGATCAGCCGTGCAGCAGAGACAAGTGCGAGGAACCGAAATCAAGAGGGAACTTTCCGAGTGAAGGGCTCTTTGCTCTCTGGACGCAACCAATGAGGAGGACCGGTAACGGTTGTGGTACTTAGGATTTTCAATGTTAGAAGGAAGATTCTAAAAGTAAGACGATAATTAACGTGCAGCCAATGCAGTTCGCGGAGAAGAGAAGATGAATGATAAATGGAAATAAGAATTTACTATAGACAAATTTCAAAGAAACCAGCCGAATTTGAAGCTTTGGCATTGAATTTTACAACCCTTGTTGCCATTACCTTGGATCCATTTTGCATTGCCGTCAACACCGAATTTGTGGAAAGGGAATTTTCACAAGTAACGAGAAATTAAATTGTCTCAGAAAGCTTGGATGCACTGTTGCATGAAGGACAAGTTAGCTTGCAATTACTTAATGCTGCACAGACTTTAAAGTTGTTGTTTTTTTAATGCTAAATCTGTTTACAAACTAAATGTACAACATAAAATTCTCAACCACAACAATAAATGACCCCGAACAACCAAGTAACTCACAGATGTAAATGTAAGGAAACAATGGAAGAAAATTTGAACTATTTGAAGACATTCTTTCAGTCGAATTAAAAAAAAATGTGACTTTAAACATTATTTCCTTGCTACGAGATTTTGGACCAATATAAATTTTTATTGATTTATGAAGCTACAAAAAAAAATTAATAAACTTACTTTAAGTCTGCATAGTAATAATTTAAACCGTCTTTAAAAAAAATAACATTGGATGTCTCCATATATATATATATATATATATGCAACAAAGCCCACAAGGAAAATTAATACGAGGATTCCAAGTACATTTTGAACTTTATTTCGAGTTCTTTATCAAGGAATGATTACTTGATAAAGAACTCGAAATAAAGTTCGAAGGTACTTGGAATCCTTGTATTAATTTTCCTTGTGGGCTCTGTTGCATTTATTGCTTACTCACGCGATACTTTGTGAGTTCTCCCCTCATATATATATATATATATATATATATATATATATATATATATATATATATATATATATATATATATATATATATGAGAAACTCACAAAGTAGCGGGTAAGTAGAGCAATAATTGCAGAAAATCCCGCAGGAAAAATCAAAAGCTGATTTCAAGTACTTTCGAACTTTGTTGACTTTATTCTCAAGGAAAACCTAAAGAATTTCTTTACAATAATGGTATCTATAGGTGAAAACTAAGCGACGCTCCACCCACGTACAACTAAAGGACACAAAACAGAGAGGACGTGAAAAATAGAAATAAATGATCAGAGAAGGGGATTAAAACAGGTACCGAAGTGTAAAGACATATAGATAAGATCTCTTCCAAAATATCCACGTGTGAGAGAATGTGTGTGAAATGTAGAAATATAAGTCACATAACTATGAATACTTACATATGCAATTATGAATGCATTGTTCAATAAACAAAAGAAATATCATAATTGTTCAATAAACAAAAGAAATATAACAAATTTAATATATCAAAGGGCTAAGATTTAAAATGGACAATTTCGTTTAAAATAAGCTTTTTAATGACAGGGTCCAGTTTAAAGAGACCGGAGGATATATTGAAATTAGGTGAGGAATTTATGAACGAGCATTCAACAATATTTCATTTACTTGTGAATAAACTTAGCCAAATTCCAATGGATAGGATGACTATTATCAGATAAGTGAAGAAAGAAATCACTATTGCTTTCATCTCTTCTAATATTGTATTTTTGTTGGGTCAAACGAATATTTAATGATTTTCAAGTTTTCCCAAAGTATTGCTTAGGGCAAACTGCACAATCGACATAATACCCCACCCCCACCTCCCTATATTCTTGCTATTATTTTGAACTAACATTTTATCGATATGCATTGTGTATTGGCCACGTGTTTACCTCAATTTCTCCTTTGTCCTTTGAACTCCCAATTAATTTCTCTCTCTTTCACAGTCCCAATCGACCTTGCGAAGCGTGCATTAAAAACTTGTTTATTCGAAAGATTTTTTGTCTTCCGCGTAGCCGAGTGGTCTAAGGCTCGGTTTAATTGAGATCAAATCGATTGCTCGCTGCCTCAGTTTGCTTGGTTCGAATCCCATCCCAGTACGGAATCTTTCGAATTTTTTATTATGGTAGGTTTTATTGAAAGCGAACGCTAATCTCGTATTAATAATTTTCTTTTCAATCTTCTTGATTTGTCTTATCTTATGGTCGCCTTTTCTTCGTGGTTCATCCCGTGAATAAACCTACCGAAGTTCATTAGAGACTAATATTTATTAATTGCAAAAAGGTGGAAGGAAATTAATGCACCTCATCACATTCTTTCATTACACTGACGCGTTTCGATACGACATGTATCATCTCAGAGTTAAAATGGAAAATTCATACATATCGGGGTGGAGAAGCTCGCGTGCTGCAACGACCCCTAGCGCAGCCTCAATGTATTTGAACACCTGGTCGAGGGTTTGGAGCCAGACCAAGAAACATCATCCAACTCAAATCCTCAAACGGCCAAGTAGACAGATGAGATGATGCATGCTAGATTCCAATGACTGCTTAGGCGGATGAGAAGTTGCAACTGTGGAAAGGACCCGGTTGTTGCGGTCTCCGGTTCCACTGGGCATCAATCTCCGCAGTGAAGATCGTGGGTGTAATGTTCATGCGCCAGTGCATCCACACTAAACAAATCACGCACCCGGGGAGAAATCGCCAACGCGAACCTCAAAGATAGAACCCCGGGCACAAGTTATACTCGTCCGCGAGTGGTGCCATGATGATTCCTTGATGATTCCAGTTTATATGTTATGAAAAATATGTTAACAAACTGACGAGCGGAACGTAGACACGTGTAGGCGAACTAGCGAATTGACGAGGTGCAGGTAAGGACTGGTGGAAGAAGAGTAAGTGAGTGGCCGGAGGGGTGGGGTGGGGGGTAGGTTGCTTGCCAAAGGTGATTAGCGACTATGGGCAGCTGTCCTAAATGTACCTGGTCGCTGGATTTCCTCGTCTTGCAGTTGGCAGGATTTCATGGGAGTTAGATTGTATATATAACCTTGGTTGGTTTTCTTGAATATATACTGCTTCAAGGAGTAGTAATTGGCGTCTGTTGGGAGCATAATCTATTTTTTTGTATTTTCTTCCATCATTTTTCTGTTAAGGCAAGCTCCATGTATCTGGTTTTTTTTTAAGTGTTCCATTGTTGAGGTGGTATGTTATTCTTTTTGAGAGTGTGGTTTCGGTCATTTCGATATACGAGTTAGGTAAGAGCTCACAGTCTCCTAAGGTACATGAGTACTCATATATACCGAAAAAAAATGGAAAGACAACAACCTACCCTCTGATTTGAAACAGAAGCTCCTTTATTGATTTCAAAACGCGTTATTGATAATCATCATAAATGCTCAAATTGGGAACTCTGCAATAAAACACGCACCAATTCTCTTCATCAAACTGTCTTTCATACTCCTGAGGATTTCATGGGTGATCTTTTGGAACTCAGTTGTTATTGCATCCTTCAAATCATCAAGAGTGCGTGGACTATTCTGGTATACAACAGATTTAAGATGTCCCCAAAGGAAGTAGTCAAGAGGAGTAAGATTTGGCGATCGGGGTGGCCACTCCACGAGACCTTTCCATCCAATCCATCTGTTCGGGAAGATCTGGTTCAAGTAGTCACGCACGCAATTAGAAAAGTGTGCTGGGGCTCCATCCTGCTGAAAAAAGAACTTTTGTCGTCGACTTATGGGAGCATCCTGAAGGTAGTCAAGTAAGGAGGTCTGCAGGAGCTCTAAATAGGTTTTACCAGTGACATTATCATTGAAAAGGTAAGAGCCAATGACTTCCTCCCTCCAGATTTCTGCCCAGACCATGATCTTCGGGTAGTTCTGATGGTGCCCCTCCTCATCCCAACGTGGACTGTTATCTGACTAATAGCGCATATTGTACCGGTTTACTTGGCCATTCAAATGGAAAAAAGCTTCATCACTGAAGAATATTGAAGAATCCAGATGTGCGCGATCCATTCACAGAATTCCAATCGTCTATCTGTCTCCTCACCATAAAGAGCTTGCATAAGATGCACTTTGTACGGATGAAATTTGTGAGTCATGAGAATATGATTCAAGGATGATATGCTAATATTTAATTCCTCGTTTATTCAACTGGCTGATTTCACAGGATTTTGAACAACATTCTCCAAAACCAGAATGGATGTTTCTTCATCAGTTGCCTTCTTTGGTCGCCCACATCTCTCACGGTCAGCAATTGAGCCAGTTTCTTGGAAGCATTTGATTAATCGACAGACAGTGGTATGGCTCAATGGTTGTCGCTCAAGGTGATTGCGGTTGAATTTTTCAGCTACTGGGGCGGTGTGTTGCCCCATGTCTTCCAAATATGAAAACAAGTTGACCTCTTTCTTCTAGTCCTAGTTTCTCAGCCATAATTCAATCTGAAATATAAAAAATTAATTGCGTCTATTATCAGCAATAGAGATGTTTTTGAAATCAATAAAGGTGTTTTCTTTTGAAAATCAGGATGGTGCGCGACTTCTGGGACACCCATATATATATATATATATATATATATATATATATATATATATATATATATATATATATATATATATATATATATATATATATATATATATATATATATATATATATATATATATATATATATATATATATATATATATATATATATATATATATATATATATATATATATATATATATATATATATATATATATATATATATATAATCAGGAATATGAAGACATATGCATATGTCTTCATATTCCTGCTACGAATAAGGTTCCCAAGGAACGACTCAATGACTAATACATTGAGGAAGAGATACAATGAAGACGTTGTCCGTCGATTTTGCTGCTTAGAATCCACCTTCAAAAAACTTGAGAGGGCCAAACTGGATGTCCAATTTCTCTCAACATAATTCGCTGATGATGGTCATCGTTAATGACCGAAACGTCCGGAAAATTAAATGTTCAAAACCATCGCATATGTCTTCATATTCCTGCTAGAATAAGCTTCCCAAGGAACGACTCCATCACTAATATATATATATATATATATATATATATATATATATATATATATATATATATATATATATATATATATATATATATATATATTAATATATATATATATATATATATATATATATATATATATATATATATATATATATATATATATATATATATATATATATATATATATTAGGGTAAATAGGTAGCATTCTTTCTTGAATGCAGATTTTGTTAAAGACCATAGTATATTTAGCCTAAATAAATTTTCTTTGGAGGTTTCCTATTTTTCTGATTGTCTTCTTTTGTTCATCTTGTAGATGGTAGATTACTTCTCCTAAGTTCATCTCTCTTTTTAAAGTAACTGCCTTTGCTAAAAAACAAACATTAATAGCTAAGCTTTCGATCTATGCGATCATCTTCAGATTGTCTTAAGGTATTCTTTTCCTCCTTTACCGATGAAGTATCGTGGAATCGTAATGAAATTCGATTCGATGAAGAAAGTGATGAAATGTGTTGTAGTTTTCAAAGGTGTGAAGTAGTTTTGTAGGTTTCCCTGGTGTTGAGGGCATTTTTTAGCGTTTATCTCTTTCTAGTTTTTGTATTTTGTTTCCTTGAGATTTGTGATGACCTACCAGCACGGTCAAGTTCTTCCTTAAGTTTATATTTTTATTTAACTCTTATGTTTGGTTCCTCCGTCGTGGCTTTCAAGCTATTCAAGTCATATATTTTGCTAACTGGTTTTCTTTCAACTTTTGTTTATTTATAACTTATCGTTAGGCACTTCGCCTCTTTTAATTTAAGCTTTTTATCTTTTGCCGTATATTTTTGTTTCTCTTATTTTAGTTTTTTAGTTTTATTTTAACTTGGGCATTTCGCCTCTTTTTATTTATGCTTTTTATCTTTTGCTGTTTATTTTCACTTTCTCTTTTTTGTTTATTTATTTATTTTCGGAAAATTCCTTTTTAACTTGGGTACTTCGCCCTTTTGTTTTGTTATTGTTTTCCTAATTTGGTTTTAATGTCCTGATTTTGTCGTTTTTTCCTTGCATTATTGGGGAATAGTGATGTTCTTTTGACTCTGCGTTGCCTTTGTTGAGGTATGCGACATTGTTATTGATTATCGGGAGTATTTCTTCATCCAATTTTTCCCATGTCCTTCTCTCTAGCCTTGCGATCTCCACATTAATCCAGCTCTTTCGTGTAGGACTGGTTACCTAATACGTTCGATCCTTCTCGTGCCAGTTATAAGCAGTGTGTGTGGCTTTGTTCTGCACACCCTGCAGCTTCCTGTGAAAGGCACAGTTGGCAATCTACGTGACCACCACCGGGTACAATAGGACGGAGGTATCAAGGCAGTGTACAGCTTTTTTTTTATTGGGCACGTTGATACTTCGGAACCTGTAAAGATTTTCAGTTCTCTTTTGGCTAGGGCGACTTCTTCGTTTATATGGGTCTGTCGTGGTTTACGACCGAGTACGTATGTACGTCTGATTCGTAGATAAATAAATCCGTTTCACTTTTCTGTAAGAGGGCTCTAACTTACAGGAATGCCCTCTAGGCATTCCTATAATAAAAACCTCCAGGGAAACTTAAATATATATATATATATATATATATATATATATATATATATATATATATATATATATATATATATATATATATATATATACATCAATTATTATGTCAAATTCATATCATGCAATTCTTTTACTTTTGTCAATTAAATCGTTCAATTATTTTACTTAACTTGTCAATTCATTTAACGTACTACTGTTTCAAACAACATCTTAAAATTTCACACACAAACAAACAAACACACGCTTTCAGCTCGACCATAAGGAATACTATTCTTTCTCATTCGACTCTCGCCATTCTCCGCATAAAGGTCGGTAATCATTCCTTCTAAAATTAGTCATTTACCTCCAAACAAATCATACTTAGTTTAATTCCACATTTTCTCACAATTCTCTGCAAACAGCCTTACGAGAGTAGGTCCTAACTCTATTTACTTCTCGTATTTGCAGCCCCCAATTCAGTCCATCATAGTCACCATATTATTTCATATTTATTTCACGTACTTCATTTCTCTTCACATCTTGTTGCTGTAAATCATATTTCACCATATCTTACATTGTATACCTAATCCAACTTATCTCATTGTACATTCGTTGATTCTATGAACATTATTTATATTAGTTTAATTGTTTTTCTTAAAACCTAGTTCATTATTTTAAAATTTATTTCGCTTTCGTCTTAGGCCTAAAAACTAGCAAACGAACTTAATCAAACAAATTTATGGTAATGGTTTTCGAAACGTTATTTAAGCTGGTTAATAACGAAAATAAATCTCATTAATAACCATATACTATAAACCTAATTCTTTAACCAGAGAGGATTCGTATTATTATATATCTATTTCCATTTGCAGCGTTCGAGGATTTAATTAAACAACTCTGACAAAATATACTTTTAATTACATAAAAAAATGAAATATTAAATCTTTAAATATACTAATGCTATAATAAGAAGATCTAATCAAAATTAACACTCCTAATGAGTAATACGCGATGGTTGACGCAAAAATCACTTTCGCACGGAATGGTAACTAACAAACATGAATAAGTTGTATATTCTTTTTACCTTTAACTAAGAGGGACTCTGCAGTGGGGTGACCTTGAACGAGAATCTCCTCGATGAGTTGATTAGAGGAGAGTTGGACTGGAGCCTTCGTCGCTGACGTGAGAATGGTTGAGAAAACAGCTGATGCTTCTCACTGGGTGAAAGAGGCGCGTGGCGAGTCTAGTCGGGAAAAACAGCTGATGCTTATCCCGAGGAGGTGGAGACGTGAGGCGAGACTTATTGACTTGAAGATGTAAGTGAGGAGATCTTGGATGAATGGAAGTTATTCCGATCCCTGTATTATAAATTCGGGCTTCTCGATGGTGAGACCTGACCAAGAGGTGAATCTTTTCTCGAGTTGGAATTCATGTTGGTATTCCTCAACGGTAAGGGGTATCTCAGTTTTTTTTTCCAGAAAACTGAGATAAGGGATTTTCTCTGGACGAGAATGGTATGAGAGTTGGTCTCGATACCACTGGTCTGCTCTTCTAAGTGACCAAAGGAACGGCCCCGGGAGGGAAAATCCCGCTCGGTTACACTTATCTTCTTGATTCCCTGTTTGACTCAGGGACTCGTCTTCTTCTCTCGATTGCTACGCAGATTCTCCTTTTCATTACTCAAGATCGAACTATATATGTCAATTATCCCCTGGGGAAGGGAAGACGAGGGAGTTTAGGAGGAGAGAACCCTCACTAGCCCACAGTTAAGCCTCTCTCCTAGGGCATAAAGTTTCAACGTTGTGACACTTCGCCCCTTCTGGTTTACGCACGGAGAAAGTGAGATTTCGTCTATTTGGTGAAAATAGACATAAACAATCGAAGGGGAAAGTGAGCCTGCTCATAGATTTTTGTTCTAAAGGATATCATACTCTCCCCAGTTTAAATTAATGGACTACGAAATCAAATCTTGTGTCAATACCGTGCTCTCTTATAAGCATAATGTCGTCAGAGTAAAGCACTCAGAATGTTTCCATATGCCGTTGCTTTCTCTTCCTGTCCGTCAATGTTGAGTGTCAGAATCCTGATTTTGTTGCTTACTCTTTCCATGTTGTCCTTTTAGCGTTTCTGGGTTGTGTTTCTCTTTTTCCTGAATTCGACATTGAAAACTTGCTCACACTTGTCATCGTGTAGAACAACGTTTCGCGGAGCCAGGATTTTCCTACTACTTCCGCATCGATTTCAGCGTCGAATTCCAACTTAAAGATTTTTGTCTTAATGCCTTGGCAGATTTTTCTGGAATCTATATCCCCGGAAAAGGAAAACTGCTAGCACGCGTAGATGGAGAGGCTGATTTTATCTGTATCCAGCCTTTTGTTTTTGTCCTTCTTTCCCTTAGTTGATTTCTTGACTTGAGGAGAGTCTTCTGAGTCCGATGAGTGTGAGGACTTCGATGAATCAGTTGTAGCCGACCCTGATCTTTCATTCTCTCTGTTGTCCTCTCGCTTTTGTTTCAGTGCAGGAGCTATAACTTCTACTGCTTCTTTTGTCTTCTCTATCTTGGTTTTGTTTCCTGTCTTTGAGTTATCTTTTTTTGGTATTATCTCGTTGCCCTGTCTGTTGGCTTGGTACATCTGCAATTGTAGGACATCCCCGGAAGGGGGTTTGTCCAGGAACCACATTTGGTCCATTTCGTTTTTCCCGAACATTTGGTTTAGCTCTGTTGCGAATGTTCCCGGTCGTGTGAGATTCATAACGTGCGCGTGGAGTATGCAAGTGACTATTTAGGTCGAGTTCTCATTTTGGATCTTGAGGTAGGTTTTCTTTACGTCTACTTCGGTGAGTGCTCCCTTCGCTGCTTGGGCATAGATAGTATTAGACCTCCGCGTCTCCTCTTGTCTCTTTTCTTATTGTTTTTTTTTTAATCACCTTTTTATTGACTAGACAAGCCATGACCATCGATCTATGTCCAAGTCCAAGTTAGTGCATTTTTCGTATGTGTTTCTGCATTTCTTCCAGTGATGATACTTCTCACTGCATTTGGAGCACGTTTCTAAGGGCTCTTTGCAGTCTTTAGTCGCGTGTTGCCCCATGCAATAGCATCGGAAGCAGAAGTGGACTGGAGTGAACTCCTCTCCCTCTCTCTCGATTTGTTCTCCGCTGAGTTTAGCGTTGAACATGAGGTGTCCATGCTCTCTGGCCTTCTGGGCCATTGTGATCTCAGCGAAGAATACCATGAAAATGTGCGTGTAGTCGCTGTTCTCCCTTCTGTTTTTTAACTTGATTACTTCGACCTCCTTGGCCCAGGTTGTCGAGGTTGAATTTCCTTCTTGATTTCTTATTTTGTGTGATTCCCAATCCATGGGTCGAGGCGCCGGGATACCACGTTCCTGTGGGCGAGGATCTGTGGTGGTATGGCAGTCTGTAGTCCAATTCAACGGGGGACCTCAATGGCCTCTTCTTTGTTGATGGCCTCAATGTCTTCCTCCTTTTTGCAGATAGCGACATATCATGAGGCCACATTCAGGATATGACGATGTTAGTTCTCCGTACACAACCTCGAAAACCTTTTCCCTGCTGGGATTGGGTTTTCCGTTTATAGCACGCAGAGGGATCCTGGTTGTGTTTTCCTGAGCCATCTCTTCGAGAGAGTGGTCCCTCAGATCAGTGGTCTTCTTGTTCTGTTTATTCGCTGGTCTTAGTTGTCATGTTTCGAGAGGTAATAGTTCGTACTCCCTTTCTTCGAGTGGTATTCTTCTTTCATTTGAGTTTAGGGCGACCCCCTCGTCGTCGCAACTACATATGCATCCGTGAACGTGAACTGACAAATGGGAAGAGTTAAACAAGGGATGGAGGGGGGGGGGGTATTCTCGAGGATGATGTGTGGCGGACTTTTTGTTAGTTAGCGCAGGATCAACCATCGCTGACTGGGGTGCCACCCTTGGGGGGTTTGGGTATCAGAACTTCGTCCTGGCATACATGTAGATGGGTGCTGCTTTCCTCTATGGTCCTGGCTGGCCTCTCGGGGTAGAAGGGGGGGGGGATCCTCGGAAGTTGCAGTCCTGCCCCTTGTCCATGTTCCTCTGATGCCGAGTTCCACAGTGGGTTAATCCTAAAACCTGCTTTTCTTGGCGTCTCCAATGATGTCTATCACAGAGAAAGACATAGTTGAAACTAGGGAAGATGATAGGCAGTCTAGTTCCTTTCTGCTTCGTTACTCCGTCGAGGGAGTTAGGCTGACATAAAGTCGCCTATGTGCAACTTGTAATTATCTCTCCTTTGTAAAAAGTCCCCGTAGGGAAAGTGAAGAGAATTTTCACGTTTTCTAACTGCCCAACTCTTGCGTAGACCTTATTTTTCGGATAGCAACTTTCTTCCAAGTTAGCGTAGTTTTAACAATTCTGACCGAGCAGTCATGAAATGAAAACAAAAGGCAGGGCAAGTATAGAAAGAAATCAAGAGGATCACTGGGGGAGCACATGAGATCATTTAGTCAGATAAGAGTGGTTTGGAAATAACTAATGAGGGGATATGAGAAGGAAGATAGGCCGGTGGCTATGCACCAGTGCGAAGTATGTGTTGGTATGTTGTACAATAGTGTTGTTGGACTAACGAGGTTAGAGGATCGGCTCAGGAGGGGTAGATATCTTGATAGTTCGAGGCTTGCCTAGTTCGACGAAACTTGGTGGCTAGGACACTTCGGCGCGGCGGTGTTCATATAAAATGAAGGGAAACGCTTCGCGATGCTGCTATTTAGGTGTTCAGGCGGAGTTCAGGTGGCTGAAGGTGTCGTGCTGCTGGGGATTTACGTTCCCATCAGCAGCGTACTGTATGTGGTGTACGTGGTTGTAAATGGGGTCACTTTCTCGATTTTCCCCAGTTGTCGGGTTAGTCTTGTGAAGGTGTAGGCATTTAGAGGAGGGAGTTTATTTGTGTCGTGAAGTGTCTACATTCTCGTGTACAGAGGAGAGTGATAGTTGCGCTTCAGAGCAGAGTTCTGTATGCATTGTGGGTTCCTCTACCATGTGTGGTTTGTGGCCGTTAGTGTGATTGGTGCATATGTAATCATTGATCTGACTAGTGTTTTGTATATGTGTAGCTGCATCTTCTTACTACTGTATGAAACTTCTTCATTATGTTGTTCATACGTTTAGCTTTGGCGTGTGTGGAAGTGTAAGTATTTGTCAAATGTTGCCCCGATTATTTTTGTTGTGGGTTTGTATGTGAGTCTTATGGGGGCTAGGTATTGTCAGTTGGGTATGTAATCGTATACTTGTATGTTTTGCATCTAGTAGTCTTGCGCACCGTATCTGTGTCTTCTGAGGATTAGTGGTTATGAGCCACATGTCCTCGTACTCTGTCTTCTCGTTTATTATTATTTGTGCCCGGCATGCAAGAATGTCGGGGCGCGCGCTAGAGACGATAATGGTCTCGTCGTCCGCATACGGCAGTGTGTGTGTATGTGTAGTTTTATTCTGAGTATGGAGTGTCGTTCGTTTAAATTATGAAGAGAGTGGGTGCCAATACACTGCCATGGGGTACTCCAGCGAGTGGCGTGAATGGGCGTGATGTTGAGTTGTTGTATCGTATGTAGCACTCTCTATCCGTAAGGTAGTGCGATAGGAACCTTCTGGTGCAGAGAGGAAGCCATATGTTGTTGGCGAGTTTCTACCTCAGCCTCTCGTGCCACACTTTGTCAAAGGCTTTCTCGACATCCTTGCTGATAGTGAGTGTGTTTTGTCGTGATTGTCGTGCTTTTTGTATGATGTCGTGAACGATATTGATCACCGATCCGATGGACCGGCCCCTCATAAAGCCGCACTGACAGGGGAAAAACCAGTTCTCCTCTTCCACGAAGCTCTACAGGCGGGGGTTCACCATACGTTCTAGTATTTTACCTAAGTGATCTAAAAGAGCAATAGGTCTGTAGCTGTTTGGTTGTTTTGGATCTTTGTTTTTTTTGTGGAGTAGAATGTTGTGTGAGGCCTTAAATATTTTCGGAAAATACCCAGAGGCTAGGAAGGCATTGTAATGGTGTGTTAATGTTCATTAGATGTTTTCTGGCAGGCGATGGATGATTGTGGTTGGAAGACCGGAGCAGCCGGGGGCTCGTTTTCGTGTAGTTTTGATGTAATGTTTTGTTTCCTCGATAGTAATTGGAGTGGTTAATGTGGTTGTGTTGTCGAGCACTTCTATTTCAATCAGAGGGACCGGTTCCAGCTTGTTGGCAAGGAGCCAGCACAATTCCTGAACTTCTTGGAAGTGCTCTTGTACGTGTGGTTTCAGTTGACTATGTGTGTGTACTTGATCCGATTGGGACATGAATTCTTCGAGGATGTCATCCGTGTTTGTATGTTTGATTGTTTATTTGTAGTTTTATCGGCTTGAGAGGGTTCGTGCCCATCGTACTCTTGACGCGCCGCCAGAAGAAGGAAGGGTCAGCACAGCGATCATCCTCCGCAATGCAGATGATCTCGCTCCACTGACGGCTTCGGTCTAGCAACACGCACCGTAGGATGCGAGCAAGGAGGAGTGTAATATTACGTTGTCGCGGCCCTCTGCCATATTGAATGTTATATAGTGTGATGAGTCTTTGTGTATGTATTGAAGAGGTGAGTGTCTTATGTATTTGTATGTTTTGCATGGCGTGTAAGTGTTGCGGGCTGTTATTATGTTCGTGGAGGTTGAAGTTACGTGGTTTGTGTATGGTTATGTGGTTCCCGAACTCTACCCAGTTTGTGTTATTGCAGTCGTATAGGGGCAGTGTGGGAATTAGTATTGAAGAAGTAGATAGTAGGAGACAGATGGGAATGTGGTCGGATAATACATAGGGGCCCGGGACTACGTAGATGTGAAATCTCGTAGTGTGGTCATTACGAAGGACTACATCCGGGGACGAGGTCCCACCGAAACTACCAAGATTCCTCGAAACTTAAGTCTACCAACATAGTTTACGAGTTTAACTGCCCGCATTAAGATTGCAAGTTTCATAATAACTTGAAGTATGTTGGCATTCTTAGCGCTCATTCTTCGCCGTCTTCAAGAGGAGCATGAACCCGGTAAAGGAGGCAAAGCCGAACGAGAGAGACTTCGGAAAGAGATGGTTTGAGCGTTAGCGTTAAAATTGCTCTAACATATATGATAATATAATCAACGTCGGGCCTTTCCTAGCGTACCCCCAAACCCCCTACCCCCCTCGAAGGAACTGGAACTCCTGAAAAGACCCGCCTCTTATGCGTGTTTAATGCTCCCCAGGACACCTAATAAAGCCATCTCAGGCTTTCCCAGCAAGAGCCCCATCGAAGAACATTCAACAGGAGCCACGTCCCCCTCTAATCCTGGACCCCTACAATCCCTCCCTTCGCCCAAGGCGTAGCCGATTCAACCCTCAGCGAAATTCCAGCTCTACGCTTTTCCGTTAGCTGCTGAACGAAACTGGAAAGGCTTTGGGGCTGCTTCTACCACCAAACCGTGCTACCGAGCGGTGAACTGATTGACGATCTCTCCTGTTTCTACCTTGCTTGGGGAAGAATCTGCGCCAGGGCACCTGAGTACTCAGTCAGCCCTAGCCCTCGGGACCTGGTCAAAAGGTCGTCGGTCTGATTGGAGATACCTCCTGTTTCTGACCACCCTGTCAGGAACCAAACAATTTGAGATAGACTGATTGGAGGTTCCTCTCGTTTCTATTTTTTATGTCGCCTGTGGGGAAGGATAGAACTACTCTACAGAATCGGAGAGGGCACTCCCCCCCCCCTTACTACCACCAATGAAAAGACGTCCCCTCCATGAACGGAGCTGGGGAGTCTGGACTTTCGAGTCCCACTGAAGCTCATCGGGAATGAAAAACCCGATAAAATGAAGGTTTTTGGACGATATACGGAAACTGAAGATCGGTCACAAAAGATTAATTGAGGTCACCAGAAGGTACACCGCGATTTACTACACACAGGCGGACCTGGTAAAACTGATCTCAACAGCCAGGCGCCATCGATCTAAAGCCCAAACCTTCCCCAGCTCTAGCGGCAAGGAAGGCTATTGTGTACAGGCAAGTTGACCCGTGGGTAGGCGAACGGTCGTCTGAAGAGATCAAACAGAAGATAGAGAGAAACCAGTAATGGGCTAAGGTTGCCGAAGTCATAAAATTCAGAAACCTCACGTGCGTGTTCTAAATCGTGTTCAGCGAAATCGTGTTCAGGACTTAAGCTATTCTCCATGATAATCTCCCCCAGAACAGATTGGAAGGAAGAGATTCTTCGAACTGCTTACTTGCTTTTCCTGCTACAAGTTAGAAAATCACCCTACCTTGCCTGCCCAGACAAGGAAAACGTCAAGGTCTGCTCCTAGTCCGCACAAACCTGCCACGACTGGATGCATTGCGTCAGTGATACGAATATATGTATTAACTGCGCGGGTCCCGACTGGATTTTGAGTATGCAGAGCCCAGTCAGGAAGGATTAACTAAAAATGAAGAGAGACGCAGCTGACTGGCCGAATAAATCAAACGCAACATTCGCCAAGACCCCTCCACAAACCTACACAAAACCGACCCAACCCCAAATAGTCCTACAACTCACATATACGATCTCTCTTAAAATGCTGGCATGCATTCTGCGAGCGCATGTAATTCAATGCCGAGATGAATAAGACGCTAGCTGTGAATAGCATAGCACCTATCACGTTTCTGGACAACCCGCGGTCCGACAAAATTTTCTCGGCAACATGCACTAAGGTAGCACCGGCAGAACCAGCCAAACCATTGAAAGAAACAAAAGCCTAGGAGGAAGAACCTAGAGCGAGCGGACAAGAGCCTGCAGCCGACCAAGCACCTCTCCCTATCACGCCCAGGCCGAAAAAATCAAGAAGAGAACCAAAGAAGGACTCCCAAACAGGAGGAGGGTGCAGAACGACCACAACAGCAAGAAGAACATGAACTAGACGGAAAGAAATTTAACTCACCATCGCCCTCAACTCCCACACCACTCAACAAAGAGCGATATCCCTTGATGGTGTGGCTACAAAATTCAGAAGAGGCCACTTCAAACGGCCTACGACTCACCCATAGACGAAGAGTCAGTCAAGCTAGCCTTACTGAAATGCAAAGTAAAACTGTTCGACAACTTCAGGATCTTCGAGCCATCCCTCTATAAGAAGCTTCGCTGGGGCTGACCGTACATAAAAGCCCTCGAGCAGCAAACAACAGCTGTATTACGTCCATAGAGAACTGGTTCTTGACATTCTTCTGCTGTCAGAAACTGGAATCAGAGACGACGACAAACAGAAGGTCTTTAGATACAACGTTCTCCAAAAGAACGTTACATGATAGATTTTCGACCGAGCTATGATAGCAGGCGATAAAGATCTGCGGGACAGAGTAGGGAATCTAATGGACGAATCATTTATTTTGATCATACTGAGATGCTGTTTCGGGAATGTCGAGATGAGTGCAGTCTACCAACCTCCCCACCGTCTGTATCTGCCCATTCATGACTTGATCACCCTTTTCAAGAAAGAACACCCAGTATTGTTCTCCGGAGACCTGAACGCCAGGAACAGAACAACGGGATACACAAGGACAGAAGGAATGTCACCGAACGCATCGGGCTGGATTTCCCTATATTCCTATCTACAAGATGAACAAAAGAACACAATCAGAAAAATAGAAAGTTTCCAAAGAAAATTAATTAAGGCGGAATATACAATATATATATATATATATATATATATATATATATATATATATATATATATATTCAGTAAGAAGGACAAAACGTAGAAGGTGGGTCCACTCTTTAATTCCAACGTTTCGGGTTATTACAAAACCCATCTTCAGGAGCTAAAAACAAATTCTAAATGAGTAATCTAAGCTTAAAGACATAAATAACACTACAAGTTCAAAAAAACGACGTTAAAAATATAAAATGAACGTTACGTTACCGAATATAAGACTTAAGCTTTGTAGAAGAAATCTAGGTGAATACACACACACACACACACACACACATATATATATATATATATATATATATATATATATATATATATATATATATATATATATATATATTGTATATCTCTCATGAGCACGAGAGATTGATGAAATAAATCCAGTACACCGCAAGAAAGAGAAAACGGAATCATTTTTTTTCCGTAGTAGGGGGGGATTCGAACCAAGCACACTGAGGCAGCAAGCAAGACCAAAAAATCTTCCGAAAAGACAAGCTTTTAAGGCACGCTTTGCAAGGTCGATTGGGACTGTGAATATACGCGGTGAATATACTATGTATATCTTTCATGAACGCAAAAGAATGATTGGAAAGAATTTTTCGAATTAGGAAATTACTTTTTCCGAAGAACAAATATTCTATTTTTCTGTTTCTTGCGGTATGTTGGATTTATTTTATTGTTCTTTCGCGCTCTTAATATTGAGGCATATGGAATCCCAGGCAGCGCCCGGCGCATCAGGACCAAGTCCTTAGCCTCACCAAATGAGAAACGATCCTGCGCCTGAATGGCCAGGATTTCCTTCTCAAGGAGATACGCAAAACATTTCTTCGAAGAAGCTGGATGCTTCTCTCTGCAATTGACACACTTGGCCACACAAGATTTGGACTCAACGTGTGGGGCTTTGGAGCAACTTACACAGACTTCGGGTTACCCCGACTTTGCACGTCTACAGGAGCGATTCGTATGGGCGAAGCGGCAGTGGCACGAAAGCCTTCACGCGGTAGCGATACCAATCGGCACGGACCGACTCAGGAAGCTTGTCACAGTCGAACGTGACGAAGAGTGTAGGGGTGGGTCTCGAGACCCCTCCCTATTTTCTCCTCACACCTTCGACCTTGATAGCCCCATGGTCGGCCAGCTCTAAGGTGATGTCATCTATGGAGTAGTCCACGAGTTCCTTCACATAAACTACTCCTTTCACGAAGTTTATGGCAGAGTGCAGCATCACATTCACAACCGTGCCATCAAGTGTCCGAAGGGCACTAATCATGGCCGCCCTGGAGGGATTCGATGCATTCGCCAAAAGGCTCCCATCCAAGAAAGGGGACACCTTCGGCTATCTACCAATCACACTAGCTAGATCTCTCCTATGATGGATCATGTTGCCCTTAGCTAACATGCTGCCAACAAATTTTAACTTTGTCTCTGCTACTTGAGTAAAGTTGTTGTATCTAACTAATTCTGCTGCGCTGATTTCAAATCTTTGCTCAGATTTGACCTAACACGTAAGGCTTTTGGGTTATGCAACTAGGCTATATGACTCATTTTGTCACCTTGGATCAATTAATGATATAATTATTACGAGTTTGAAAAGAATGAGACGTTTCTGGGCAAATGTTTGGAATCGGGGCACCCTATTTTGCAATATGTATGTCCTTTTGCAGACTCAAACAAGATATGCATTACATATAAAAGAGGTAGTACTCACCTAACTATAAATTTCTTCAAAAATGTTTGAGATTCTTGCTCTTGCGCTTGTACGTGGATATAGGATCCTCTCGTTGTAGAAACCAGCAGTAGTCACCAATCATGTTTTCGTTGAAGCGGCCTTGATACCTGCTTTCCATCATTGCGATATCTCGGTGGAACCTTTCCCCATGTTCGTTAGTAATATCACCCATATTAGATGGAAAGAAATAAGATAAGAATGAAAGAAATGCATCTTAAGAGACATCCGACACCCCATTCGTTGATAGGCCTTTAGCATATTGTCCACTAGTTCTTCATAGTTTTCAGCCCTATGATTACCAAGGAAGTTTTGCACTACATGGACAAATGAATCCCATACAGCCAACACAAGTGGAGTTAGTTTATTTCTGAACTCCTTCTCACATATCAATTCTCTGATCTCCGGCCCTACAAAAATGCCAGCTTTAAGTTTAGCATCGGTTTTCTTTGCACCAAATTTCTCTCTGAGATACTGGAATCCATCAGAATCATGGGCCATTGCTTTAACAAAATTCGTGATAAGGCCAAGTTCAATATGAAGTGGTGGGAAGTAGATCTTCTGTGTATGTACCAAAGGCATGTGCTTCACATTGTATCGGCCAACTATGTGTTCTTCTCTTTCGGGACACTTTTTGACAATATAATGATTCCTGTCGTCACGGCTGTTCCATAGGCATAAGAAGCACATATTCTTTGTATATCCTAGCTGCAGTCCAAGAAGTAAAGAAATTACCTTTAGATCACCACAGATATTCCACTTATGATGCGAGTAATGAACACCTTCCAAAATAAATTTCATTGAGCCATATATCTTTATCATCCCAACAATAAGTGTGACAGGAATTGAAGGTGAAGGTTTTTTTGCTACCATTGTGTAGCAACACAGCTTTCTGGCTAGCAGTGCTTGCATCGATGAATAGTCTCCATTCATGAAGTAAATGCTCGTTTCCTAGATGATTCATGAGGTCATTAACATTAGTACAGAAACAAGCACCATCTTCTTCTTAATAAAAGGCAGATAAGGCCTCATGGCGTTTACGGAGAGTAGATATTTTTGCACCGTTCTCTAGAAGATTCCATTGCTGTAGTCTGGAGCCCAACAGTTATGCGTTCCCCTTTGACAATGACAAATCCCTCACCAAATCATTCAATCTTTCTTGATATATAAACTGGATCTTCTTTTCCTTAGAATCATCCTCATACATTTCATCGTCATTGTTATCCTCATCTTCATGCGATGAATCATCTTCTTTAACTGCATTAGCTAATGGAGGGACTAGGATTGGCATCTCCATATGGGCCACTGGGTTTCTAGCTGACTTACAATCTGGATATGCAATTTTTGACTTGTTCTTATTTGAGAATCCGGCAATAATTTTAATGCACAAGTAGCAATCAAAAACATGATTTGTTGGCTCACGCCAGACCATTAGTACAGCAAAAGGCATACCCTTCCGTTTGCCATTTAACCACTGTGTGAGCCCCGTATAACACACAGTACAAGATTTGTGAAGTATCCAGGGCTTGTCTTGGTCACCAACTTTACAACAAAAATAATAATTGTATGCAGTTTTTACTCTTTTAGCTATTTTTTTCCGCTGGTTGCTTGGAGTATATCTTCCACAGATAACGCAAAGGTTGTCTGGGCTATTTATACATCATCACTGATTCATGTTTTCAACTTAGTTTGTATATATCCTGTTATATACTTTTGTACAATCTTATTGCATTTACAAATTAATTGAAAGATAAATCTGAAAGAAAAATGCAATTACTCACTGTATGTAAATACCGTTTCAAAACTACTACTATAATGTCTAAATTTGACAACGTGATAAAGCATGAGTGCAACGCAGACACCAAACCCACACAACACATCCTCTCACTACGGTAGCCGAAGCAACACTGCCCATATGTGTAACTAAAGAGTATGTGTGTAACTCAGGAACCTTACGTGCTAGAATAATTCTGATTACATATTCGGAATCAGCATACTCGATTTAGTATAAATCACAAGCTAATACCCAAGTAGCAAAATCATTGTTAACTAGTGTTAGTGGAGTATAGTGTATGGTTATCAATGTGATTTATCTTCGGTTAATAAATCAGCCTAGATAGCGTTTCGAAAACCATACCCATAAATTTTGTTTGATCGAAGATGTCTGCCGTTAGCTTTAGGCCTAGAGGCGACAGCGAAATAAATTAGGGGAATATTGACTTGGGCGTTAAGAAAGAGAATTACACAAATATAAATATATTTATAAAAATCAACGAATGTACAGAGATAAGTAGGATAAGTAATTAGGGTGAATAATATGGTGAAACAATAGAGAGTGAATAATAGAGTAAATAATAATATAGTAATATAGAGTATAATAGAGTATCTTTGATATAATAAATAATATTGAGTTGTAAGTAATATAGTGTAGTAATTTAGAGTATTTTAAAGTATCTATAATGGACTGTGAATTGGGGGCTTTAGACGACGAAAGCGGCGAGTGAAGTGGGCAGAAAGCGTGCTTATTTGGTCGAGCTGGGAACGTGTGTTTGTTTGTTTGTGTGTGAAATTTAAGAGATGTTGTATGGAACAGTATACGTTAATTGAATTGACAAGAAAATAAATGAATTAATTAATTATTAAGTTTAACATAAATGATTTGATTTACAAAAGTTGAAGTAAATTAATTTGGAAGATTTAATAGACAAAGTTAAGTAAAATGATTAAATTAACAGTTAAAGTAAAATAATTAAATAATTAAATTAATAAAGTTAAAGTAAAATAATTAAATGATTAAATTTACAAGTTAAAGTAATGCATAATGAATTATTTAAATGACAAAAGAATTGAATTTTATACATAATAAATGATGATATATACATTTAAGTTTCCCAGGAGGTTTTTATTATAGGAATGCCCAGAGGCATTGCTATAGGAGCGAATAACAAGGAAGCGTTTGAAGCCAGTGTACTCGAAAACGCAAGGTAGCCTCTGAATGAGGGACCCCGACGTAATCGAGGCTCCGCTCTGCGCAGTTTTTTTTTCTGGGACTCCCTACCCGGGGGAGCAACAGGGCCGGACGTGCCGATCTTGGCTTGGTCGCTTACCAAAAACAGGAGCAAACCCGTCCGTCCCCGTGGCTCCCACGGAGAGAGAGAGAGAGAGAGAGAGAGAGAGAGAGAGAGAGGAGCCAGAGTCTTTTTCTTTTTAGGAAGGAGGGTGGAGAATAAACCCACTTCTCTCCTCCACCGGTAGGAGCCCCCAGGCCAGGTGGGCCGGCCTCAAGAAGATCCTTCTCTGAAATGGCGAAAGTCTTGCCTATCACAGGAGCACCAGCCGGGAGAGGAGATCCCTCCTCTCCTTCTGAAGACTCCGGGACCCGAGCCGTCTTGTGCTGGATAACCACAAGGACCATGTCCATTTCAAAGGTTGCTTACGTGTAGCCATCCCCACCCCCGATACATCACAGATCCCATTCACGTTCCTTTTTCACCCAATGTCGGCGAACCGACATCCATCGATGAAGAGAGGGGGCACGTATAGTGACCCCCTGTAGGCTCTTGACGCACGAGTGCAGGATGATAGGGGCACGGACCGACGGGCCCTACCATCCCTTGCTCGCTTAAGGTGGTTGGTCCTATTGAGCCGTTTCCCTCGGGAACGGTCAATTATTGGTCGCCTGCCTACTTTCTTGGCAGTCCCCTTGAAAAGTAAAAGGATAACTAACGCTGAAGAAAGAAAGTCGAACCAAGAGCGACTCTAGATAAGGGGATGAGAGGGAGTCGCTACACATGTAGTTCTAGGAGAGGAGTAAGCCTCCTCTCCTGTCAGAGTTTCAGGGGTTCCCCTGCGAAAGTATAGTGGGGGGGGGGGCTCCTTTTTTTGGAGGAGTTGCCTGAAGGCGGCTCCGTCGCTGGTGAATGGAAAAGGGAGAGAGGTTTGTTTATATTGTCATCATTGGGCATGGTGACCCTATTAGTGATACGGGAAGCAAACGCTAATCACCCCGCGCAGTAGCCCGCTCTGCAAGGGGTGAATACGGGGCCACAACACCAGCTGCCGCCATTTGCGGCCAACACTCCCGCCTAGTTTCTTGGCAGCCCATCAGCTAGGCGGCTCCACCTTAGGCTCGGCGTAAAAATGATCGACATTGAACAGAGAAAGAAAGGGGGTGTGAGGGAGGTGTGGGTCCCCACCCACACATCCCTCACCCCCCTTTTTTTCTCTGTTCAATGTTGTTAAAAGCAAGTTGTTAAATACCCACCAAACGAGGCCGGAGCTCAGGGGTGAGGGCACGTTGTTCCCTTCCCCCTCAGCACTGATCCGGGATAGTTGGGTGAGAGAGAGCTGGTTGGCGTCTACCCTGCAGAATTAGAAGCTGACAAGAGAAAGTTATGGGGGAGGTTGTAGGGACAGTGAATGTACCAGGGATTACCTGGGCTATATCATCCGCAAACTGGAGATATAATAAGTCCTCCTTTATCGGAGTTGGTAAATCTATTGTGCAGATTAGATAAAGCAGGAGGTTCAGACAAACTTCCTGTGGGACTCCAGCCTCGAGGAGGAACTCTGGTCCTTAGTGCCCTTCTCTCATGATCCTGGCGCACCGTTCCATGACGAAGCATCAGATGATTCGTTCCAGGATTGGGTCTAGCTGAAGGTTCAAAATCTTATGTTGAAGGCCCCTGAGCTAGACTTTATCGAAGGCCTTTGCACGTCCCTTAGTACGATGTCAATATACTTCCACCCGCTCGGCACTTCGCGATTTTCTCGGTTAGGAGCGCGAGTGCGGTGTCCGTTCCGCGCTTCTTCTGGAACCTGTGTTGTGGGTTGTGGGTCCCCTTCTCATCAAGTTGATTCTGAAGTCTGTTGGCTAGGATCTTTTCCAGAATCTTGCCGATTATTTCCAAAAGGGAGATAGGCATGTAGTCCATCGGCTGTTCTGGCAACTTTTTCTCCTATGAGATAAAGATGATTTTTATCATCTTGTATGCGTCACGGAAGTAACCAGTTTTCAGGACCACATTCATTACGTTGGTGATGCCCTGAAGCAGGCATCGGGGAGAGTTTCCCAGATTGTTTTTGGTAATCCTTGTCCACCAAGGAGCTCTTTGCTTGAAGGATTTGAGCGTGCTCAGGAACTCATCAGCAATGATCGGTCGGTCGTGGCCCTCCATTCTCCTCTCCTCGGAAATGTGCGGGTGGAGATTCGTGCGGCGGATTATATTATTTAATACGTCAATCACCTGGCCTTCGAAGTCCAGGTCGAAATCCTCATTCTTTTCTGGCGTGATGGAGAATATTTGTCGCCAGTACCTCCTGAACCTTCTTTCGAGTCTCTGGATCTTTTATGGTTCCCCATGTTCTTCCAGCCTGATTTTCTCCTTCGGGGACATACCCCTCAGTTTTTTATATTCCTCCAAAATTTCTGGGAGGTCTGCTCTGTGTCGAGCCCCTCGATAATTCCGTCCCATATTGCCCGTTGCTGTTCGTTAATCCGTTCTTTGAGTTCCTCTCTGAGTTTTCAGAGTCTTCTGGTGCGATCTCTGCTTGGGACAAATTGCCTGACTTCCTCGTGTTCTGAGGCAATATCTCGCATCTCCTCGATCCACCTGGGTTGTGGAGGGCTTTTATGTGTGATGTATGGAATACATCTCTTCCCCGCTTCCATGATCAGGTGTGTTATCCGGTTTATTTCTTCGTCATTATCTTCCAAGGTAGCTTCGCTTAGGTTGGCTGGTTCAAAGCTGTTGAACATTCGCTTGTACAGCTCCCAGGTGGCTTTTGCAAAGCTTTTCCTCAGTGGGATAGGACAGGAAGCAGAATAGGTGCGAGGGAGATGGTGGTCATGATGGAGATATAATCAATTGGAACCGTGGGGCCAGGCATACTGACCAGATTGAAAGGGAAGTTGGTGCTTGTTAATATTATATCCAGGGCTGTCGCTGATCCTTCAGTGATGTAGGTCGGAAATTCTGGCCGGTCTCTCTCAAGTCTATCCCCCGGTCAATGACAAGCTGCAGGTTTCTGCCCCTCTCATTTGTTCTGGTGTAGCCCGAGGCCCTCAGTCTAGCTTTGGGGTCACCCCCTATGAATACATTCCTGCGGTGGGCAGTTAGGGTTAGTAGATTATTGATGGGCAAATATGGACGTCGTGGTGGTTGGAATGCTGTTGCAATCATGAGTCCTCTAAAAAGTGTCGGGATTTCCCCAGCTACGAAGGACTCATCTAGTTCTGGTAGCCTTTTGGAGGTGATGTTCCTTCTTATGGCGATTGCAGCACCATCGAATCTATCTTACGAGTTCTTTGCCAGGACGCGGTAGTTCGGGATTTTCATCCGAATGTTATTCTTGTTGACACCGTGTTCAGATACTAGGATAATGTCGGGGTCCCTCTTTCTGAATATGTTGCCATATTCATTCGCTTTTCCCAACCATTCATTCGTGTTTACTGTTAAAATTTTTAAGGTGTTGTTTATGTTTTCCATGTTTTGAGATAGTCGTTTCGCGAAATTTCACAAGTGATGAAATGCGTGTGATTATATGTGCATGCAATTCTAAGAGAAGTTATTTGTATATGTGCGTTAAATGAAATCAGGTTCTCGTCACGGAATGATTGAATTATTAAAGATTACATAAAATAAATGAATGAATGAATTGTAAAAAAGTTATGCATAAAATAATTGAATTGCAAAATGTTATACATAAAATAAATGAATGAATTATTAAGTTATACATAAATTATATGAATGATTTAAATGACAAAAATTAAGTAAAATAAATGAATGATTTGAATTTTATACATAATATATATATTTAAGTTTCCCAGGAGGCTTTTATTATAGGAATGCCCAGAGGGCATTGCTATACGTGCGCATAAAGTATTCAGGTAAGAATTTTCGTTGACTCATCGTTCTCAAGTTTGATGTAGGTTTTTGTCAGGGCTTGTGTTGGGTGGGACATTTTTGCTGCTTGTGCATATGAAGTTGTTCTCCTCTTCTCTTTTTCCTCTTTCTTTGCAGGTTGTTTTCTTTTGATTATATTTCTTTTCATGGGGCAAGCCATGGCTAGTGCTCTGTGGCCCTGCCCGCAGTTGACACACTTCTCGTTCTTCATGCAGTTTTTACACCTATGACCCCTTTCACTGCACCCGGAGCATGTCTCCTCTGCTTCTTGGCAATCTTGGGTGGAGTGCTGCTCCATTTTGGATAAGCGGAAACACATCTGAACCGGCGTGAATTTTTTACGCTCAATCTGGTCCCCACTGATCTTTGCGTGGAAAAGTAGGAGACTCTTTTCTTTGCCCCTCTGGGCTATCTCCGTCTCCTTGAAGATCACCTTGAATCCATGAGTGTATTCTTGTTTTTTTTTCTTCGGTTTCTGAACTTTATTATTTCAGAAACTTTCGCCCAGCTCTGATTGGCTTCTATCTCTTCTGCTATTTCCTCATTCGTGCGATCACCTATCTAGGATTCGAGTCAACGGCAAATCACGCTGCGGTGGCCCTGGATGTGGTGTGGCACTGCGGGCTGGAGGTTTATCTCCTGGAATGCGATAAGGCCATCTTCCTTGCTGATCGTCTCGATGTCCTTCTCCCTCTCGCAGATCGCCAAGTAACCGGTTGGGGTCTCTATTAGGCGAATGACTGCAACGCTGAGTTTTCCGAAGATCGTTTCGAAAATTTTGCCTCTTTTTGGTTTGGCCTGGCCATTGATTACCCTGAGGGGTATTCGTGTTCCCAGATCCATTGTCATGTTTTCAAGGTTAACCCCCCTTGTGGTTCTTGCGAGGCAAGCTCGCAGGGTAAGCATACTTCTGATATGCGGTGTGTAATTTGGTAAGCAGTGAGTGTGTATTAAAAGTATTATTTCCCTAGGGTCACTCTTCCCCCCACACACACTTTTTAAGAAACCTTGTACCCCAGAGGTTTCGCTTTGGTGGTGAAAGTTGGGTAGAATGTCGTAATGGCGCGTTATGATGAGATGAAGGATGATTAAATAGGTGTGAGACTTAGTGGGATCCTCCCGCGGGATGACTACTGACGGACTCATCGACAACGCCGCTCCCCGGGGGCGTTTGAATCGCGATTGCTCCCACCATACACAGAGACGATTATGTGACCCTCTGTGGTCCTGAGATGGAACTCCGCGGTAATTAGCAACATTGTTATCCACTGTGGGCTAATCCTCAAACCAGCTTCCTCCAATGCCCCCAATTATGTCTTCTCTAGTGAGCGACATAGTTGGGCAAGGCTGTGTACCCCGATTTCCCTCCGTGGGGCCGCTGTGAAGCGGGGGTTGGGGTGATGGTTTTATCCGATCATCTTCTTAAAAAGCGTAGCTTGAAAAAAATATGATGAAAATGATGCTGAAAAGTCGTGAAATGGTGTAGGAGTGATAGAGTATAATCCATCTTGTTATTTTTCTTTCTTCTTCTTCTATTTCTTGAAGCTTCCTCGTCGTCAAGAAGAAGCGATTATGGAGGCGTTTTCTGGCAGATTTTGGTCAGTCCTTTGCCGCCTTCACCAAAACTTTTCCGCTTTTGCCGGTTGCTGACTTATGCCCAAGAAATCCGATCAGTCACTATATTTTTTTTCCTGAGGGAAGTAGTGAGTGTGAGAGATAGTGGTCTACAAAAATAGTGGGGTTGGGAATAATGTTGAAAATAAGGAAGTCTAAGGGTTGCAAGATTTGCAAAG
This sequence comes from Ceratothoa steindachneri, assembly GCA_963969495.1. Lineage (NCBI taxonomy): Eukaryota > Metazoa > Arthropoda > Malacostraca > Isopoda > Cymothoidae > Ceratothoa > Ceratothoa steindachneri. The sequence goes on from OZ018327.1 coordinate 54,772,218, forward strand.
TTGCCTGGAGATAAGACTAATCTCTTTCTTTGTTTTTAATATTGTTCCTGTCATATACGTATATACCAATGTATATATATATATATATATATATATATATATATATATATATATATATATATATATATATATATATATATATATATATATATATGTTCAAATTTAGCGTTCTTGTTGCCTTGACGTGTTGTTTGGTTCTTTGGTTGCTATTTATCTTTGTTTATTGTCTCATAACTGATGCTTACGTGTATTCTATTTGTATTAGTATATGTTTATGTTAGTTTCTTTGATGTTTGGTTGTCTTTGTGTGTTTTGTGTTTATGTTTATTTGTTTCTTGGTTATTGGTTGTATTCATGTGTGTTATATGTTTCATATTTATGTTTTGTACTCTTCCTGTTACTTCTTAGTCCTCGTTGGTTGAGTTGGGATCTTCATCTGGTTACTGGTCTAATCGAGTTCGTTCCTTGTAGTCGGTTGTGGTTCTTCTTCGGTCTTCTTGGTAGTTCTTTTTTATGCAAAGTACGGGACAACTGCGTTCCCAAGCATGTTGACACTGCTTGGGAATCTTGAATGGCATGGACCTCGTTGGTTTTCATCGATGAGTGCTCTAATATCCTCGGTGTTGTTTGACATTATTTTCTCTTTCATATCTGACGCTCTTTCCTTTAAGAATGTGGTGAGCGGCCAAATATTCGTCGCTCTGTGCCTCCTTCTTTCCCTTCTGTGTGTATTGGTGATAATATACATGCTGAGGTTTCTGAAGGTATATAGGGTTCTGACTGCCGAAGATGCGTTTTGGATCCCTTCTTTGACGTGTTTCTATTCGTGTTTTTCTGTATTCTTGCGTTCAAAGTAAGGACACCCGAGCCGAGCCATCTTATTTTAAAAGAGCCCTACCGTTTTCTTTGGAAAGATAAAATACTACTTTTTTCGGGCACGTAAAACTGACATGAGCGCTTAAGCTCCGTACATCGTTCCCCACCGGCGGGCACCGTGAAATCGTGGACCCGGACTGCTCATAACCCTCGCTCCAACTCTGCCAGTCGACTGTGATTATGGCATAATTGGGGGAATTGACGGAAGCTGGTTTGAGGTGTAGCCCACAGCAGAAGTCAATTTCAGAGGCTCTCCGGGAAAAGGGACGGACTGCGAACCCTGTTGATTTTATTTTTAGCTTTATCGATGGGGGTTTACCACCCAGGATCACAGATGGACAAGCAACCGTCTCTATGCTATGGGGGATGCAGTCGCGAATTTAAAACCCCAATTAGGGCGGCACCCCCGGGTGAAGGAAGTTAATTCGGCCTTCACCCTTCATCAAGTCCGCCATAATTCACCCCTTGGGAGGATCTCTGCCCGGGTCCATCCCTTCATCATCCATCACCCCATCAATTGCAGAACTGGTTCGCGGGAGCACGGGGCCACACTACGGCGGGGGAAACCCCTTTTCTGAATTTTCATCTCACTCACCTAAGCGCATAACACATCACTCACATTAAACTTTCATTCACAAAACACAATTCAAGAAAGAAGACCAGAAGAAAGAAGAGGACTAGCAGAACAAGGGCCCTCCCTTCAGGGAAGATGGATACCACGAAGATCGTCCCCTCAGGGATCTCCCCGCCCGATCAGTTCCGGCCAAGAGCGAAATATGCCCCATCAAGAAAAATAAAAACAAGAATAAACGTATAGAACGAATCAAGGAAGAGTATTACAACCATCCACCGCCGAAGGCAGTCCCTAACAGGGACCCCAGACTACCATGAAGATAAAATAACACCTTACAATGCATAGAGACAACCTAAGGTTCTTAAGCATTAACACCAGTGGATAGAAAACACAAAGAGTGCAGTACGGAAACATTTTCAGAACAATTGATGTCGATATAATCCTAATTCCAGAATACGGAGTCAACACTAATGGTGAAACCATCAAAATATGGAATTACGAAGTGTTAACTGTAAACCACTCTCAAGAAAGTTACGACGGAGCAGCCATTGCGGTAAAAAGGAAATCAAGTACAAGCAACTTAAGAACCTAGAAGAGTATTACCTCTTGCTGTGGATTGCAACTTTCAGGATGTTACTGCTGCAGTCTACTGTGATGAGAGTATCAGTGATTCCTTCATACGAGGGTTAAAAACTTAGAACATTCGTGCACGACTCCTTGAGAATCAAAAACTTACATTAACCGATGCTATTCAACAAGCTCGTGTTGAGATCGGAATCATACTTAGTTACACCCGGTCATGTACCTGCTAGTGTGGCGGCTGTTCCGGGTACATCTATGACCTCTAGTAATGAAGAAAAATGTGAAGAAGTTAGCCTTCCACTTACAGCAGCTGTTTCAAAAAAATATTTCAAAAATAAGGCAAACATGCTACAATTGTGGTGGTCGTAGCCATCCTGAGGATGACCGAACACTTTGTCCAGCTCGCGATGTAATTTTTCCTAAATGTGGGAATCTTGGGCACTTTGCAAAAGTTTGTCAGTCAAAATCCAAACGTCCTGTTTCACTATCTTCTGCGACGCTTGGTTCCACTTGCGCTACCAGTGGCTTGCTATTGTCTAGTGTTTCTGTTGAATTGAACGGAGATGCCCAGTTACTTCAAAGTCTGATTAATAGGTGAATTTCAGAGAATTTTACAAATGAGGCTGTAGTGCAAGCTATGCATCTTCCACTTCTTGAAAGATCACCTGCTGTTTCGATAGCGTCTTCTTCCTTCTCAGTAAATCTTAAAGGTTACTGTATTGTTAACGTTTAGATGAATGGTCGCACTTATGAGAATGTCAAAGCTACTGTACTTCCAAACGCTTGTACTGATATTATACTTGGCTTACCATTTTAAGAGTGCAAAAAAGCGTTAGGAATCGGGTTTCCGTCTTTCAATGATTTATGAATCAGTATATAACCGATAACAAACTATGTAACACTTATGCCTATCTCGACGACATAACAGTCTGCGTAAAAACGAAAGAAGAACATGAAAGCAATCTAAAGCGTATCGTGGAAGCTGCTTCTAAATATAATCTCTCCCTGAATTCTCAGAAATCTAAGTTTTCTCTAACCTGAACTAATATTCTTGGTTAACAAATTTCTGAAAGCAATTTGAAACTCGATCCTGAACGAATGAGGCCTTTGCTAGAATTACCCATATAACGTAAAAAAATCCTCGCAGCGTTGTTTGGGTTCGCAACTATTCAAAGAAAGTACGGCTTCTTATAGATTGCTGCAGATTTCCTTTATCTCTCCAGGCTATTCAAGCCTTTGAAACTTTACAGACTGACATTGCCAAATCTTCAGTGAGAGTTATTGATGAAGACGCCCCCTTTTCCGAGGAAACGGATGCATCAGACAATGCAATCGGTGCCACCTTATCACAGTGCGGACGACCAGTGGCTTTCTTCTCAGAAAAGAGACACTACATCGTTGAAAAAGAAGCGTATGCGGTGGTACAGAGCATACGCAAATGGAAGCCCTTTTTGGCTGAGAGACATTTTACTGTAGCAACTGATCAAAGAGCTGTGTCATTCATGTTTGATTCCAATGTAAAAGGTAAATTCAAGAATGATAAGATCATGCCCTGGCGTATGGAATTACTTCCATATTCATCATCGCCCGGGTCATGAAAACGTTGTTGCTGATACACTATCATCACGGTCGTAGTGTAACGCCACTTCGGATATTACAAGTTTAAAATCGCTTCATGAGAGTCTCACAGTCATCCTGGAGTCCAGCAGATGCTACATTATGTTCGTGCTAAAAACCTTCTTTACTATATCTATGAAATCCGCCGTATTACTGCTGATTGTCGGGAATGTGTTAAAATTAAACCGCGTTTCTTTAAACCAGAAAATACTTCCTTGATACGGGCGACTGCGCCTTTACAACCTCTTTCAATTGATTTTAAGGGTCCGCTTCCAGTTTCCTCGCACTCGTCGCGTTATCTCATTGCAATTGTTGATGAGTTTAGCCAATTTCCGTTTGCTTTTCCATGCTGCGATATGTCATCCAAAGGAGCTATTTGGTCTACCAGCATACATACTGTATATTTATTCAGACTGCAGCCTGCCATTCATTTGCAAGGAAGTGAGAGAATTTTTACTATGTCTTGGTGTAAAAAGCAGCCACACCCCTCCATAGAACCCCTGTGGAAATAGCCAATGTGAGCGCTATAATGGCATTATTTGGAATACTGTGAAGTTGGCTTTTCAATCTCGAGGTTTTCTATTAAGTGCATGGCAGGATGTGTTACCTGATGCCTTACATGCCATACGTTCACTACTTTGTACCTCTACAAATACCACAGCACATGAACGACTTTTTACTTTTAAGAGACGTTGAGTTAGTGGTTCGGTCCTACCTTCTTGGCTAATTGAACCTGGAGAAGTCCTCCTCAAACGATTTTGTAATCGTAGTACATACGAACCAGCTGTGGACGTCGTTGATCACATGCTCGTGTGAAATTCCCTGATGGGAGAGAGAGCAGTGTTGTTCTGCGTACGCTCCATGACCTAGGAATATCCCACCTAATGATTCCGAATCCCGAAATCCAGGTGTCCTTTCCGATCCAGCTTCCAATCTACTACTACTAACTTTCCTCAAGCCAACGAGAAGATATTGGGAAATGAGCAAAAAAAAATTATCCAGATACTCGTACAAGAAGATCAATCTCATGTTGCCAATAACAGTGAGAATAGTCCAAACAATCTGACAATACAGTTACCTGGCCCTAGAAGATCTTTAAGCGCTCATCAATCTGTACGTCGTTTAGATTTGTAATATTTTCGATTTCTAATGAATTTTGATGCCTTACTTCAACTTTCTTTATCTAGTGTATTTTGTAATTTTGAAAAGGAATGCATTCTTTTTTTGGTGGGAGTGACTGTTATATGTTCCCCTTATTCATTTATATTTGTTCATATGTATTCATGTTACTAATATTTTGTTTTGTTTCCTTTCTAGATGTATTATGAATATAGTTGATTAAACCCTGTTTAAATCATTTCTATCATTACAATAAAAGCTTGTAAGGGAGCTATGCTCACCACTACTCATAACTTTTTTTGTTAGAGGTCGGATTAGTGTTCTGCTTATTAAGGGATTACTACTCCTTTCGCCAATCAATTATAATTAATCGAAAGTTTCTATGAGATATAATAAACGCCGTGTTCTTTTTCAGTGAGTCAATTTTGGGGCAGACTAATTCGTACTGAAAGATAATATTAATGTCGTCTGCTCTTGTTAACTTTATAAATTTGATTAATTGAGGCGAATATGAGAAGATAATATAATTATCAACCAGTTTTTTAGTTGGTTCTTGATCTATAGTGAGAGTTTTCTATCATCCATAAGGGATACTGCAGTTCAATAAATGTTTGAGGGATTATTTTAAATTCATACAGTAGGAAACAAGGATCACATAGGCGATACTTTCTAAAGAAAAGGGAAGAAACTACAACCGTTTTAACATATTGACTATGGCAAGAAAAATAATGATTATAAGCATTAGAGTTGGTTAGTTTACGGTAAATAGAACAATATGTTTTTATTTTAGATATTTTGATGTCAAGAAAAGGCAGTGAGTTGTTTAGCTCACATTAAATTTTAATGATGAGGTCGATGTTGTTTAAATGTCAAAAAATAGCAAATATGTTATCATTAATTGATCAAGTGGTACACATATCATCAGCATAGCGGAATCATGTTATGGGAATAGGTAAGATATTCTTATGGAGGAGGTGTTTCTCAAAATTTCCATGAGATTACATAGGATCAGGGAAAGGGGGTGTCGAGGTATACCTGTGTAGACTAGCTCGGCGCTCATAGTCGTACACAAGCACGGGCAGACAGCTGACCACAGGCCACTTGAGATTGTTCGGGGCGATTAATAAAGAGTGCGATTTACGGTTGACCGGGTTTTTTGACTAATGGCTTGACAAGTTACAATTCAAAGGATATATAAATACAATACCCCCAAATATAATTTTAATATATATAATAAAAGGGGCAATATATATATATGTATATATATATATATATATATATATATATATATATATATATATATATATATATATATATATATATATATATATATATATATATATCACCCTTCAACGCATCCAGAGTTAGAGTGATAGTTAAATGAATTAAGTGAAGATTAACGAGGTAATCTTGGGATGACCATACAAGATCGCTTTACCTTCAAGCGCAGGCGAATTAGTTGGGTGGTGGAAGACAATGGCGCAGGTCTTCAAGAAGATACTTCGGGAGTCCTAACGAAGAGGACTCAAAGATGGGGTTGGGTTACTTCGAGATGATGAATAAGATTTTCTCTGCTCCAGAGAGACAATGTCAACTCGAGACGACCCTGCAGATCGGCAGTGAGTCTCAGTCTCAAAAGAACTGGAATCTTGAAGGAGTGGTGAAGATGAGAGGGCCACACAATTCTCCAGGAAGAAGGAGGCTCGATAGCTTTCCTCAGAACAGAGGCCAAAGCTTAACGAAGGTAGATCTGCTGACGAGATCTTTGACGACATACGACGACGGGTTACGGGGTTCATGGGAAACAGACGGCAGTCTGAACCGAGTGGATGGCGGGTTTTCAATCTCCATGAGAGATGGTGAGCTTTGGGTTAAATACCCGGGTGGCTGATTATTAGAGAATTTGTATGAAAAAGACAGGCCTTGACCAAGAACAATCTTTGGATCTTGAGTCGACTGGTAACGAAATCAAATAAAATTAATCAAATTTCCCTGTGGGATAATAATTCATAAGACTATACTGGAAAATTATTGGATTTACGGTGATAAAAACACACGTGAGATTATCTTCCATCCCATTGAATAATAATACTCAGTATTTTAACATTATTTCAACAGGGCCAATTGAATTCCCAGATCACCAGGATCGAGTGTTCTGAGTTCAAGATCATTGATTGATTTCGAGGTCAATTGTGAGTGGTACGAAGAGAGCCCCTCCAGCATTTGGAGATGTGTTGTTGGTGCCCTGACGAAGATAAAAATAAAGTTTTCCTCGCCTCCAAAAGTAAGGGCAGTGGGTTATTTCTCGGGTCCAGCAACTCCCTGTTATTTCCTATTGAATTTTCGGAGTTTTCATCACTCTAACTCTGGATGCGTTGAAGGGTGATATTCACACTTGTGTGACACACAAGCTGTCCACTGTCCTCAGCCCCAACCAGAGAGGCAGATGCTACAGAGTGAAATCCCGTACTAAGTCATACTAGTCGTGGCCAAGAGCGCAAGACTTAAAGATGTCAGGTTACATACGGGAGACGGATCTTTTAGTTGGCCTGGCACCCAAAAAGGCAGTAAAACCGCGTCCCCATCGGAAGTATAGCCTTAAACATCCGAGAACGGCTGCCGAGAATCTGGAAAAATAGGCTCCGATAAGATTCTGTTGAAGAATGTATAGGAAATGACACGCCTCGTCATCTAGATGTAGTAACATGGCGTACGGGATATCGAGTAGACAAAAGACGTTATACGGGCAGGAAGTGAGAGCGGAATAAAACTCAATCAGTGAAACACGCCATTGAAAACCTGCCCCCCCCCCCCCCGCAAGCTAAGTTCTTGCCGGCTGGCTACAGTGACCAAACGGCGTACTTGGAATACTGGCGACGGAGCAAGTGTGTTTTGAAACTAAATGCAAACTTGCCCTCGCCATCGAAATCCACACAGGGTGAAATCGTTTGGAAGGAGCCTGCAGGGCCTATAAGCATATCGCTTTTCTCTGAAAGCCGTCTCAGCATCAGACAAAAACAGAGAAGCGGACGGCGAGCAAAACGGCTGGAAGTTCGGGGAACAAAGAGAGGTCAGGCCCACGGCGAGGAGAGTACCGTAGAAGAACTCATCAGCCACCTATAAAAAAATCCAAACAACACTTAGGCTGGCTTCTCAGGCAACAGTGAATCTTCCAAATATATTTGAATGGGAAAGTGATTGATCTTATAGGAGTCATCAACCACCCCACCTGTGGTACGTATAATCATATCACTTCTCTCTGAGGGAGGTCTCACACTTGACCGACAACCAGGGAAGAAGACGGGGTGCAAAATGGACAGAACTAGAGAGAAGTCAGGGCTACGCCGATGAGAGGGTCAGAGAATAACTAAACAGACGCCTCAACCAACACAAACTACTTGACTGAGATAGAGCTCACTCATTTCCTAGTAGGGCCACCATAATCGATGTAAGCAGCACCGATGGCGCTTGTGAGGCATCTTACAACATGTCTGCAAGGGTTAGGCCCAGGGGATTGTTCGTCCAATCACCCTTGACGGACTTTCTACCTTTCAGTTCTCCGATAGAGAAAAGGGCTCGGCAACCGCGCCACGATGCGTCGGACCTCCTGCTGATCGAAGCCAGCTGAAGGTGGAATGTGGAGAGACGACAGAGTAGCGCTTATCCAGATGGACCCGGATGGCTTCTGCCTTCCGAACAGCTACCATCTGGTGGGGGTAGCGAAACACATATACCCGGAGAGGGTAGACAGGATGGAAAATGCATCCAACAGAATCTCTTCAAGACAGACTGATAAGGAAGAAGAAGCAGGTCTCCTCAGCTCAGACTAATTAGTTCGGCGCCCGCTGCAATTCCTTTGAAGAAAATGCACTTCATTCCTACCATGAAGGAACTAAGGCTTTTTTCACGCAGAAGACCGTCACTGAGATGGCTGTGACTCGCTGGAAGATAAACCTCGGAGGGAGACTGACCGGCTCGACACGAGAGTCATGTACTTCTCATGCTTCGAATCGTTCTGCTAGGGGTGGCTCTTTGTGAGCCCTGGTTGAGCCGAGAAAACTTTGGTGGTACAATTCTTTCGGGGGCTGGCTACGACCTAAGTGTGGATTTCTTCCTCTGTGTTGAGCGATTCGGTGAAAGAGTGCGATCGCTTCATTTTTATGCGAAATGACCACGCATGGAGAGAGGGGGTTTCGGTATTGGCCTGGGCAGGAAATGAGTCCAAAGTGCTGCCAGCCGGATCAGGGGGATGCCCGGGAAGGGGGGGGGGGGTAGAACACGTAGGGCTTTTAATGGGCGTGGCTACCTCGCTAATAGGTCTGGAATGGCCATGAACATAGGATGCTTCTTTAGGTTGGGAGGCTTAGAAGTGTCAGGTGACACTGACTGAAACCTAACCAAATTACTAGGATCTATATGGCCAGGACTTCGGGTCCAAACAAGTACGAATCTCAATCATCTAGGAAAACTAGGTTCTATCCTCCCAAGTCCACACATTGGGCCTTACACAAAGCATCTTTATCGTATAAGGCTTTGGATATGACCAGACTTATCACGTTAGTTAGTCGACGCCAATCCTTCCTTTATCCAGGAAGATCCCTGACCGGATAATGAAATCTACATAAAGGTCAGTATGGCAATCGCTGATGAATACCAGGGGTCGGTCCTCTTTGGGAAGAGATATCAGGAAGTATTGGGTTTTGACTTCAAACAGCGTTCAGGCGGAACCTTCGTCGGCCCTGTGCAGCGGGACGTGTTCCGCGTCACAGGGATGTGGATATAGATACCAATCAACAGGATTCCTTGGAACAGAGTGTGTGTGTGTGTGTGTTGTGAAGGCGGGAGAGGAAAGAAAGCAGTGTTGTGATTGGCTATGTGTGAGGCGTCCACCAATCGGTAGCTAGATCTCTACGAGTGCTAACGTTTGTGTCCGCTCATGCCGGGATAGAGCCCAGTACCGCGACGTTGGGAGGCCAACGCCGTTTACATTGTTTATTCGTGTGGCCAAATCGATGGCAAGGATACCAGCTCCATGAAAACGAGACGAAAGTATTGACAGGGTAAGGATACCCTGCACCCTCAGTGAGTCTATCTCCCTGCTTCCTCGACACTCCATTGAACTTGATCGCTCCCTGGTCGGCCAGATCTTTAGTAATATCGTCAAAGAAATAGTTTACTAGTTCCTTAGCATACAATACCTCTTGTTGTGGCGGGATTACTTGCAATAGTGTTATTTTCTGTAGGAGCACCTTTTAATTTAGCCCTCTGGGCAGGGTTAGCCATTGTAACCAGAATGGTCCTGCAGGAACGTGGTGTCCTTCGGACAACTTTCTGCCAATATGAGGAAATATCAGACGTGGATATTATCAGTAGCTGAACGGATTTCATCTTTCCCCAGCCAGATTTGTGCGATAGATATTTGCAAGTCTCGCAATTGTCTCAAAAATTTGGATCAACTCTCGTAAATTTGAATTTCTTTGGTCCATTCAACTTTTGGCGCGTCTATCAGAAAGCCTAAGATTGAGGAATAGAAGATAAATAGAGCGAATCGAAGGAAACAGGAAAACTGAAAATGATTAGTGATGAAAAACACTATAATAGGAAATTTCATTATCCTTTAATATACTGGAGCCATTGGGATGCACTCACCACAGCCCAAAAAGAATTCTTAAGGTTGTTAAGGCGAATAAACCGTGTATTGGAAATTCCTTTCGGGATCCTCTGGTTACGTTCATTAATACTCGAATACATTTTCACATAGTGTAATGGCAGAGAAACACCACCTCTGATAACTCATCGTTGTATGCAAAGGATCAGATATATATATTTATAAAATACACTAATATATAAATCAATTAATAGTATCCATTTGGGACTGCCTATGTATGATATGTTCTCTATTTATATAAACAACTAGAATGACCTGAACACTCTGTACCTAATGTTGTTCCTGTACTCCATTTGGAAAAATAATAAAACAAGTTTTATACCGAAGGCATCTTTTATATTGTAGATAAAGAGGAGTAGACAAAGGGGCAAAGAAAAAAATAATAGCGTAGGCGAGTTGCGAACAGCTTCCCGCGTCGCTGGACCACTGTTAGCCAGCGGCGAATCCACTCGGCCATCCTGAGTCTCAAAAAAGACTCATTCAAACGAAGCTTTCAAGCCGCTCGCCTGCACTTCTCGTACGCTATAATATCACATTAAATAAACAAAACAACATCGCAGGAAAACTTAAAACATATCCCGATCTACCTGATTTATCAAATATTTCCCCCCAAATTGCAAACGACTGAGACAAAACAGTAAATCACAATGTAAAGAACATTCAAGTAACGCTGAAGCTAAAAAACATTTTAAACTAAAAATCCATTATTAGTTATTCTCTCTGAGACGCTCGACTCTTTGGAAATTAGGCTCAATGCGCACTTTAGCCTGTCCATACGTTTACAGGCCGGGTCCAAAGACCCGATTCCAGGGAGTAGAAATAGTGTCCTGGAAGAAGTCCAGAGATGGCTTGCGTTCACACACGTTCTCATCACAGACGTACCCATTGGGGCAGCAGTGCTTCTTGTCAGGACAACACGTTGCCTAGAGATGGTAAAGGAAATGTTATTTTATTTAATTTACCAGATATAAATTAATAAATAACGAATTAAACCACTATGCTTCAAGAAGGCGTTCAGGTCTTGTAACTACTTCTTCCCTGCAAAAACTTAAATGGTGACAAAGTGTGCTTGTAAGGTGAGAAAGATTTTTTTTAAGATTATAAGAAATTAAATCCATCAAAGAACAGGTCAAGTCTTGGCTCTCCCAATTTAATATACCTAGCCAGGTCAAATATTTCTTTAAACGATTACACGTTTCCACATCTCTGAAAGAAGGCTCTTCTCGTTGAGTGAGAACGCATAGGCTACCCAAGAAGAGCAGCAGGTGTGCTTCAAAACACGGAACCTAGCTCTCGCTCGACGAAATTCACCGACAGTGAAATCGTTCCCGGCGGCGCTTCTCTCTGTTCTCTCTGAGGGCCATCTCACACTCAACCAACCAGCAAGTGAGCGGATGACCAGCAAAACGGCCAGACGTTCTAGGAATGGTAGTCAGGCCCACGGCGATGAGGTTGCGGTAGAACTCGACGGCCTCGTCAACCGACCTAAACTCCTCGACTGAGATAGAAAAACTTTTCCTGATCGTGAAATATCCACATTTAGGCCACCGATATCCAGCTCTTCGAAAAGGTGGGAAAGGACCTGTAACCATGAGATTGATCGTGTATTCTCCTCTGACATAGGCCTACCATTCAGATACACTAGGAGGAGAAAGGACCTTGGCACCCGTGAAATATACCTCTCATGACGCTATAGCTGCACTGCTACTGCCAGAGAGGTATTTAAAGCAAAAGAAAGAAAAGAGAAATCATGACGCATGTAAAGCACTCAACCACCCGCCCGTCCCCATTCCCTGGTGGTGGAGTTGCAAAACCTTTATACTCCTGGAGAGTGGGCAAGGACCACGCACCTCACACAGTCTTCTGATGGCAAAGAGCTAAAGGGCAGTGAGAAGGGACGAACCTAAACAGCTCCTACCAGTTAGCTCAGAGTCGACGGCAATTTCAGTGAAGAAAAATGCCCTCCAGGACTAGGTTGAAAGAGAGGCTGGGGCTTCCTCGAGGAGATTACCCTCACTGGTAGGTCAAACTTTCCTGAAGACAGAACTTCGGGGCTATTGAGCGCTGAAAACGCAGTTGCCTTCGAATGCCTACTTCAGGAGACTAGGCTCGTCGCACGATCCTTACTCCACTCCTCCTTCAAAGCTTTAGGGTCGGTGCGGATACGGAGGCAGGGTATCTTCTTTTGGAGGGTACCGCACTTCCGAGTCATCCCGATCAACCTTGAGCAGGAGCCTGGGTGCTTAGGTTCCCTCGGCGCTGTGCTGCTTTATAAATCTCAGAAGATGATCTCGCGGCTCGCTAGAGGCGCTAGGCCGTTTCGCCTCACGGAAAAGGGTCAGGCAGGGGAAGAGAGGGAGGAGGGGGGGGCTAGTTTTAGCTGAAAGGGGAGCTAAGCTAGAGCTCTACCAGGGTGGCGACCATGGGAGGTAGAACACGCAGAATGGTTCAGAACAGGCGGGAATGCGATCGTGCTCGTAGGCCGGGAGGGGTCAGAAGTGGAGGGTACCTTCTTAATATGAGAGGCGTTAAAAGATACAAGGTCACAAAGGTCGCGATATGACCAATTCATTAGCTTTCCAGAAGGAGACTCAGTCATCAGCCTGAACGCCCGGGAACTTCTTGACGCAATACGAGCGGCATTGTTTAGAGGAAGCCGGGTGTGCCTCGCCGTTATTCACACATCCAAACAAGGAAGGCCTCTGTGTAGATTCGGGATTGGCCCGAAATAGCGAATGGGAGGATTGCTAATATGGCCGAAGTGGTGGTAGCACACCCGTGACAATGGCACGAATGACTCGAGGCGGTAGTTATACCATCCAGCTCACACTGAGTCCGAGATACGACCACGATCGAGCGTGACGAATGGTGGAGGTGTAAAATAGTTATCTCAGTCCAAGCTCGGAGGCGCTAGTTTTAAATACAAAGATTTCTGTTGTACCACGTGAGGCCATTTTTTTATGTTATTGACTGTAGAGTCCCAATTTTATTTGGGTTACTTGTTTGATTTTTTTAATTGTTCTTAGGATCGATTAATAATATTTATAAGTGGGACTTATTTATTTTTTTGGATTTCATATATATAGGAAATTTAACTATATTTTTTGTGTGTAAATAGTAAAGAGATCTCTAATATATCACCCCTCTCCATTGTAAATATTATTGTATTTTTTTTGTTAGTAAAGGACTGTACATACAATCCGTTTCATTCTCCTTCGATTTCTCACGTCCGGATTAGTGTAGGAAGCGGGTTAGATCGATTGGGGTTAGTCTAGATTTTTCGGCCCGCTACAGAGGGATGAGTCACATGGCTCGTCACTGTTTCCTCATCACAAACTGAACTTGGCCCTCCCTCGGTTGGCTATCCTACATCTGATAGCCTCTAGGGTTAGAGATTAACTTTGCTCAAATGACTGACTGGATTAAAATGGTCACAAGCAAGATTTACTCCTACGACCAACCAGGACTCACCTCAGCCAAAGGGCAGCATCCGTAGCTTCCAGAAGAGAGCTCGCAACATGTTGAGGCCGTAGGGCAAGCGTGTGTCTTGTCGGGGCAGACAACGTCGAAGTGATCAATCCGTCCTGAGGATTTTAGGAAAAGGAAACGACCGGGATCATTCTTCTGGAAAAAGAGGACCAGCATTAGGGAGGAGGGGGGGGGGGCAGGGAGGAGGATTTAGACCAAGCTTTTCATTAGGCTAATAAAGACGAAGAAATAAGGAAACGGCAAACAAAATATCGAGGTAATAGACACAAACAAAAGACGAAACAGAAAGCGAAATATTGGGTAAATAAAAAGCGCATACAGAGAAATAACAAAACAGCAACCAAACATTGGGTCAATAAAAACAAAGAAATAATGAAATCTCAACCAAAACATTGGGCCAAACAACACAAAGAAATTAAGAAACGGGAACAGAAAATGTGGCCAATAAAGAGAGAAATAACGAAACGGCAACCGAAATTGGGCCAATAAAAAAAAACGCATGCAAAGAAACAACAAAACAGCAACCGAAACATTGGGTCAATATGCACAAAGAAATAACGAAAAGTCAATCAACACATTGGGACAATAAACAAACAAATAACGAAACGGCAACCAAGGCACTTGTTTTAAGTTCTGTTGGAATCGAGGTGATTTATATTGACAGACGAGAAGACACGGGTGGGGGTGGGGGATAAGGGTGCAATAATCAGGCGTCACCACATTCAACTTGGAAAAAAAAGATGAGGAAAAGAAGAAAAAAAGTGACGATATCAAACAAAATTAATGATAAAAAGTAGGGGTTTTTGGTTATTTTTTTTCTTTCAATTTAAAGCGCAATAGCAACGAGGCGTCTCAGCGCAAACGTTTCTTGATAAAGCTATGCAAAAAAAGGGGGAAGAGAGAGGAATTGAAAGTGTGTGGGATATATAACGCAATCTTACTGAAATATGGGGACCGGGGGGGCATACACGCCTCCAGATGCCACCTGCATCCATATATAAATAAACCCGACCGTAGGTAAAGTGGTTCACTCGTGTACACTCTTCAGCCGCCTTCCAAGGACCGTCGCTTACCCGTTTGCAGTCCTCTCCCTCGCCACAGACGGCTTCAGAGGCAGGGCGCGATCGAAGCCTCGCCGGCTTGCATCTAATGGCGCGTCTTTCCGAGTCGCATTCGGGACGAGGATCGCTGTCGAGTGGAGGTGACATGACTGAGGGAGATAAGATGCGAGGTTGAACACCGCCTCTTTTCGCATTGGGACAATTCAGGATGCGTTAAACCTTTATTATATGCAATCAAGAAGTAAAAGGTGGTTCACCTATCGTAGGCAGGGGAAGGGTGAGGGGCTTAATATAGCAATCTGCCCTTCGAAATCCGAATATTTTAACAGCACAATGACTTAATAGGTTAATTACTATCGGTAGTTTCATATATCACGAGTGATGACGATTCCTCCCAATAACAACGTTGGAAGAAGAATATTGTGAAAGATAGGTGAATCGGCCAAAGGTCCTCTCGGTTCCACGACGCCCTCCATGGTGGAATAACGGAAACGGGAGAATGCTATTGTCTCTCAGGCTACGCCCTGGCTTCTCTTGAGGACTTAGTTGACGATTTGTTTTGCTATAATTAACCCCAACCTCCACCATGGATCATAACGTGCCATACGGCTATTTAAGGTTGAAGACAGCCACTAAGTATTTTCTCCTGGCGAACGCACTACATATCGCAGATTCCAGGGGCTGGTGAGGGCATTGCGGTTGAATGTAATTTTCGAAATCCACACTATGATGGAGATATGTGGGTTTTGATTTCTAGGGATCACAGAGGCGCACGTTCACTATTTTCTTCAGTGAGAATGCACATGCAAGAAGTCCTGGACGGTAATTTGGGGTGGCTAGTTGGACCTTGACCTGGCCTATGGAGAGCGAGAACTGTAGCTGTTCTCCAGGTATCTGTGGAATGCATTTTCCATCCATATCTTGTTGAAGAGGTCCAAGAGGAATCGCTTTCCCCCCTTCACTCAGGTGGTGTAGCATTGCGTATGATATCTTGGCCTGGGGCCGTGTTGTCATAAGAGGAGGCAACTGTTTGGGGGTAAATTCCTCGTGGAGTTTGGATTCCCTTGATGAGCAATTCAAAGGAGTGGACTCTCTCTCTCTCTCTCTCTCCAATCGAAGCCTTGCGAACTAGGGTATTGGACTCGATTTACCCAAACATTTAGCAAAACATCCCCATAACGTGGTTGCGACGCCAATTTGGTTTAAAATAGTGTCCCCGTTTATACGGAGTAGGGGGATCGGGAGGTGAATTTGCCGAACAGGCCTCGGATTTCGCTCCACGGGCGGTGGATGGTCGTTTGCGCATTTAGTGTAGAAACCTAAACATACCATGAGCTTCGACCGGTATTCTTAAGAAGATTTCTATATTTTGTCGTTTTTTTTTTTTTAATTCCTTCTCGTCGCTGGTCTTGGTCAACGTTTGTACGTTGGGTATGTTTGCCTTTTGTGTTTTTAGTCCGGATTCCATCAGGAAACCGGTCGATCAGGAGCAGTTACCCAGGGTGGATTAGTAGCCAGCTCGTTGCGAAATGGATATAAAGATCATTTTGTTCTTCGATGTGGTTTCCCTGAATTTATACAGTTTGTGAAGTTGGTATATTTTGACCAGTTCGCCCTGTCAATTCTGCAAGAGGAAATACTCGAGGTGCGTACTCCGTTGCCCAAGGAGTGGATGATTGGGAAATAGTCGCTTCGTCTCAAGTTTCCCATAGTCGGGAGACGACGAATCCTCTCGAGTACAAGGAACAAGCGGTAGCTATCTCGCTCGTCCCGGTTAAAGGCCATGGCATTTGTGCGAAGATCTTTCACACCGGGACATTCGACAGGAATGTGCCGGACGGTATGGGAAACAAAACAGTTGCGGCAGTAAAGTGGAGCGGAGCTCTCCATCAAATGCCGGTGTGTCCCACGAGTGTGGGCGATTCGGAGGCGAATGAGGAACGAGGACTTTGTTGAGGGAGAATGTATTCGTTGAGTAATGAAAGCTCTGTTCTCTTGTAATAGCTTATTACTGGTATAAGAGTCTAAGAGTGAACTCAAGTCACTGATTAAAATGTTTGCAAGTATGTTTAAGAAGATAGATCTGAAAGTGATTGAGTAATAAAGAATAAATTGATGCATTCGATGCTATCAGGGTTGGTAGAGGTGTATAAGCATAAATATTATGAAGCCAGATGTAGGAATTTCCGAAGCGTGATGGAATGAGGCTGAATGTGAATGAAGTGGAAGTGACGAGGGAAAGTTGGCAAGGGATATCAAGTCGTCCTAGAAGTTAGTTTGTGATTACTGAGTGTAGTAGAATCCTGGTTGTGCATAAGTTAGTATTTAATGAATTTTCCAGGTTTGGAAAGAGTGGATGAGTAAGATGAAAAATCTGTAAGAAATTCTTGAATGAAGTGTTCGATAGAAGTATTTTGTACATGATTTAGCAAGTGGAATTAATGAGTCAAAAGAGCTCGCAAAAGGTGTTTATCGTAGTGTAATGGTTGAAGTATTTGGCGGCTGGAAAAAGATATGAGTCCGTGGAAAGCCGGAGTCCTATAATTCAGGGAGGAACTCTTTGCCGAACGAGACGACTGGGCCTTTTTTTTTTCTATTTTAGGCATTGATGCGAGCCAACACTTTAGGTATAGCGTCACCTTAATAATAGGGAATATATGAGGACGGTTTAAACACCCAAAAGACTCGGATGAGGGTAGGGGAGATACCCGAAGTGCGCGAATCTTCCCCAAACTAAGGCCTCTTGTGCCCCGAAGGAAGGGGTGGCCTTCCCCACCCTCGCCTTTCCCACACTCGATACTGGCCGTCTCCAACCTCTATAATCACCCTTGCCCTCTCCAACCTCTATAATCACCCTTGCCCTCCCCAACCTCTATTAATCATCCTCGCCCTCCCCAACCTCTATAATCACCCTCGCCCTCCCCAACCTCTATAATCATCCTCGCCCTCCCCAACCTCTATAATCATCCTCGCCCTCCCCAACCTCTATAATCATCCTCGCCCTCCCCAACCTCTATAATCACCCTCGCCCTCCCCAACCTCTATAATCACCCTCGCCTTCCCCACCCTCTCTCTACTCACCTTCGTAAGTCCCAGTCTTAAGGTCAAAGAGCGGCACATTCGAAATGTAGCTCGGAAGTTCGTTGGTCGTGGAGAGTTTCTGAAATGGAAAATATTTTTACTCTCTGTCAACCTTTTTTATTTCTCTCCCGAAGAAAACCATTGCAACCACGGAGAATAGTCTCAATGGTCTCAAATAAAAATTATATGAACGTACATTTTATTCTACATTTTATTGACTTTTGTTATATTTCTCTGATCATAGCCAATTCGCTTGCTTATGACTTTAATTAGAGCTGATCTTATGATTCTTAGTAATTTTTATAACAGTTTTCACCCCCTTCCTCCCTAATTCCCACTCTCTATTATTGAAATCAGGTCAACTTTCATTTTAAGACTTCAATTGAAGTACAATTTTTGTTCTATACCCAAATTAAGATCAATAAACCGTCGCTTGCGTTGGACAGGTGAAGCGACAGGCATGGCATGGTTTATGCGTCTATGATTAAAGAGGGTTTATATTAATTAAAAAAGTCTCCTCTGACGACCGACAACAGGGGTATGGCAGCCGAAAACATACAACGTAGCCTAATTTAACACACATACAACAGAAGAAAAAAACAAACAAAAAAAAAGTAGGAAAGAAAGGCATGCTTAGGCGGCAGAGGGAGGCCCTCTTCCCCAGAGTTATGAGCGGGTACCGAACACCCACCCCAAAACTCTATAGAGGGAAGGAGGCAACACCTCCAAGATCTGGTGCGGATTAACTCGTCCCGAACATAAGGGAATAGCGGTAGCGACTTCGCTCGTCGCGGTACCGGGACAGGTAACGTACGCGCAGATCCCCCAGACTTCGACTTTGTACAAGAATGTGTGGTATAATCTTGGGTACCAAGCAGGCTTCATAATAGGATTAATGGGAGTGCTCCGCCCCACGAGTGTACACGATTCGGAGGGCAAAGAAAACGACCCGTAGCCGGAGAGGCATTAGGGAAATGTCGCAGCACAATGACACGAAACTTTAGATTCCCGTCGGCCGTCCCCCCTCTTCTTTGCTAAGTAGCCTAGAGAGCTGATCTGATTCCTGCCATGGAGGTACGAGGGGCGGTCAATAAGTTTTGCGAATCGGTAGGGCAAAACAGAGGAAGGGGGATGGCTGTTTTGACAAGTCAGGACCTGCAGCCGCACGCTCTTGCCTCGTCTATTTAAGAAGCAGTAGCTGATCGCAGATCGTTAGTCACAAATTTTTCAACAATGGAGAAGGTTGAGCACCGCGCAGTGATCAAACCTTTGACCAAGGAAGGCAAGAATGCAAAAGAGATCCATGAACGCATAGTTGCAGTGTACACCGACACCGCCCCTTCCTATGCAACCATTGCTCGCTGGAATAGGGAGTTCCGCCATGGTCGTGAGTCCTTTGAAGATGACCCCCGTCAGACGTGACCAACGAGGACAATGTGGCCCGTGTGGAGAGGATGATCATCGAAAATCGACGGGTGAAGGTCGAAGAAATCGAGCGAGAACTAGGAATATCACATGGAAGTGTTATCAACATCATCCACGACAATTTGGCCATGACCAAGGTCTCTGCCCGTTGGGAGCCTTGACTAGGGTATGGATGGATAGGAAAAATCCCCTGCCCCGCAGGACATAGTTATCACGCCGAAGTAGAATAATAATTTCGTAATTTTTTAAAAGGTAGGATGATTAGAGCGGCTTGAAATAATGAATATGGTTACAATCCAATAAGTTTATGGAATGAAATCAGTGGTGAGGTGGTTTTGTGAGTGTGACTGAAAAGAGTTAATAAATATGAATAAATAAAAACTAATTTTTTTATAGTCGTTTAACTAGGTAGCAGATGATTGCGCTATCGGGACGGATATTCCCCACAGTCACGAGGGAGGTACTGGCGTCATTGCTCAGCGAGAGGTCATCACTCTGCTATAAGGGGGTTGGCTGTTAGGGAATCAATACAGTCCTCACAGTAAGCAAGGTCACCTCTCTCCATTAGGAAACTGTGGGTTGGCAGAGTATGGTCAATGCCCAGTCAACATATCGATACTTCTTGTCGCGTCAGGTGGTGTGGTTTCTATGTTGGTAAGCTGGGGAATGTATGACATCTTATTTGTTTCGCAGCGCGGGTTGCGGTGATGAAGTCTTCGTAGGGGAGTGGTATGTTGGTGGGTCTGGCTATTTGTTCAGAATCGGGGAACTTGAGGAGAATCAGACGGGTTCAGTGAAGGCAAAATGTTAGGGAATTAAAGTGGCGATGAGGGATATAGTACAGAGGGCCCGTGTGAGTACGTGGGGCACAGTGAATCTGGTACGACAAGGGCTGCAACTGTGGGCGAGCGGGACAAAACGTATTCGTGGATTAGCCTAGTATGACCCATGCGAAAACGGCAGGCCAGGACCATCTCTTTATGACTGGATGGGTAGAAGGATGAAACCTAGTAGACGAGGAGTGGCTTAATGCAATTGAGTTTGGTTGAGAGGCGGAGTTTACTAAGCAACAAGCTGTTGTAAATTCTTAAGGATCTTTCTCACGTGTGGAAAAATATTGTTGAGTGGGAGGAAAAATGGGCGTACTGGAGCGGAGGCTGATCAGAGGACTAGGTAAGCTGCTTCGTTGTTAGGCACCCTAATAGGGGAGTGCACCCAGAAGAGGGTAACATCCTTACCAGAAGAGACTGAAAGCTCATGTAAGAGCTGACGGATGTCGCGGATCAGGTGATGGTGCTGCAGAAATCGCACTTCGGAAATCCGTGAAAAACACACAATCGGTGGAAGGGAATAGGTACCAAATAAGGAGGGCCTCAGGGGTGGCGTAGAACTATGCCCAGTCTGAAGAACAATCGGGGT
This sequence comes from Ceratothoa steindachneri, assembly GCA_963969495.1. Classification (NCBI taxonomy): domain Eukaryota; kingdom Metazoa; phylum Arthropoda; class Malacostraca; order Isopoda; family Cymothoidae; genus Ceratothoa; species Ceratothoa steindachneri. The sequence continues at coordinate 54,793,129 of OZ018327.1, forward strand.
GACGGCAGAAGAAAGAGGAGACTCGGGCAGTTTCCACAACGACACCAGCAGGCGAGCTGTGAAGGGACCACAAGCCATCTGTGAAGATGGCCAGACTCTGAGAGTGAGCGATTTCATGGCCTAACAACGCTAGCTGGCTTTAAGGACTTTGGAGTTGGTAAGTGGTGGTTACAGACTTTGGAGTTGGTAAGTGGTGGTGAAAGACTTTCTAGTTAGTGAGTGGTGGTTACAGACTCTTACGCAGGGAATCATCCATCGAGGGTTGCCCGTAAAAGAGATATGACAAACGGTGGGCAGAGGGAACGTGGGTGTGGGGTTGATTGGCGCCACTGCCAATGGGAGGCACTCGTCATCCCCAGTGGAGGGTACTCCATGTAGTGTGGAACAGATTGCTCAAGAAGTTGTGAGTGGATCAGGTGGCGCCAATGAGCTAGGGGATGTGAGGCTTTTACGATAGTTCCTCGTGGAAGATGAAGCTAAGGAAGCTCAGCGAATGGGGACCGCAAAAAGAAACAACGATGGGACGTTAACATGTCGCTAGCGGCGAGAGGGGGGGAAGAGGACGCGGGAACAAAGAGAATCCCTTCGAGGCAGCCCCAGTGATGGTAACTTGGACCTGCCTGATTACCGTGGGTAGATATATACTCCACTAGCACATCTCTAGGCTGTCAGCATAGTGAATGGGGAAGGCTGATAGGGTTTATCACGAAGAGGAGCACACTCAGTACTGAGGAAAGCCTTCATGAGGAAAGAGCCTGGAATAGGAAGAACCTACCCACACTCGGTAGGCTTTGTCGCGCAGAAATTGCGTAATCAAAGTAAGATTTTGGCATTGGGAATGTGCAAGGTGTAGGCACTTTGGGAGGGGGAGGAATAAAGATCACTGAGCAGCTGGAGAGGTTCCTCATTGCCTCTCCAACTGAGAGGCAGGAATAGCGAACCGTGTGGTGCATGCACCTCCGCCATGGTGACGTTGTCTATTGGCATCGGGGGGGATGGGGGCTGTAAAGGCCTGAAAACCTTCGAGAAGGACGACATGGGAGATTTATTTTGTGCGTGGCGCTTAGCAGGAGGGTTAACTTCAGCATCTGGAAGAATGGTGTCGATATGTGAAGGAGAAAACAGCGCTTCCACAGACGATGGAATTTACGATAGGAGAGAAAAGAACGGGGCGGGAAGGGTCCTAGGGGCAAAGAGAGGCTTGGATGGTTGGGACGCAGACATCTATTGAATTCAATCATTCCTCAAATGCAATTAAATTCCCCCAGGTATTCTCTGTTACGCGTTCATTCACCCAGGAATTCTCTGTTACGCTCCCATTCACTTAGGAATTCTCTGTTACGCGTCCATTCACCCAGGAATTCTCTGTTACGCGTCCATTAACCCGGAATTATCTGTTACGCTCCCATTAACCCAGGAATTCTCTGTTACGCTCCCATTCACCTAGGAATGCTATGTTACGAGTCCATTCACCCAGGAATTCTCTGTTACGAGTCCATTCACCCAGGAATTCTCTGTTACGCGCCCATTAACCCAGGGATTCTCTGTTACGCTCCCATTCACCCAGGAATTCTCTGTTACGCTCCCATTCACCCAGGAATTCTCTGTTACGCGTTCATTCACCCAGGAATTCTCTGTTACGCTCCCAATCACCTAGGAATTCTCTGTTACGCGTCCATTCACCTAGGAATTCTCTGTTACGAGTCCATTCACCCAGGAATTCTCTGTTACGCGCCCATTAACCCTGGGATTCTCTGTTACGCTCCCATTCACCCAGGAATTCTCTGTTACGCGCCCATTAACCCAGGGATTCTCTGTTACGCTCCCATTCACCCAGGAATTCTCTGTTACGCTCCCATTCACCAAGGAATTCTCTGTTGCGCTCCCATTCACCCAGGAATTCTCTGTTACGCGTTCATTCACCCAGGAATTCTCTGTTACGCTCCCATTCACCTAGGAATTCTCTGTTACGCGTCCATTCACCCAGGAATTCTCTGTTACGCGCTCATTAACCCAGGGATTCTCTGTTACGCTCCCATTCACCTAGGAATTCTCTGTTACGAGTCCATTCACCCAGGAATTCTCTGTTACGCGCCCATTAACCCTGGGATTCTCTGTTACGCTCCCATTCACCCAGGAATTCTCTGTTACGCGTCCATTCACCCAGGAATTCTCTGTTACGCTCCCATTCACCCAGGAATTCTCTGTTACGCTCCCATTCACCCAGGAATTCTCTGTTACGCATTCATTCACCCAGGAATTCTCTGTTACGCTCCCATTCACCTAGAAATTCTCTGTTACGCATCCATTCACCCAGGAATTCTCTGTTACGCGCCCATTAACCCAGGGATTCTCTGTTACGCTCCCATTCACCCAGGAATTCTCTGTTACGCGTTCATTCACCCAGGAATTCTCTGTTACGCTCCCATTCACCTAGGAATTCTCTGTTACGCGTCCATTCACCCAGGAATTCTCTGTTACGCGCCCATTAACCCAGGGATTCTCTGTTACGCTCCCATTCACCCAGGAATTCTCTGTTACGCTCCCATTCACCTAGGAATTCTCTGTTACGCGTCCATTCACCCAGGAATTCTCTGTTACGCGCCCATTAACCCAGGGATTCTCTGTTACGCTCCCATTCACCCAGGAATTCTCTGTTACGCGTCCATTCACCCAGGAATTCTCTGTTACGCTCCCATTCACCCAGGAATTCTCTGTTACGCGTTCATTCACCCAGGAATTCTCTGTTACGCTCCCAATCACCTAGGAATTCTCTGTTACGCGTCCATTCACCCAAGAATTCTCTGTTACGAGTCCATTCACCCAGGAATTCTCTGTTACGCTCCCATTCACCCAGGAATTCTCTGTTACGCTCCCATTCACCAAGGAATTCTCTGTTGCGCTCCCATTCACCCAGGAATTCTCTGTTACGCGTTCATTCACCCAGGAATTCTCTGTTACGCTCCCATTCACCTAGGAATTCTCTGTTACGCGTCCATTCACCCAGGAATTCTCTGTTACGCTCCCATTCACCCAGGAATTCTATGTTACGCGCCCATTCACCCAGGAATTCTCTGTTACGCTCCCATTCACCCAGGAATTCTCTGTTACGCGTCCATTCACCCAGGAATTATTTAAGCTTTCATTTTACTTCGTGAAATGTAAGCCTCTTCTTCCACTGTCGGATATTACATCTAATCCGCTTTTGTTAAATATCGCTGAATAAATTTCGTCTCCATCCATTGCAAAGTAACGAATATTGTTTATTATTTTCATTCAAATTAGGGGAAATTAAAAAAAAAGAAATTATCAGTCATTATTAGACACAATTATGGAGTCGATCAATCATTGTCTTGAAATTACTACAATGGACACAGTTAAAAATGAACGCCTGACTAAGGACGTCGATTAGGTTTTAAGCTACGATTTTATAATATCTAGATTTTACCAAAGCATTTCAAAACTTTTTTTCAAAGGTCAAGGGTTTGCCAACTGATTTAGGATCCTTTTTGCTGAATTCAAAAATATTCATTTTCTTTGGTCAGGTCTGGTTTCTAAGATACACTCGATTTTTATTACAGAATGTTTTTTCCAAATGGCGCTATCATCCAAGCGTATATGGGCTTTGTTTTTGCCACAGCTGGTCATCATGGGTTACCTTAAATAACTAGTTATTCTTTCTCTTTTCAAGTCTAGTTGTGCAGTACGATGGATCAGAAGTGTAAGAACCATCCTATCAAATTTTGTTTCATCTGCGGACACGTGGTTCTTCCAGACCGTCAAGCGAAAATCACGGATTTTGTGAAGAAGGCTTATTACGCTTATTTTGGAGTCAAACTAGGGGACCAGGATAAGGCATTTGCTCCCCATATCTGCTGCAAAACATGTGTGGAGAACTTACGTGAATGGAGGAATAGGAAAAGAAAGAGTATGCCATTTGGTGTCCCAATGGTGTGGAGGGAAGGGAAAGATCACGTTAACGACTGCTTGCTACTTCTGCATGACAAATTTAAAAGGCATCGATCGCAAGAACAAGCACCATGTTCAATACATTGATGTTCCTTCTGCCATAAAGCCAATCCCCCATGGACCAGATGTTCCTGTTCCTGAGCCGGATGTCATTATGGAATCTAGTTCTGATTCCGAATCTACTGACATGACTGATACAGGTGAGCGTGGTGCATACGAGCCAGAAGAGGGCGACCGATCGGTGCCATTGACCCCAGCCGAACTCAACGACTTGACACGAGACCTGAACCTATCTAAGGAGTCTGCCCAGCTGCTGGATTCTCGTTTTCGAGAGAAACATCTACTTGCCCCAGGAACAACGTTCTATTGCTATCGGGAACGCGAGAGCGAATTCCGAAAATTCTTTATGTTCGATGAAGCGTCTTCACTGATCTACTGTAACAATATTGCTGAACTGATGAAATTAATGGGTATGAAGTATGTTGCCATGGAATGGAGACTTTTTATTGACTCGTCTAACAGAAGTCTCAAGGCAGTTCTTCTGAATAACGGAAATAAGGTTTCATCAATCCCTGTTGGACACTCGGCTGAAATGAAAGAATCCCACAACTGCATGGAACGTCTGTTGTCTGCTCTCAATTACCAGGAACATAAATGGTTGATTTGTGGAAATCTTGAAGTTGTTGGACTCATCCTAGGACTTCAAGGTGGGCACACAAAGTATCCATGCTTTTGTATTTGTTGGATAGTCGGACTGACGACCAGCATTATGTCAGACAAGAGTGGCCATCAAAACAAGGATTAGAACCCGGGTCGCACAATGTTCTGTCCCACCCTCTGGTTGAACCGAGCAAGGTGTTACTTCCACCCTTACACATCAAACTCGGCCTAATGAAGAACTTTGTAAAAGCACTGGACAAGGAAGGTCGAGGATTTGCCTTCCTCCACCACAAGTTCAAACGCATCAGCATGGAGAAGCTTAAGGCAGGTATATTTGATGGTCCTCAGATAAGAGAACTCATAAAGGACTCTAGTTTTGATGATTCATTAAATCCTACTGAACTCTCTGCCTGGCTGTCCCTTAAGTTAGTCATTGCAAACTTCCTTGGTAACTACAGAAGTCCTCAGTACCTGAAGATGGTTGATGATTAATGGAGAATTTCTGCAAACTTGGTGCGCGTATGTCAGTGAAAATACACTTTCTTCGGTCCCATCTGGACTATTTTCCAGAAAATTGCGGAGACTTCAGTGAAGAACAGGGTGAGAGCTTTCACCAAGACATCCTTACCATGGAGGAACGCTATCAAGGCCAATGGGATGTGAACTTTCTGGCTGACTACTGTTGGTGCCTGAAGAGGGATGTGCCGTCTGCTCGGCACAATCGGAGGTCACTGAAGAGACCATTCATTCACGAGTAGCTTATTTTGTGCATTGTACTATTTATTAAAAATATTCTGTAAACCTTCTGTGAGTAAATCGGTCCAATATTTGCTATTATGTGTTTCATTCACAACAAATATTTGGAAATATAGGAGGAGCTTTTGATATGTGCTCTGATATCTGACCTGATTGGGTAAAATGAGCATGATTTTCAGATTCAGTGCAAAAAACTGAACCAAAATCAGGTATTATATATTTGACCTTGAAAACAACACAGACCAGTGTTATCATTTAATATTCGTTTCTCAGAATCACAGCATATTTAAGGTCAGCCGGAACGTTCGTGACTCTTTGGAAAAATAGAACGTGTAAGTTGATTCTTCGAGGTGGACGAGAGCGAAAGAACCGGATCAATTGACTCCAAATGATCACGGCTTAATTTCAGTTCATGCTGCCGTTCTATTATAATCTTATTAATTAAATCAATTATATACCATTTTGTTCTACAATCTCAAGTCTTTTATCACAGAAACTAAACAACTTGACTACCAATTGAGTAGTTCGCCTGAACTAGAAATCGAGATATTAAAACTATACACTTCAATAGTTAGGCCTATAGTAGAGTAAAAACTAAAATTGAGAACCCAGAACTACTCATCTCGAGAAGAGACCGCCTAATCTTGAGATGATCCTTAAATTAATTTAGCCTAAAGTAGAGAAACAAACGGATAAATCATTCCTAAATATGCGGGATATTGCACAACCTCTGTTAAATGCTACGAGTGGACACCATAGGAAACTCATGAAGTGGAAATATCAGAGCAGTGGGGGAAATTACCTTCACGTCAACCGCATCGTCCAAGTGTGGAACCTCCAGAATTAATAAACGCTTCGACTACGGATATTTATTAATAAAAGGCCCACATCAATTTAAAAGAAACTGAAAATGTTATTTTATATTGTAACGGCCATACTCTGTATAGGTACCAATAAATTGAATTGTAACGAGTATAATTTTGGTGTTTTCTACATTTTTCTCATTTTGATTAAAGATAGAGAATATGTAGTGTAGTAGCTTAGGTGAGGAAGCTCCTCGTTACCTCGTTTGAGCCTTCTTGTGTGCATTGGGTGTTATTGTTGGGCAGGGTTTGATAAGCCGAGGGGACGACACGGATCTGTAGTATCCTAATTAAAAGTCACTAGATTATCGTTGCAGTGGCAACCCTGAACTGGGTAACCAGTTCAGGGTTAATTACTGAAATATTCTAAGATGAGTGGCTAAGTTTAATTGGTACTAATCTACATTATACCTATTGTGTTTCTTGGGAATCCTCATCAATAAAAAACGCTGTATCTGTTCCTGCGACCAAAACGTTGTTCGCTCATAACTAACACTCATTCACGCTTGTGCGTAAACTGCCGGGCGCACGATGCCAAATGTTTACTCATTGTAAGTATATTATATGATAGGGAGAGTTCGCAACTTTCGTGAATCTGCCATCACACCACAAATAATAATAATCAGCAAGTAAAGATATTTTTGTGCCTCAATATAAGAATTTCAGACTGTATTTATTTGCGACAGGACTTTTTATCCCGGGCAACGCCGGGTACTTAAAAGAACCTATTCTACAAGGATCCATGTTAGCATTCTTAATTACAGAAAAATAAATTTAATTGCAAAATAAGAATAGAACACCAGGAGCGTGGCTTAGAGGTTACTAGAAAAGAGAAAGCATAACTAATAGTGATAAATTAATGCCAAGAAAACAAAGGAAATTAAAGATAAAAATAAGCCAGGAATGGTTACCCTAAACCATAAGAGATGTCATATTTTTACAACCATAATTACCCCCCCCCCTTTTCTTCCCCGACTTACACTCACGCAGCGATTGTGATCCAAGTCACAGATGTAATCCTCTGGACAGCAATGTTCTCGATCAGAACAGCAGTTGGCATTTGAATACAGACAGCAGCCGAAGTTTCTTGTCGGCATTTGACAGCAAGTCGCATCTCCAGCGCATGTGTGCCCGTCAGGGCATTTCACGCGTTCTTGGGGTAAATCTGCCCAGAAGAAGAATCAGTTTTAACCAAAGAATAAAAATAATAATAGTATTATATGGCATCCTGCAAGACCTTAAAGCCTTCGTTGTGCACCCGTCTCAAGCTGGGTTTCAGAGCCAGCTTGAGAGCGCACGGCGAGGAAGAGGGGCATATGCCACGAGGCAGACCATTCGACAGCTTAGGGACGACTAAAGAGAAGGAACGATCACCTGTGCAGCAGAGACGATTGCGAGGAACCGAAAGCAAGGAGGCAAGTCACCCTAGGAGCTAGTTTACTTCATTAATATTACAAATTCGGGAAATTTAGGATTTGAGCTTTCCCACTCATAATTTAGATACTTTAAATGTGATTCGATGATGCTAGAGTTTTTCAAAGACAGGTTCGTGACATAAAAGTAACCAATCACCACTTTCACAATTAATACTGGGTCGATGCCCATCAAACTAACAAGAAGTGCGCTTCCCCACCTACATAAATGTAAATGTTTAAAACTCAGTCAAAATTGTTGTTTAGAGAGAGTATTTGGAAGGTTAAGCGTACAAAATAGGCTTTTATATCAGGATGCAAAAGTTTCCTTTGGTATGGAAGTACCTTAGGATCATAGAAATACATTTATCTATAGACATAAGTGAGTCACACTCTGTATCTGAAATGCACAAGAGTTTTCTAAATGGACGCCTAATGCGTCGGCAGTCCATCTGATTCGATATCTTGGTGTTAAAATGTACATTTTTGTGATGGGTGAATCCAATTAAAAAGGTTTAATGGCAAACAAACTATAGTTTTCTCCTTACCATGACATTTGAGAGTAAAATGTACACGTTTTATTAAAAAATGTGTTATCAGGGTGACTTTCGATATGTTTACCTCTAAAAACCTTTTTTGTATTTTTAAGCAGTTAAGCTAATGCTATACATTAAATGTCTCCTATAATAACATGAGATTTTGATAAATCAGGAGTCCTCTCCCAAACAGTTGCTGCCACAACATCCAAGCACCAGAGGCTGTGGCAGCTGTTGAAGATCAGAGATGACAAACATTCATATAAAAGTTAATGCAAGCCAGAACAGATTTTAAAAAGCTCAATCCTATCTCCCCTCACACATCTTCTTTCAAATGAGAACATATTTAGTACCCTCAGTCTATCTTCATATTCAAGGTGCTTCGGGGAAGATATCCTTTGTTGCCTTCCTTTCCTCACTGACTCTAACAGGTTGATATCATGACTTAAGTGTTGGTACCATGTTTGTATAGTGCACTAGATGCGGCTGGACATACTAGACTAGTTATAGAGTTTAATGATACATCCTTACTTTTGTAACTAACATTCCTTTTAATGAATCCCAATCCTCTATTTGCTCTATTTTTTGCCTCAATACACTGATTAGAAAACCTTAAGACTTATCTATTACTACTCATAAATTCTCATCATCTACTGTGTTTAGTTAATAATGCCCATCAATTTCGGAGCTAAAATCCCTATTATCCATTTAAATTTTAATAACTTTACATTCCTGGAAGTTAAAATTCATCTGGCAACTACAAAGAATTAAATTTTAGTGCAAAGTGGAACGAACAAGGGAACAAAAACAGCAATACATAGGGTATCGTTCTTAATGTGGTAATGCACACGAAATACATATTGCACAAACACAAGCGATTTTCAAAACTTCGTATGTGGGTCTCTAAGGGTATATTACAGGCCAAAATATGATAGCGATAGTCGCTTTTTATGAATACAAGTTCCTCATTTAGTTATAAGTTTACCTCCAGATGAGGGTTTGGATGCACAAGATCCGCACCTCTCAGTATATTGATGGAAGCGATTCCAACACCTGTCCAACTCTTAAAAGAAGAGAGGTTGGTCATAGCAAACCTGCATTATTAATTCTTTGGAGAAAGAATTGATGAAAACAAATGAAGATTAGAATCAAGAGTGGAAATAGGAAAGCTCCGGTGAAGATTCATCTGGCGACTCTTGACAAATGTAGTTTCAAACGCCCTTGTGTGAACACGAGGGAGTAAGAAATAATAAGAGAGAAACATGAAGCATAGGTAAAATAGATTACTACAACTGCTCACCTTCAGGTCTCTCCACCACGTTCGAACCAGCGTAGTTTTTCGTGATAAAATCTTTCGGGTACACAGAGACCATCCACCGGTAGGGAAAGTTCACCGATAGGCTGTCGCATGATTGTCCCTTTACATTGCATTGTGTGCCTAGGAATATAAACGGTTAAATCGCATAATCCTCGTTATTTAAAAACACAAAGCAAAATACGAATTCATGTTTTCGTTGAAACAAAGAGTTCCGAAACCTAACCTGGAGGACAACAGTGTATCTTGTCAGAACAACACTGGGCGGCCTGGTAAGGGCAGCAGCCATAAGTACCATCCGATAGTATGCAACAAGTCATCAACGATGGGCATCTGCAAAAAAATGTTCATGTCAGAGGACGTTAGCTTTCACGCTGCCCCCTTGAGAAAAGACAGCTTCCATTACGAACTCTTTCAATGCTTATTGCCGTAGATTAACCGGTGGTATATATATATATATATATATATATATATATATATATATATATATATATATATATATATATATATATATATATATATATATATATATATATATATATATATATATATATATATATATATATATATATATATATATATATATATATATATATATATATAAATCGCCTTAGTTAATTTCTTTTGGCAATTTTCTATTCTTCTGGGGGTTTTTTTATTCCATCTTGTAGATGGTGGATCACTTGTCCTGTATTCATCTCTCTTTTAAATAAATTGGTTTGGTAAAAACCAAACTAAATTGCTGAGCTTTCGATCTTATTTTATCATCTTCGGAGCTTCTTGATGTATTCTTTCCTCCTTTACCAATGAAATGTGGAGTCAGAATCGGACTGAATGAAAGAAAACGGTTTTTATGGGATATTTATTCCGCCTCGTTGATCGTACCGTTAGAGGAAACGAGCCAATCCGGTGAGTGGAATTTTAAAACAACTTTAATGTTTGATTCCAGCTTAACGCTTGACTATTGATGGCCGGCTTTTCTTCGTTTATTAAAATGGCTCCTAAGATGTTCAGCCTAGCTTTATTTCCCTTTTAATTACGGTGTTGTCAACTAGAATATCTCTCGTTAGGTTGATGTTATTATGCGCACTCTCCAGATGATTTTTAGGTCCTCCACTTTGCAGATGCATAGTTAAACGTTTCGAAAGTATGGTAGTTGTCATGCCATATATTTAGTTATTATAAAGCTTGCAGTCTTTATTGGGGCAGATGAACTCGTAAACTATGTTGGTTGACTTGAGATTCGATGAGTTTTGGCAGCTGCCCCAATAAAGACTACAAGCTTTATAATAACTCTAAATATATTGGCATGACAACTACCACACTTTCGAGCTGCGGCTCGCGTAAGCCACCGGGTGGCTTTCACATTCGTCGGAGTATTGGAGCAGCACGCATCCAATTCCTTCGCCACTCGCATCCGTCCAGATGCCGAAGGGTTTAGAGGGATTAGGGAGCCTCAAAATGGGGACGGAGGCTAGCTTGTCTTTGTGCACCTGGAATCTGGCAGTAGCTTCGGGATTCCATGAAGGGGGATTTGGGGATCTCTTCTGAAGGAGGGCACTTAAAGGGGCGGAAATAGACGCGAAGTTTGGGATAAATCTACGGTAAAAGGTGGCCGATCCCATGAATGACCCCAGCTGTTTCTTCGTGCGGGTAAGGGGCATCTCGACAATGGCTCGGACCTTTTCGTCCTGCGGGCCCATCTGATTTTTCCCAAAATTGAAGCCCAGATACTTAATAGTATCGTACGCAAAGTGGCACTTACTGGGGCCTAGTAAGTAGGGCGCGGAGAGCTATTACGTGTTGGTCCCGCGTAGAGGTAGCAACATAAAAGTTGTCGAAGTAGAAGGAGACGTGCGGCAAGTCATCCACAATCCTTCGCATCATCCTATTATAGTTGTTACATGCTGTGACTAACCCGAAAGGAAGTCTTTTAAACTGCATAAGACCCTTGTAGGTGGGAAAGGCAGTATACTTACGCGCGTTTTTACGGAGGAGAATTTGATAGTAGGCTTTGCAGAGGTCCAACTCCGAAATAAATTTAGCTTCCTCAGAAAGGTGGAGATTTTCGTCTATAAGGGAGATAGGTTCTGCATCAAACACTGTGACCGAATTTAATTTTCGAAAATCGACGCACTTGCGGAAAGTTTGGTCGTGCTTGAGAACCATGACTATCGGGGAGCAGTAATCTGAATTCGAGGGTTCGATGATATTTGAGGCTAAAAGATTGTCCACTTCTTCGTTAAACGCCTTCCTAAAGTGGATGAGAAGAGGATAGGGCTTCGATCGAATAGGAGTTTGAGTGGTGAGAACGATGTCATGCTCAAATTGATTGGAGCAACCGGGAAACTCGGAGATGACATTTTCGAATCCATTTAGCAAATGCTGCAGCTGTCTCTTTTGAAGAGGCGCTAGACTGGGGAAGAAATCCAGCACGGGGGATGATGATTCCGGGGGTCCAGGTAAAGATGGGATAGAGTAATCACCATCTTGTTCAATGCATATTACTTGCACGACATACACCGCTTCCAAAGGGGACTCTTCATCGAGGGCCACAATATTGTTGATACACGCACGGCGGTAATATTTTTTTTTAACATATTGATGTGGAAAACCTTCGAATCAGGTAATTCACTGGTCTTATTAACTCAATAACGGAAAAGGGGCCCTTCCACTGGTTCAGGAGTTTGTTACTCTCCGTGGGAAGTAGCAACAGCACCTCCTCGCCAGGCTTAAATCTTCTTACCTTCGCCTTTAAATCGAAATAAGTTCGATACTTCTCCAAATTTACTTCAGCATTTTGGTACGCGATGTCGGCACATTTCTTGAGGCACTTTCGGAAGTCTAGGAGGTACGAATAGGATTGGATTTCGTTATCCAGAAGGGGATTGGTGAAAAATTCTTTTAAAATAGCAAGGGGGCCTCGAACATTACGGCCATACAGTCATTCGAAGGGGGCGAATCCCAAGGTCCTATGGGGGATTTCACGACACGCAAACGGTGCCACGGGTAAAAAGCGTTGCCATTCTAGGGGCTGATCGATATACAATTTTCTGAGGATTGTTTCCAATGTGCTATTTAGCTTTTCGCAAACTACGTTTGGAGCTGGGTGGTATGGGGTGGTAAACAGAGGTTTTACCATGAGGAACTTTCCGACATACTCCATAAGCTCGGAGGTAAATTGTCTTCCTCGATCCGGAAATACCTCTTTACGAATTCCTACCCGAGAAAAAAAATGGAAATGAGGGCTTCGGCGCACGAAACGCTATCAATGCGCTTAAGGGGAACTGCCTCAGGAAAACAGGTAGCGAAGTCTATCAAGGTGACGACGTAACTGTTTCCTTCACTAGACGGGGGATGAATGGGGCTAATAAGATCAATGGCACCACAAGAAAAAGGTTCCGAGATGATCGGGCTTTTCTGAAGGGGGTCTGGCTTGACGCGCCCTTTGCAGATGTCCTTTGGCAGGCATCTCATGATTTGCAGTACTCTGCAAATTTCTCATGGACCACAGCGAACTTTTGGTGGTCAGGACCGACTGAGGGAAGTAAATTCTATGATACCACCATGCATGTGCACCCAGTGTCACGTACAAGGGTGGGCACACGGCATCCGTTCACGGCTCCATTTTCAAAATTCGAACCATCAGGGGAGCTCTTATTAAAGAGAAAATTTACTTGGTGACCAGAGTTGTTGGTCAACAAGAGAGACGTAGTGGTATCTCGAAGAGACGGGGGAGGAGCAGGAATGGCACTAATTTAGTGTACCTGATGGGAGGACACGCTTCTAAATTGAGAATTTTGAGGGCAGTTCGTGCGTACATGACCTATTCCGCACGTGAAACAGATTATCTGCCTTCTGGCAAATAACGATACGGGGGGAGTGGCAATTATGGGTTCAATGTCTCTTGGTTCCGAAGGGCCTTGTACTTTCAAGAGTCTAGGGGTATTTCTTGGAGGGGGCCTGGAATTATAAATCTTAAACTTGGGAGGAGACGATGGGGGAGGGGGCTTCTTATTAACCTTGGGATACAAGTTATGGGTACTTGCATAAACATCAGCCTCTTCTAGGCATTCCTTGAACGTAGAGCAGCGCTTGTCCTTAACGAAGGCACCGATTTTGGGGGTCAGGGAAGCAAAGAATTAGTTTATTAGGACGAAGTCCACAAGGGACTCGTACTCTTGGGGACTTTACACGCATCTAACCAGGTGTTTCTGGAGGTTGTACCCAAAATGGTGAAAGGTCTGACCGGGGCGGATCTTTTCGTGTCGGAAACGACCGACTAGGAGGTCACACTTGAGGCGTAGGGTTTCAAATCCTTAATAATCAAACAGAGTGCATAAATGGTTGGCGAAATTTATTTGAATAGACCGAGATTATCGTTCAACAAAAATATAATTTTATTTACACAGATCGAAATAGGAATAATAATAGGCTGAGATCAAATACTAATAATGGAGGGGGGTTTAAGTCTTACGGGTTGATGACTTCGAGGAAGGTCCTTCTTGCGATGAGGCGAGTGGGGAACGATCCGATGAGGCAATTGGGGCACGATACGAATGAGGAAGGTGGGGCACGGTCCTAATCAACCTTCTGATGAAGAGAGCCAAACTTCAAAGATAACGTTCGACGGGGAATGTGGGAATTCTCGTAATTTCACGGAAAGAACGATCTTCTTTTCCTCAAAGGTAATCGATGGAGATTTTCTTCGGTTCGATTAAACGAAGGGAGACTGTTGGGCAAATTCAAAGGCATGCCGTTCACAGAAGCTACCAAATGACTTGGGTAGAATCACGGCTGAAGAAGTCTTCTGTCTGATGAACGCTCACGGAACGAGACGATAAGGACGGCCTTAAGGTGCGGCTGGACTCTTCAAACTACAGAATAACCCGAGTATTTGTATGTCCGATTTTGAAGGGGAAGGGGGAGTTTGGAGAAAGGAGTCACAAGCTCCAGACATCTTAATCCGGAGGCGGAGTCGATTCATCATTTAGCAGCAAGGGATGAGACATAGCGGCTTTCTCGCCTCGTCACCGGGGTGGGGATGGGGGAAGGGGGCTTGGGGCGAGTCGCAGGATTGGGAAATATTTTCCCATGTGCTCAGGAGTCGAAAATTCGGGAATGTTCGAACAGGAAATGACGTCGTCCATGGAGGAATACCAATAGCACGTGTTTTCCGATAAATTTGGGGTGGGGGCAGAGGTTGTTCTTTTACAAAGGAGATTTGATAGGCCTTACATAGATCTAGTTCCGTAATGAATTTAACATTCTTCAAAGAGGTGGAGGTTTTTGTCGATGAGGGGAATTGGCTCAGCGTCGAACATTGCAACATAATTCAGTTTTCGGAAATCGACGCACTTACGGAATGACCCGTCTGACCTTTTAACCATGGCAATGGGGGAGCAGTAACTGGATTCGGAGGGTTCTATAATATTTAGTTTTAAAAGATTATCGACCTCGGCGTTAAAAGCTTCTCTTAAATCGATGGGCAGGTGGTAAGGCTTGGATCGTATGGGTTCCTGAGTGGCAAAAAGGATGTTATGCTCGAACTTTACAGTATAGCCAAGAATTCCGGAGATCACGTCTCCAAAATGACTAAGTAGCGACTGCAGCTGACTTCTCTGAATGGTCGAAAGCTGGTTGCTGATCTTCAATTCGGATGAAAGGGAATCAGTGCCACCGGACAAGGTGGGCAAGGGATACTCCTTATCCTGTTCCACACAGGGAACTTGCACCACGTTTAAAGGATCCAGGGGGTAGTTTGATTCCATGGCTGACTCTTCATCAATTGCCACAATATTATTGGCACAGGCAAGGGGGTGGTACCTCTTCAGCATGATGACATGAAATAGCCTTCTCCCTGCAATGTTTGAATTAAATAATCAACGGGGCCAAGTTCTTCAATCACTTCGAAGGGACTCTTCCATTGACTAAAGAGTTTATTATTATCCGTAGGGAGTAATAATAACACCTCTTCACCGGGCTTGAATTTCCGCTCCTTTGACTGACAGTCGAAATACGTTTTATATTTGCTAGGTTGGTATCAGCGTTCTGAAACGCGATTTCTGCACACTTTTCTAACCTTTGCCGTCGATCCAGAAGATAGGCATAGGAAGATTGGATTTAATGGTTCATATACTGGTTCAAAAAGAGTTCCTTCACAATGTTCATAGGTCCACGAACGTTCCGACCATATAGCAATTTAAACGGGGCAAATCCTAGGGTGCGGTGCGGGATCACCCTGTAAGCGAACAGAGCCACTGGCAAGTAGCGGTGCCTCTCGCAAATCCCGTTTCCGGTAGGGTGAAACGGGATGGTAAATAACGGTTTCACCATTATAAGTTTGCCAACATACTCCATTAGCTCGGAGGCGAATTGTCAGCCACGATCGGATAATACCTCCTCAGGCAATCCGACCCGAGGCACTGCCTCGGGGAACCGGGTCGCAAAATCACCGAGGGTAAGCACGTATCTAGGACCTTCACTGGACGGGAGGTGAATAGGGCCAATCAGATCGATTGCAATTCGGGAGAAGGGTTCTGAAATGAGGGGTCCCTTCTGCAACGGCACGGGCTCAATGCGTCCTTTGGCGGCCGTCTTCTGACAGATGTCGCATGATCGGCTGTAGCTCAAGATGTCATCTGTCGCACCGGGCCAATAAAAATATTTGTAAATCCTCTGAGCCGTCTTAGTGTGACCAAAATGCCCCGGAAACAAACTGTCATGGGCGCTATTCAAAATGAGCGGGGGACACAGTGCTCGGAATTATTGCCTTCGGAACACGCGCGGTACAAAAGGACATCTTTAACGATGTAAGAGATTACCTTATTCCCACGGATTGGTTCTTGCACCTTATTTTTGTTTTTGTCCAGAGGGGGTGAAGTGAATCACAATCCTTTTGGTTCCTTGCGAATTCTTCATTCATTACGTTACTAAATTCTGAAACGCAGGGATTTACAAACTGGGCGGGCGTCTCTGATTCCTTCTTCGTCTGGGAACGCGTAATCACGGGTTGAGCCACAGGGGTGGTGGATACCCGGGGGCACTGACCAATCAAGACAGTGCAAAAATTAATAGGGGCTGCTACGACCTAAGCCCAGCCGGTAAAGTACGTGCACTCAATAAAGCACTTCACAATGGGGAACTTGATGGCACGCCCCAGGTAGTCGTGTACTACCGCAAATTTATCGTGATTCGGGGCTACCGGTCGGAATAGCTTATCCGACACCACGATACACGTACACTGTATCTCGGCAGCCGTTCACTGCTCCGGTCTCAAACTTAAGATTTCCAGGGGGAGCTCTTCTCAAATAAAAAGTTGACTTGGTGGCTAGCGGAGCTCGATGCAGTCGAAGGGAGAAAAGGCTCTGTTTGCGACGGTGGCACTAATTTGGTGCACTTGGTAGAGAGAAATACTATGCAGTTGAGAGTTCTGAGGGCAGTTTGTCCTTACATGAACCTCAACACCGCATGAATAACACAATAAGCCTCCTGGGGAATGATGACGCAGGGGGATTGGACGAGAAGGGTTCTGTTCTGATGATAAATTTGGGGGTTTCGAGGGGCCAGTAACATTTACAACTTGGTTCCATTATGGGGAGGAAATTTTGTCTTGCCACTTTTTGACTTTGGGGATGCAGGTTTAGTCTTTCTCCCTTCCTTAGGGTAGGGTAGGTTAGGGTAACACCTACGGTCCTTCACAAAAGATCTTAATTCAGAGGGGAGCGATGCCAATAGCTGGCTGGTCCTTTAGAACGAAGTCGACTGGGGCTTCATAATCATGGGGAACTTTAGATGAATCAAGCAAGAAATTAAAATGTCTTTGAAGCGTATATCCAAACTGACTATTAGTTTGATTTGGTTGTAAACGGGCCTGGCGGAATTTAGCGCGATAGAAATCCGGGGTCATATTGTATGCGGCGAGTAGTTCAGATTTCAACGTCGAATAGTCAATCGTTGCCTCCGACAGGAGGAAAATGAAAATATCTAGGAGCTGGGTGCTTAGCAACGACAAGAGTTTGGCTACGCCATCAGCTTCAAAGTCCCAGTTGTTGACCTCGAAAATCTTCTCAAAATTGGTTAAATAGGACCCCAAATCCTCACCTTCCTTGAACAATAGGAGCTTCACCGACACAGTTTGCGGGATGTCGTTCCGGGAGTTGATGAAGTGTCTCATTTCTCGTTCTACTCATCTCTAACTCATGCTGGTGGATTCTTTATCTTTCTTCTCTTTCCCTTCTTTCCGCTCCCTCCTCCTCTTGGGTGTAGGACATAAGCTCCTTGCCCGTCAGTCCAAGAGATTCTTTTAACGACTTGAAAATGTCGAACGAAGACATGCTGTCACCTTTCACCAGCTCTAACGGGAAAATCCCCCCCCCCACAAAAAAAAATAGAAAACACAAAACGTAACGGGATTGTCGACCCGATTTAACGTAATTCGTACGCACGATGCGAATCTTATTTCCGTAGGAGCACTCGGAATTAATGCCTTACTGAGATTGATGCGAGAGCCTTCACGTTTACCCAAATAACACAAAGAAAATACCAAAACAACTTCTTACTGTACTTTTCAACGGGCCAGAAAGGACAAAAATTGCGCTAGGGGAATACACGAGATGCAGTCTCCAAGTAAACGCAAAATAAACGCAGACGGCAATGGGAAGTAGGTAACAACAAAGAAAATGGTTGTGAGTAGACAAGCTCGACAACTGGCAGATTAAAAATATTAAAGAATATTTCTCCACAATTTCTCGATAACCAGAACCTTAAGCTTTTCAAAATCTTTTAGAAACCACTTAAAAAAAGGAAAACCTTTAAAAGACCTTTTAAACCTGACACCAGTTTTTATAATATATATAAATATATATATATATATATATATATATATATATATATTGATAAAAATTATTGCAATAACGTAATCATAATTATCTATGATTGCGTTATTGCAATATTTTTCTAGATTTATAAGGCGAGGCAGAAGTGGAGAAAACAAATTTTCCATTCTCTTAGATAAGCAGGGGTGATATTTGAAAAGGCCAATCGAAAGATAATTTTGGGGGGGCTATCTGAGAAAACGCTTATTTTAAGTGTTACCTTCTCGTGTATTGAGAAGAACTCCTTCCGAGGGCTTCGAGGAAGACTGGTTTGACAAAAAATAGCCTTTTAACTGTATATATATATATATATATATTTTATATATATATATATATATATATATAAAAATAAATAAAGGGTGTTCCAATAACTTGGACTGATTTTAAATGTGTTAAGTTAAGTTTAAGCACTTAACATCTTCAGTCTTTGGCAATTTCAACCATAGAAAGATTAACAATCGAACAACGTGTTAAAGTTATCGAAGCCTATTACGAAAATGGACGTTCAAACAGAAACGCATTTCGGGCACTTCCCGATTCTTTTGGTCAACATAATCGATCAACCGAGAATGCAATTAGGAAAATTGTTCGTAAATTTACACAAACGGGGTCGGTGGCAGATATGAAAACGCCAGTGCGTGCTTGTTTATGCCGTTCAGCTGAAAACATTGCGGCAATGCGCGGGAATGTGGCCGAAGATCCAGACACGTCTATTCGTCATCGCGCGCAGGAATTGGACCTCTCCACAACAACGTTACATCGAATTTTGACAAAAGATTTGTCTCTACACGCTTACAAAATTCAATTGACACAAGAACTGAAGACTGCTGAGCATTTTAAGCACCGTACATTCGTCAATTGGGTGCACGAGCAAAGACAAGCCGATGATGATTTTTCGCAAAAAATCATCTTTAGTGATGAAGCCCATTTTCATCTTGGTGGATTCGTTAATAAGCAGAATTGTCGCATTTGGGCTGATGAAAATCCCAGGAAGATTGTTAAAAAGCCACTGCATCCACAAAAGGTCACTGTTTGGCTTGCATTTTTTGCTAGCGGAATCATTGGGCCGAGCGATACCGTGCCATGATGACCAACTTTTTATTCGCCTGAATTGAATTCTATGGATGTCGAGGACGGCGCCACATGCTACACAGACAATGCAACAATGGCTTTATTGAATGAGAAGTTCTCAGGTCGCATCATCTCTCGAAACAGCGGTCAATTGGCCACCGTGATCGTGTGACTTGACGCCTTTAGATTTCTTCCTTTGGGGTCATCTCAAAAGTAAGGTCTATGCCAACAACAATTCAACAGCTGAAGGATGAGATAATAAGGCATATTGGTGAGATCGAGGAGCAACTATGCAGAGACGTCATCAAAAATTTTGACCATCGAGTGGAGGTGTGCCACCGAAGCCTTGGCGGACATTTAGGCGATATTATTTTTCACCCATAATTGCCATGACTCAAATAACATGATCCAATAGAGAAATCAATAAACTTTCACCAATAACACCTTTTTATTTACTGCTAACTTCGATCCGTCTTAATGGAACACTTTATATATATATATATATATATATATATATATATATATATATATATATATATATATATATATATATACTATATTTATGCCGGGGTGGAAGGTGGAAAGGTCAGAAGGGTGACCTTCGCGTCTCTGGTGTCGAGCCAGACGAGGGGGGAGCTAAGTAGTCGGGGAATGGAGATCCCGGACGCGTGCGTGGAATTAAACAACTACAACAGCGAGTGCGGTTGGCCGTTAGGATAATGATGAATGCTTAGCGGTTATGGATATAGAAAGTTACAGTACAAAAATAAACTTTACTGATTAGAAAAACATAATATACAAATAAAATGAGATTGGATACGCAATGAAAATGGATACTCGTTATTTACAGTTCTCAGACTAAGGGTTTCGGGGGAGTAAATAGACTAGGTTGGGAGTCAGTGAGCGGCTGCTGATGAGCCAATGTTCCAACAAACAATTCACGGGATGACTGGATACAGATCCACGATTTAAGTCGTCGCGAGCCTAGCTTTGGACATACAATACGCAGATCACTTCACTCAATTATTTCCCTGTGTTTATCGGAACCCTCAGATGCAGGCCAGACTAACTGCAACAGAAATAGAAAATTTAAACGAGTATGAACGCAAATGGAAAATTAAATAGACTAAAGATAAATTTAAAATTATACCTATGTATCGCAAAAAACTATCCGACGTTTACATAGATGGTTTAATCGAGAAATCGGCCAACTGCTTAGGGAGAAGAGAACTGTGTACCGGCAATCAAAGACCTCGGGTGACTTTGACGAATACCGGAGGCTAGCCAGGAGAGTAAAGTCCAGCATAAGGGCGGCTAAGCGGTCTGAGGAACTCCGGGTGGCGAGACTCTGTAAAGAGAATCCCAAGGATTTTTTTGGATATGTGAACAGCCGTAAACCAATCCGTCGAACGATTGTCCCTTTGAGAAATGAGGAGGGGGCATTAAAGCACTTAGATGCAGAAAATGCTAACCTGTTCAACGACTTCTCTTCAGTCTTTACTGAAGAGTGTGGTCCCATCCCCCAGCCAATGGATTCCTACTCGGGGAAAAGCTGGAGGATATGGACTTCACCGAAGGGGAAATAAAAAAAGATCAGTGACCTAATGACGAACAAGTCACCTGGCCCGGATGGGTTTCTACCTAAAGTGTTGAAAGGAGTGCGCGATCAAGTGGCACGACACCTGAGCGCAATCTTCAACATGTCAATCCGGACCGAATGCGTTCCTAGAGACTGGCGTGAAGCGGAGGTGACTCCTATCTTCAAGAAAGGAGACCGAAGCCAACCGTCAAACTACCGACCTATCAGTCTGACTTCGATAGTCGGTAAACTCATGGAAAGCATTATGATGGACTAAATGACGTCGTATTTAGAGTCAACCCTGCTACTGAGGAGTTCCCAGCACGGCTTCCGAAGGCAACGGTCATGCCTGACGAACCTTGTGGAATTCTTCCACTTCGTGTTCAGTGAGCACGATCTGGACAAGGCGGTGGATGTGGTGTACTTAGACTTCCAGAAAGCCTTTGATCAGGTACCACACCGCCGCCTTCTCCGGAAAGTGCGAGCGCTGGGCATAGACGGAAAAGTAGCCGGCTGGATCGAGAACTGGCTAAGTGGCAGACGGCAACGGGTGGTGGTGAATGGACAGGCTTCTGAGTAGGTGCCCGTTACTAGCGGGGTGCCTCAAGGTTCTGTCCTGGGACCACTACTATTCATCATCTACGTCAACGACATGGTTGCCAAGATTTCCAAATTTGCCGACGATACCAAGCTTGGTATAAACGTTGCAAAGGATGGAAATACTGCCCGTCTGCAGGAAGATCTTGGGAAGATTGGCGAGTGGTCGGACACGTGGCAAATGCCTTTTAACATGAACAAATGCAAAGTAATGCATATCGGCCACAGAAACCCCCAATCTCAGTATATCCTTAAGGGCACTGCTCTTGAATCTTGTGACACTGAGAAGGACTTGGGTGTAACTATTACTAGCGACCTCAAGTTCTCGAAACAGTGCATCGAGGCAGAGAAGAAAGCCCAAAGGATGTTAGGCTACATAAAGCGCCAGTTTGGATACCGTAACAAGGAGATAGTACTTTGTCTGTACAACTCCCTCGTTCGGCCGCACCTGGAGCATGCCGTACAATTTTGGAGTCCTTCGTTTCGAAAGGATATCGCAAGGTTGGAACGCGTACAAGCCAGGGCAACCAAACTGATTCCCTCTATCCGACATAAAAGTTATGAATATAGACTAAGGGAATTAAATCTGTTCTCGCTGGAAACCCGTAGACTGCGTGGTCAGCTCATCGGAGTTTTCAAAATACTTCGAGGGTTCGACAATGTTGACTAGCGGGATATTTTCACACTGAGTGAGAACAGAACGCGCAATCACGGCTTCAAACTTGAACTGAAGCGTTACAACCGCAATCTGTGAGGAAATTTTTTCACTTACAGTATCTGCGGTAAGTGGAACGCACTTCCAGTGGAAGTTGTCAACAGTGAATCTGTTGACCAGTTCAAGTCAAGACTAGACAAAGTCTTGAAAAGTGGCCGTTTAGGGACGCAAAACAATTGAGCAGCCATGTGCCTGCTCGATTGCTAGTCCAAAGGTACCCTCTTTGAATGGACCGTAAGGTCTCCTAGGGTACTTCCTTTCCTTGTTACTCCTTGTTACAGGTATAATGGTGAAGGCAAGATTTTAGTCCTAACTATTACCAAAAATGGCTACAAGAAACACGTGACCGAAAGAATAAACAAAGCACGAGGCATGCTAACTTTACTCTACAGATTAAGAAATCTAAACATGAAAAATAAGAAAAAGATATACCAGGCCATGATACAGCCTACCTTGATATATCCAACAATTGCCACGTATACGGTTTCAAGAATCAATCTAATAAGAATGCAACGTATACAGAATAAGACAGTTACATAATTACGAACACGCGATGATTAGAGAGGAAAAAACAAAGACTTACACATCGAAGCGAAAATAAAACCATTAAACAAAATAATGGAAAAAGAGCCAAAAAAATCATAGAAAAAACACAAGAAGAAATAGGAGAGGAA
The DNA here is from genome assembly GCA_963969495.1 of Ceratothoa steindachneri. NCBI lineage: Eukaryota > Metazoa > Arthropoda > Malacostraca > Isopoda > Cymothoidae > Ceratothoa > Ceratothoa steindachneri. The sequence goes on from OZ018327.1 coordinate 54,816,152, forward strand.
CTAAATAATCAAATAGCACGAGGGGCAGGATGGAGACAGCATATGCTGTTTCCTAGTCCTAAAAACAAAGCAGACCAAAGGGAAAATGAGGAGATTTACGTGTCAACCAAATAAGGAACCCGATTGTGACAAAAATTTCCCGAATAATGACAAAGTCACCGGATTGGACTTGATACCCACAAGGAATGACATAACTAACCAAAAAGTGCAAATGAACGAAAAAGGAAAAAAAAACATGAATAAAGAAGAGAATTAACAACAGATACAGATACGAGAATTATGCTATAAAAATCACAGAAACGCCTATCTCATACACACATAACATAATAACAAACTAAACAACCACACATAAATAAACAAACAGACACACTTTCACTATAACTTATTTCGAACTTAACTCTAAATAGTTTATAGTACAGAGATTAGCGTGACCTCCACGCAACTTGCACCTCTCTGCAAACATCCAACTTCCTTCCACTTCAATCATCTTCCTCCTTTACCGCTATCCAAAGATGGGCCAAACACTAACACCAGGGACAGGTACAGTAAATCGTAACAAGTAAAAGCTAGGAAATCATAAAAACACCGTGGCCCGGGTCCCACGTTAAGCAGGTCTAGGAGGGGGGGGGGCGTCTTTATTATAACTTTTATTTTAATTATTCTTATTATTCTTGCTTTTCTCTTTATCGAATCTATTTACTTCTTTCTTGACTGAAATTCATTTTTTTCTTCAAGTTGCCCCTTTAAACATATCTTCCATTTATCTTGAGTTAGGTATTCTTGTTCGCTGAGGTTGGTCCTTAATATTCGATTTCTTTCTTGATGCTTTTTCTTCATTTTCTTCCAATTATTCTTGAGTTGATTTCTTGGTTCTTCAAGCGTTTCCTTCTTGAGATTTCTTCATAAAAGGTGTTGGACTGTTGAGTTTCAAACGCGGTACAGTTAGATTTAAACGCCAACACTCTAGCCTCACGCCACGGCTTAGTCCGTATTTGAGTTGGTAATTTTGTCGGCTATTTATATTATCGAGTTGGAAGGAATTTTTTCTATGATACATTTTCGCACCCCTACAGGTCCACAGGCCAACTTGGTCAACTTTCAAGCCTTTAACTTTATTTCAGTCTATCCTATCCTTACTTCTTTCCCTCTCCGGAGCTCTTTTCCCTCGGTGCCTTCAGGTCCAGAGGGAGGAGGGCGCCGGGAAAACTCGGGGGAACCGGGTCCCTCCTCCGGGATGGACTGGTCGGGGGGGTGGGGGAGGGGCACGGGGATCTAATACTTTTTCTTCCACTTTCCCTTTCATTTCATTTCCTAGCTTTGGGGTTTGAGGCCTTTGGAAGACGACGGGGGAGGGGAGGGAGATTGCACGGGTTGATCGCAATCAATACTTTTAACTTCGAGAATTAAGATACGAGGGAGTATTCACACCAGAGAGAACGGAGCCGATTCCAGGAATAGCCAATTGACTGGGGCTGTCTTCTTTCGCGCTCAAGAGAGAAAGGGGACGGAGCCGAATCGAGAAATAGTCCTGTCTCGTTCTAAAAGGCGGGCTTATACTGAATTTGCACGGCCTGTGACCGAGGTTAAATATGGCCCGACCGGAAGGGCTTCTTCTTAATCAGACACAACGCCGGGGATGGTGAATCCTCGCGAGGTTTTCGATATCGCGCGGTGAGGCGGGGGTGTCTTTCCCACGCTCTCGACGGTCCATGATTCTGTTTTATCACAGGAAGTAGCTAGATTCTCTCACGGTCTTGCTCGGCGTTCCTCGACTTCGTGGGGCTCCTTGTTCTTCGTGACGGTTTTATTCTCTCTTTCTGACACTTATATAGTTGAAAAGGGCACAAGGAAGAGAACATGAATCTTTCTTATTATTTGAGAGGGTAAAGGAATGCCAATACTACGAGAGTTAATTCATGTAACAGGGAAAGGACTGAATCAAAACTAAATAAAAAAAACAGGCAATGAAGAAAGTAAAAATAGGAAATATAAAGAAAATTCCAACCACAAATGCATCGGCCAGTGAATTCTAAACAACCCAAAGAAGTTAGATGCCATAGGTTAACCAAAGAAATTTGTCCAGACGCGTACAATTCCTTTTGGCATACCTTGATTTCCAATTCAAATATTTTGCGTTTATTTCTGGTGTAAGTGTGGAGTAAAACGAATATGGACGGTATTAGTCCCACAATACCGTGGATACAAGTTAATTAAATTAATTGAGAAAAAGGAAGAACATCCAAAGATGTGAGAGAGTTGAACGAGGATTCTTACCTATCCAGACAAGACTGCTTTTTAAACTCTAGCCACCTGTAGGTGAAGAAAAAGGGTTGTACAGTCGAGAGGTGATGTCATTTCCAAGTAGATAGGATACGCCCAGCCTACCTGGGTGCACTCCTGGTGTAAGACTACCCCACTTGGATGTAATCCGAGGTAGGATAAGCTGCAATTGTACTCCCACTTCATACTGTCGACCGCAAAAGCCTCCCTCCTCTCTACCTCGCCCCTCGCAGAAGGTGCGACTCCGCCTTCATTGTGGTAACGTTGACGGGGCCTAAGGCACCGGTTGTAGGATCAAAGGCTTTCTCTCTTAATCTCCTAAGCAGTGGGAGGGCGAAGAGGTCATCTAGTCCAGGGTGGAGGGAGGGGAGTAACAACAACAATAGATCTTACCTATCTTGGTGATTGGGGCAGATGATGCCCAGAACGATGCTCAGGTGAGCCCAGAATGCCACGAGAATTCCAGCTATGACGGTCTTCATTTCAAGTTCGAGCGGTGTTTTGTAAGAGCCTGAAATAAGAATGATTTTCTTATGGGCGATGATTAGGTTTGAGGTGTTTTAGAGTAGAAGGAAATCTGCCCCAGAAATGTTTTGAAAAGACTTAAGGAAAATTCTAGAAAGGCACTCGTGCAGTTGGGGGAAAGGTCATGCCTAGGAAATAGGTCGTTGGGAAGGTCTGAGGGTATGGGGAGGGAGAGTGGAAAGGGGCTTGGGAGGTGGGGATTTGTAAGAGGCCTTAAGAGATGCGGCTGCGGGTTTGAGGTATGGGGGAGGGTGAAGGTTTTGAGGAGCGTATTTAGACTTATGGATTTGGGAAAGGGCAGGGCTTGGCCGCTAGGGAATATGATAGCCCATAGACAGGTGGTAGTGTAAACTTTATACCGAAGCTCTCACAAATAAATAAGTGAAAATCACATGACACGTGATATATAATGGATAATATACGAGTATATATCAGCGTTTTACCGGCTTATGATACCATTTTTCCTTTCTTTGGGCTGTTAACTACATCCATTATATATCACGTGTCATGTGATTTTCACCTATTTATTTGTGAGAGCTTCGGTATAAAGTTTACACTACCAACTGTCTGTGGAGAGAAGACAGACACCCAATCATAAATATCTCGAACGGACAATTCACTAATCGAGGGGACTGATTCTAACGGCATCTTATTATAATGATCTTGCGCGAGCGCGCGCGTGTGTGTGTGTGTTCGTCTACTTTTTTTTATTATTTGAAAACGGGACTCGAACTGTTGCGAAAAAAAATATTTCTTTCACAAACTTTCTTAATTCTCTGAGGGAAGCGAACAAGCGCCGCAGGACTAGCAAGGCACGGCCGTGGGGCTGATTTTTGCTAGTTAATAAGGAATAAGATTTTGTGACAAAGGGGCCACCACATTCAAATGTTCCGCCAGAAAGTTAAAGTTGGGTATTTCTCGAATTAAGGAAGATTCAACAATTTTTATTTTACGAAAAATCATTCCTAGTATAAATGAACTGGGACCGAACGTAATCAATTACATGATTTAAATTTTTTGTAATTAAAAATACTCTATGCAGTTCTGGCTCGTCTGACATGGCCTTTGTGTTCATATAACCTTTATTCTATGACTATCCCGTCACTCCTACAGAGGGGTAATTATGCCGAGGAAATAAATATACGCCTCTTTCGTGGGTTTTCTCATTTGGTTTTGTAGAAGGGAAAAGATTTCAAGATGGGAGAGAGTACGATGCTTACTCGTTTAAGGACGAGAATGGAAGGGCTGGAGAATTCTCACTGTTTTTAACTTTGGGGCAATAAAATATTGCCCCAATGAAGTATAAGGAGGAGGGGGGGGGGATTTCAGTTCAATAAATATACAGGTCTTATTCTAAATGCTGTTAAGAATATACCTACTGAAATGCACTTGTTAACATCGTGATGCGAGAAAAAATGAATAGGAATGGGTCGGTTTCCGATGAACAGTGAATGTGCTTTGATTCTTACAATGTTCATAGTTCATCGGAAACCGTGAATGAACCAATATTGGCGGACGCCATATTGGTTTCTGAAAAGTAAATTCCTTCTTTTCTTATTCTTTGTTCCAGGATTTTTTTTAATTTGTTAAATTCTTTGAGCTTTTGCTCAAAATAATAAAATAACTGTTTAGATGCTTTAAAAAATTCCGTTTGCGACATTTGACCAAATTGTTTGTTTATTTTCCTTTGATAAAGCTTTTATTTGTTTCAGTTATTTCACATATATTTTTTAGTTATTTTCTCATAAAGAAAAGTTACTTTCAGATACTTTAATAATACTTTCAGAATATTACTATTTTTCTTTTTCTTATAAACTAAAGTGACCTATTTTTTTCGTATTCTTGTAAATAAATATCCAATGTTTTCTGACCTCTTTCAAGGATACTTTTTTTCTATTCTTACAGGCGATTTAATATTTTTATTTCCATTCCAAATTATATATAACTGTCTTTAACCTTAATTATCTTTCTCCCTTTAAGTACAGAAAAACAAGGTCACCATGGCAACAAAGCTGATGTGAGCCAGCTGTTCTGGAACGTTCGGCTCAACGATGTTCGCTAATAAAGACGTTCTTATTTGCAGTTTCGGTCAAACAAACAGAATGTTGATCAACGTTGAACGGAGGACCGCTGAAGATTTATGCTTTTACAGAGAAGCTGGAATCGTTGCATGAATCCGTCACTCTTAACATAGGAGCGACGCCGATGCCTGCTCCATCGTCGACATGCCCCGGATGCTTCTGAACCCTCCACTAAACCTCTTCACCCACAGTAGAGGTTCCCCGTAGTTAGGAACAACGTGCTCCCCAGAAGGAAGAGCATCATAATCAAGCACAGGACGAAGATAGTGCTAGCCCTAATATACAGACCTCCAGCACAGCCAATGCAAACCGACCGCGATATCTATGAACAAATCGGCAAAATAAGTGAAACACAGGATACCGTAATCTTTTTGTCGATTTCAATCTACCAGTGTCAAACTGGAGCGAACCACTATCCGCTCCTTATAGACACGATCTCTATACGAACTTACAAGAAAGTTCACTAACTCAGTTTGTACTACGCCCGACTCGCGGAAATAGCATATTCAATCTAATCTTTGCAACAAAAAAAATATGATAGGGAATATTAATATTAAATGACTGTTTACGCGATAAGAGGAATGCTAAGAAAGATATTAAAAATCTGCAACGATTAAGAAGAACTTGTAAGTATTTAGACTTAGGACGTAAAGCCAAAAGGTTAATCAGGCAGACTAAAACGTCCTTTTAATTATACGTGACGAGCCAAGTAAAAAGAACCCGAAAGAGTTCTACAGTTCATAAGACAAAAAGAGCAACAATTTCAACTTTCGGGCTGCTAAGTGACGCGGAGATTTTACTACGGACGAAGAGGGAATGAGTTGTATCTTAAAACACATTATTTGCATGTTTTCACTACACAAGATCTTAGCGATATCCAAATCGGTAACAATGGGCGTTAAGTAAAATCAGTGTTACAGAGAGAGAGGTAATATTGAAAACATAGTAAATAAGTCACTCGGGCCAGATACGCCACCCCCACCTTGGCGTATTAAAGGAAGTCAAAACTGAACTAGACAAACCCCTGTTTTATTCTTTAATTATTCGTTCCAGACCGGAACAATACCCGATGAGTGAAAGCTCGCTAACGTAACACATTAAAAAGGGCAGTAAATCTCTATCTAGTAATTATCGCCCAATTAGTGTAACCTCGGTTGTTTGCAAAATGCTAGAGACCATTAGACACGTTAACCATTTGGAGGGAAACAACCTTCTTAGACACCTAACACGGCTTTCGTAATAAACGCTCTTGCCTAACGAATTTATTGGACTTCTTTAACATTTTTAATGAATACGACGAGAGTAAAATAATGGCCATAATTTATCTCGACTTCAAAACAATAGCCATAATTTATCTAAACTTCAAGGCGATATAGCGAGGTGGGTAGAGTTGACAGCAATCATAATGCGTCGTTATAAATCGAAAATCATCTAGCAGGACCACGTCACGGGCTGGGTACCTCAGGGGTCAGTTATAGGACCAGTTCTATTTCTAGTATATATTAACGACCGAGACGAAGAACTTTTATGCATCATATCGAAGTTTGCTGATAGCACAAAAATTGCGAACGCACATATTAAAGAAATGCAAAACAATCTCGACAAATTGCCAAACTGAGCGCAAACGTGGCAAATGTATTTTAATGTGCATAAATGTGAAGTTCTCCATATCAGATACCGAAACGTCAAAGCAAATTACTCATATATATATATATATATATATATATATATATATATATATATATATATATATATATATATATATATATATATATATATATATATATAATCGTATATTCGGCTTTTGCGCGCCAACCACCTTATTTCAAACATTGGCAACCCTGGTTTCAAACACTTAAAACAGCGCTGATTTCAAAATTAACACTAAAACCAATTGAAAACCGTTAGTGAATGATGGCGGATTTTAAAAGGGAAGAATTGCGAGAGATGTGGGAACGAGGCGCAGATCAATTAAAGTTAAAAGGTGGAGATGTGACAGGTGTTTCCGTGAGAAAGAAAAAACGGCCAAAGTGTGGTTGATCGCAAACTAATTTTAAAAATAAAGCAAGTCCCCAGCAATAAATAGTAAGTTTTGTATATAATGTCTTTGCAATCGAACCTAATTTTTAGGCTTTCGAATTGTTAATACTACTAAGTGATTAAAACATAGCGGTGGGGTAGACCCCCCGATTAAAGGTGGGTATGGGGGCGAAGCCCCCCATTTCGAATTAATTATCTTAGAGTTCGAATTCCATGTGGTTGCCCGACGTTGTTAGGCGGTTCAATGTTTATTGTTTTTATGCAGTGCTCCGCCCCGAAGAGTGACAGATGTGCGAATGATGTGTTAAGTTGTATTAATAAACTACTAATGGTGTTTTTAGGAACTTTAGTCATCATTTAAGGCTTCGTTTTGGAGCGAAAATCAGTTATTTTTAATATAGTATCAGTGCAAAAAGAGCTGTACTCAATGCTAGTATCTTAATAATAAGTGCTTTTAGCAGAGCCTAACCGAAGCCGTAAATGACGACCACATTGCCGAAAAACACCATTAGCCTGCTTTTAATAATAACAACCCGGCTTAGGCTTTCTGAAGTTTCACTCCTCTTTGGGGTAAAAATCGTCTTAAAGTCATTTAATGAGTCAATTTGCCTTTAGAAAATAATGTTAAAAATATCATTATATTTGATTGATCTGCTCGGAAGCGGAAAGAAAGAACAAAATTTCGGGGAGCAACGTTACATAAGGTTAGCTTAGCCTTACTCATTTGACTACCAACATAGGTTAGGCTAACCTTAATTAATCCTTTGAATTTTTTTCATTATTTTTTAAATGCTAATTTATCATTATATCACTAAGACGATTTTTACCAAGAAAGTATTTATAGATAAAGGATTCATCTTTCATGTTTTTATTTCATGCCCCTAGCTACAATGGTTATTGAAATATTGCTTCATAAAAACGGTCCAATTTGGGGGGAGCCACCCTGTGTAGGTAGGTCTAAATTCATAATAATAATTAAATCTAGCTATTCACCTGCTGATGGGTAATGAGCAGACTTCCATTTTATTTTACCATTGTAAAACAATGGGGGGAAAAACTTGTGCAATGATGGCTTTCATTTACGTCTTCTAAAAAATATTATAAAGGTTAAAAAATTTCTCTCAAGCATTATTATTAAAAAAAAAATACCTGTTGCCATGCCAACAATAACTATAGGGTCAAACTCGTGGGACACACGATCTCAAAACCCCCAAACTGGGGAATACAATACTTTCTGAATTCTCAGGAAAAACAACTAAATTTCTCCTATAAGAAATTAATTAAATGGTGAAATACATACCAAAACTAGTTCTAAAATTTAAAAATATCTTCCTTACAGTGATGCGAGAATAACCACCTCGAAACTTAAACTGACCCGATCAGCTTCGAGCTTTGTCCTTTTCTCTGCTCATTACATTCGTCTCGAGGCTCCGCGGCCAAACGAAACATGAATCGAAGTCAAAACAAATACGCTGCCTAAGGCTACATAGTCTTTTATTTACTTCTGCCTCATCCAACGCTTCCTGAAGTGGCTATATAAAATAAAGATTAATAATTTGTCTTTATTTATATTAATAAATAAGATGTCGAAATATAATTAGACTAAAAAATATTTGTTGCCAACCTTCCCGATATAACTAAATAGCCAGTAATTCTGATGAGAGATCAGAGTCCAATTTCGCGCTTCTCAGTCTTGCCATTTGATCTGGGGATTTTCACTTCGAAAAACGAGGATGAGGGATAGAGAGATACACACACACACACACACACACACACACACACACACACACACACACGGAGAGAGAGAGAGAAAGAAAAAAAGTTGGGTCGTTGGAAGTTGAGGAGCAAAAGAAATATCTCATCTAATATGACCAAGGCTTATCGCAGTAGACCATAAAGATTGGTTAGAGTATAAATGGAAGAGAGACGCATTTAAGCTTAAATAGAGTGTGTGGATTGTTTTTCATTACGAGATACAATATGGTGGATATGGGTAAATCTGAAGGAAGCAGAGGCGTCTCGGAACTAGGAATAGAGCAGGCCTCAAACGATTTCTGTGCGGGATAACTCTCGGAATACCTTTCGAGAACTAAGGAACGGACACCAAGAGGAAATGGGAAGAACTAAGGGGCGTATAGACATCAAAGCAGGAGAGGCTCCGAGAAATTATAATAAATATACAAGGTAATGGCTTCGCCATTCCCCCCCCCCCGGGGGGAGCTTGCGCTTCGCTACTAAAATTAAAATATAAAATCTAAAAAAAAAACAGCCATGGTTAAATTTTTAGACATTTTATGAACTTCGCCAATTATAATAATTTTAAAAATGAACTCTGAACTATTTCCCCCCCTTTCAAAATATCACGTTGCTAAAATATAGTTACAGATAAAATAAAAAAGCAGCCTTACTTAAATTTTAATAAATTTTCTGAACTTCACCAATTGTAAGTTATTTTCTTTTAAAACATTATAAAACATTGGATAATCATATTTATTTTTTCTGAATTCAACTATTTTGTTTTATGAAACTCTAAAGAAATTCTTAGAAATTACTTTGATAAAAATTTAAAATATACATAAGTCATAACCAAACTAAGATGAAATTATTATTCAAGTACTCCCAAAAATCCCGTTCTTAAATTATAGTTAGTGGTGATGATGATGATGATGATTAATAATATAAATAATTTAATAATGATAAATTCTAATTATTATGGTGATAGGTAAACTTTGAGGTGATGTACGATAATAATGATTTATTAACTAAATTAAAAAATTACAATTAATACATTTCACATTAATCATAATCATACAATTAATTGTAAAATACAAATATAGATAGATAGATAAAAGTGGGGAAAATATTGATAAATTTGAGAGATAAAGGGAAGCATATAAGTTAAAGTAATAAAAATAAAGATTATCAGGTGAAGTGGTTAGTCGAATTTTACTAAGTCGATTACTTAATTGATTAGTTTGTATATTCTAATATAATTCTAACATATTTAACAAAGTTTTACAGAATTTTAGTCTGTTATTATTTTGTTAAAATTACTTTTCGTCTTAATTTTTATATAACGTTAATAATTCTTTTCACTATATTTCTTAATTTACATTTTAATACATCGCTGTAAAATAATTTTCAATTTTGGTTCTTATTTTAGATCACTATTATCCATAACTCTATAATTTAAGAACGGGATTTTTTGAAAATTTATAAATGTTTTTTTTTGCTTAGTTGACAAATGACTTCGGGTGTTTTGGAAATTCAAAGGATTGAAATAGTTAAAAAGATCAAGAAGAAGAAGAAGATGATGAAGAAGAAGAAGTAGGTGAAGATGAAGAAGAATATGAAGATGATGATGAAGATGGTGAAGATGAAGAAGATGATGATGAAGATGGAGATGGTGAAGATTAAGAAGATGATGATGAATATGGTGAAGATGAAGATGGTGAATATGATGAAGAAGCAGATGAAAAAGAAGAAGATGATGAAGAAGAAGAAGAAAAGGGTGTTCAGGGTGTTAAAATAAAGAGTCTATAAAGGGGATTAAAAAAAACGTTTAAGACTAGCGAATAAGGCCGTAGCCCCCCCCTCCCCCCCCCCCCGCAGGGGTGCCTGTGAAACCAAGCTCTTCCTCTTAAGGAAGAGAACAGCGGCTTGTTATTCTAGTTATCTCCTTTAATTTATTTGTACACTTTTATTATCATTTTAAGATACACTCAAATTTTATCCCTTTTGCTTGTTACTCTTAGAATTTATTTAATTTAGTTTATTTGTATACTTTTATTATTATTATTATTTTAATATATACTTAGATTTTATTTATTTCAATTCACTTTTAAATTAATTAACACTTTTCTTTACTTATTACACTTACATATATTTGATTTATTTTAATTCCCTTCTAAATTCTTTAAGACTTTTATTTACTTATACCTTAGTTATCAGTTTTAATTTATTTTTCCTTTTTTTTTCTTTCACTCTAATTTAACTTGTATTTTATTTATTTTAATTCACTTTTTTAAGTTATTTAACACTTTTATATTGTCTTAATTTTAGTTTACACGCGGTGATGGATGGAATGTTCTAGTGCTAATGGTCCTTAATATTACTTAATTGGCTTTTTTATGAATATACAAATAATATTTTGACATTTTTAAAGTTTTGATTAGTTCGATTTATTTATTTTGGATGGAGATAAAAGTGAGGCGCATCACATTGACCCCACGACCTTGAGCTCGAAGATGTTTACGAGAGAGGGAATCGAATGAAGCTGTGGAGTGACAAATCTGTGTTAGAGACAAACGATTGTGTCATCTAGAGATCGCCTCGCAAAGGTCAACTTCAGGAAGGGGCAAGAGCCCCTTTGATCTGCCCCCTCTCCCACAGATGCAACTTTTACCCTACTAAACTTCATCGCATGCAGAAGATTGAATTTATCTGAGCTCATGTTCTACATACAGTCACGCTTGTACCTACTAACCTCACATCTTTCAGAACATCACGCTACAACCATCAAACGGTTGGTGATTTTACTCCTACAACCCGCCCTCATATGAGTACTTCCTCAACCAAACATATCCCTTCAAAACAAATACACTTTATTCAACTCAAACAACTACTTACGGTTCAACCTTACAAATTATTTAAGCTAACTCCCAAGTAACTCCATGCTCTCACTCCATCGAATACGATTTCGGCGAATACTTGACAACAATTCGAAACTTGCCTTTGTTGATCAAACAGTGGAATTCTGAATTAGCTCAAAGAGCGACACATCTTAACGGCAAAATGCTGTCAGGCTCGAAGAAGGCCCTTCAGTAAGCATATCCTCAATTTTGTTTCAATCTTCATTGTTCTAAATAATGCCAACTCTATCCTTTATCATTAGCCCTCTTTGCTGTTCCTAAGTAGATGACTGCGCTTCACTCTGAATAGAGATAATCCAGACTCACCGAGAAATCTTACGAATTCCTACTTCACAACGATTCAACTTTGAGATTAAAACGTCGAGACCGTGTCAAGACCGCTGACCTTACTGCTACCCGCTTTTAGTGTTGTGAGCATATACGTGGAGGGAGGGGGGGCACTCGTCGCAGGGTGACGTTTTTCGCCTTGGATTTTGCTTCTATCCATACGACAGCAGTACACCTCATTCCTGAAAACTGCTCTGCTAGTCGAGGCCTGTAGTAGAAACCACCGGTTTCTGTCATGTCCGAACCCCGGAAGGAAGCCCTACAAGGGGGGCGGAGTGGACAGGACCGGCAGGTGGGCCCTGTTTAGACATTTTCATTTAGGTAGGGCAGAGCAAGGTGGAACGAACTGATAGCAATAGGAAAACTATTTGAATAGGTACTTGGTAGGCTCCGTGGAAAAGAAGCTCCCTCAGCGGGCCGTCATGGACGACCCCAGGGGTGAGAAAAGGATCCCGCTCTGGGTCATAGAGTGCCACCCCAAGCCGTCGAGGAAGAAAGTCTCTTGAGACCATTTTTGCAACCATTGGGGTTGCACTATGCCGTCTGGTGGACCAATCATATGGCTATATGCGATACCAACCTAGACGTCGACAAACTCCTAAGTGTAAGCTCCTGCTCTAAACTTGAAGAAATCGGCTTGTCACCTAAGGTCCCACCACATGTGTCTGCCAAAAGGTCAATTATCTGCCGTCGCCTTGACCCCTGGGTCGGGTCACACAGTGCAGAAGAAATCAAGGCCGAAATCGAGGACAAACAAAACTGGGCAAAAATCGATGAGATTTATAAGTTCAAAAATCGTGATGGAGGGGAGTACACCCACCTTTTCAAATTAATCTTCCAGACAACTGAGATGGCCACCAAGGCGTCATAGGCAGGCTTAATTATGTTCTGCGCCAAGATTTCAGCCTCGTGCATTGAGAGAGAGACTTGTTTCAGTGCAGGTCAACTCTTCGTGCTACGCTCTGGAGCAGCACACGACCAAATAATGTACGAGTACACCTCGAAAGAGTGTACCAATGGGGGTACAAGTAAGTGCCTAAACTGCGGAGGCCCTTACCGTACACTCTTGGTGTCTTTCTCCATGAAGAAGACTCTAGTAAATGAGAAAAAGAGGAACCTACAGGGGGAAAAGACCTGTAAGGCGAACGCTAGCTACGCCCAAGTGACACAAAACTCTACTACAACTAGACCTAACAATGAACTTGGACCTGGTTATGTGCGTAATTCACGCCCATTGCGTGAACATAGCCAAACTGGGAAGCTACGGCACCGAATTAAACAGGATGCTCACCCAAAACGGAATGAAACCAATGTGGTTTCCCGACAACCCTTCCTCGAATGAACTCTACCAAACTCAGACGGGAAGCAAGCCCAAACCTACTTCAAGGAACCGATCAAAATCCAGGGATCTCCGATTGAACAAGCGAGATGAGCCCGCAACACCCGAGACAATGGGGACCGATCTGCCGGTCTAAAGGGAAGAGTGCTCCGCAAGGAGCGAGCCAACAAAGCAAGCCCGCCAAAGAGGACAGGAAGACGGCACCCAGGCAAAAGACCACATACATAAACATGAGAATATATGCCTCGCCATCGTCTCCACTCCCGAGACTGGCAAAAGTCAAAGACATAATCGAGGGAGTAATCAAAGGAAAATTCAAGTGGGATTTTGACTGCAATGCCACCGAGGAGGGAATGCTTTCGGCTCTCAAAGGAGGAAGCATCGAGATTTGCCAGGAGTCATGCTTTAACCTTTCGCATGACCAATTTAAAAAGAAAAGGTCAGGGAGAGTAAGGTCGCCAGCACGCGAAGAGCCAACACAGGTCCAGAACACTCAAGACGAATAACATGGTTTGTAATACAATGTCTATTAGCAAAATTAAGATCTTTTCGCTAAACGTCAATGGTTGGAAAAGCAACCACATTATCCGCGAAGTAGACCCGGACATAGTCCTAATCTCGGAACATGGGAAACCCCTTGAAAATATACAATTACAATGTTATTTCGGCCAACCATTCAAATGAGAAATACGATGGCGTCGCAATAGTTGTACGGAAGGGTATCAAGTACAGGGAAATAACAGACCTGGAAGAATCGTATCTGGCCATTAAAATCAGCACAACCATTGATGACCTTGTCATAGCTGTGGGTTACCAACCCCCAAGACGATCATATCTCCTCATTCCCAACTTCATCCGATTGTTCAAGAGGAACACATCTACCATCCTGATTGGAGGCATCAATGCCCGCTGCAGAGAAGCAAGTTACACAACAGGGTTTAACGGATCGGGAACCTCCCTGAGCCTGCTTATTGATCGCGATCTGGTGCGAAAAGTCGGCCCAGAATTCCTCACATACCTGACAAGAATGTCCTCAACGACCCCTGACATCATCCTCGTCAACTTCAACTTTGCCCTGAACCAAGCGACAGTTCCTGGCCCATACACCCCATCGGACCATGTAAGTATTGTCACTACTGTGTCAACGTCCCCTATACAAGTGAAGATCCCATCCCGAAGGTGCTTGCCTAAAGCGAACTGAGAAGAGTACAGAAGATTGCTACAGGATTACCAACTGAACCAACTGGGCCGGTCGACATTAGAAGACCTCGACAGTCAGCTAGAGGACATTACGGCGAGACTAAAGGAGGCGGACAGGGTAGTCATCCCTAGGGTCGATTACAAGACTCTCCCAGCACCACGATGGGACAAGACTATGACACAAAAGAAGAACAGGCTAGACGAACTGGTCTTGGAGAAAAGTCGACATGGAAATACAGCAGAACGCTACCGGGAGCCCCGGAACCTTCGCATGGAGCTGAAATTCTTGATAGGGAAAAAATCGAAAATGATCTGGAATGGAATCATAGACGGGATAGACATGAAAAGTTACCCCAGGAAGCTTTTGAGCCAAATTATGAAACTAAGTAGCACACTCCCCGCCGAAGCCAACATTAATATCACAGTGGACGGGGAAAGAATCTCAGATGACCAGGAAATAGAGCACCAATTCAGAAAACATTGGTGAAGAAAGTTTACCATTACAGATGAGGAGAAAGAGGACTTTGATATGAAGTATGAGGAAGAGATCTTCGTGGACGTGGAGGCACGAGGGCCGGTCTTAACTTTCTTCAATTTCGTAGATGTTACTCGACAAACAGAGGAAGAAGGTAGATCATTCACCCACGACGAGTTAGAGGCAGACCTCATGAGCTTCAAATAAAAAGCCCCAGGCATTACTAAGGCATATTTGACAAATGCTCTTGAGAATATCAATACGGCGATCTTAATCCTATTTAATGCCTGCATTAACGTTGGCTATTTTCTTGACCAACTCAAGAGGGCACGAATGATTTTTCTCTTAAAGCTGGGAAATCCCAAGGAAGAAGCAAAAGGTTATAGGCCCATATCATTCCTAGAGTTCATAGGGAAGCTGTTTTAAAAACTGGTCAATGATAGTCTGAGGGCCTATCTTGGTGCAAATGATTGCTCCAATGAACAATAACATGGTTTGAGGAAACACCAAGAACTGAGACAACCCTTGCCTTGTTGACTGAGCACATCACTGTTGAGAACATAGATGAGAACAAAAGGGTACACATAGTACTCAGGGACGTTTCATCTGCCTTTGATAAGGTATGGATCCCCGGAGTAAAGAAGAAGCTCTGCGACCTACGGATGGGTACGAACATCACCAGGCTCTTTTTGCGACTACCTTGAGGACCGCGAGGCGATCGTAAAAATCAACAACGTCGAGGGGCAACCATTTCTCATGAGGACCGGTGTGCCTCAAGGAGGCTGTCTAAGTCCGACATTGTAAACGATTTATACAAGCGACCTACCCTTTCCCATCCATGATTACGCAGCCTATATCCAGCTGGCAGATGATATTTCACAACTGATCACCAGCGATTATCCCAATCTAATCGACATCGCGAAAAGAATAGCGGGTGAAATAGACAACCTCAATACCTACGAGGCTCGTAACAAGATCCGCACCAACGTGGAAAAGTTTAAAGTCCACATCGGACGAAACAAAACTGCCGACGTTCTAGAGCGAGTTGAGTTCTACCCGTACACCCACGAAGCTCGAGCCCTCGGACTAAATATAATATCAACAGGATATGGCTCACATATCAATGTAAAGGATACGCAAGCCAAGAGACACTTACTTCAACAAAACAGATTCAAGGGGCTCTCCCCCCGGAACAAAAGAAAACTGTACCTGGCCGTGGTGAAGACATTTTTTAATTTTTTTTAAGGGGCTATCTGGCGAATGCCCACTTGGGCATTAGTCGCCGCAAACAAACAGCCTAGTTCTAGGCTACTTTAAAATAAAAATTTAAAAACAAAACAACGATAAAAAGGGAAAATGACAATTAGGAAGCAAGCTCCGGCGTCGGGGGGAGGACCCCTCCCCCCGGCGTAGGAGCGTGCGACTACAAAGAAAACAACAATAACAAAAAACAATACAAAACAGTTAAAAAAAAGGGAAAGGCCGGTCTTTCCCCAAAGGTCTATCAGTCCACCAGTCAAGGTGCACGCACTCGTCCCGAGTACAAGGGACAGGTGGTAGCAACCCCGCCCATCCCGGTACCGGGACAGGTAACGTGCGCAAAGATCACTCAGAATGGGATATTCGACAAGAATGTGCCGAACAGTCTGGGGGACGACGCAGTCGTCACAATAGGGCGCAGGCGAACGCTCCATCGAATAGCGATGCGTCAAACGAGTGTGTCCGATTCGGAGACGACATAAAACGACCTGAAGCCGTCGCGGCATTGGGGGTGGGTCAAGGGAACAATCGCGGCGCAAGGGCACGCAACTTTAAGTTCCCTTCGACCGTCTCCCATCTTCTTTGACAAGCAGTCCAAAGAGCTGCCCGTATTCCTGCCATGTAGTCGGTGTGAGGAAGAGCGAAACGCTGGTCCGGTCAGAGAGTCCTCGCCGGCTCTTTGGCGCCATCATCGGCGCGCTCTTAACCCCGAAATTCCCACATGTCCAGGAACCCAGCGGAATTAAATCTCAAAATCCGCCCGGCTCTCCAAAACCTATCTCTCGAAGGAGTTTCCTGGCCCTAAACCGAAAAGGCTTAGGGTATGACTGGCGTCTCTCGGCGGTATAGGCACCGTCGAAATCAGCTGCGGATGCAGTGAGAGGTGTTGGCGACTAAGGGAGGCACCGGGCTCGCGCGTACAGGCGAGTGATGCACTGTACGCGGCGTAGAGCGAGTGGCATCTCCCCAGCATCGACCAACAGGCTCTCAATGGGGGAAGTGCGGAAGGCACCGGTCGCAAGGCGAAGGCCGGTGTGGTGGATCGAGTCCACCTTCCTCAATAAACGTCGGCTGCGGATGCATAAAACTCGCATCCGTTGTCGAGCTTCGAACGAACAAAGATCGATAAAAAATTAAGGCAGTAGCCCAATCAGCGCTCCAAGCGCTGAACGTCACGGAACGGAGAATATCTATGGCGCGGGTACAAGAGACCCTAAAGCTGCGAATATGAGCCTCCCAGGTGAGGCGTCGGTCAAGTACAAGACCAAGGAAACGGTGCGATTCAACCACTTCCAGGTGCACCCCATTTAGAAATAAATCTGGGTCGGGGTGAAGCCGTGGATGGTGGCAGAAGTGCACCACCTTAGTCTTGGCTAAAGAAACCCGAAACCTGGCGCTTTGGCATAGCGAGAGACGCGGTTCAATGCCGGTTGGAGTCGACGCTCCAGAGTTGGCATCTGGGCCGCGCCAAAAGAGATCGAAATGTCGTCCACGTAGAGCGTAGCGAGAACATCTTCCGAGGTGATGCCGTTGATGCTCACAGCAAAGAGTGTGACACTGAAGACACTTCCCTGCGGGACACCCTCTTCCTGCTCCATTGAGCCGAAAAAGGCCCCCCCCCCCACTTGTACGCTTTTCTCGCAAAAATTCAGATATAAACATTAAGCGTCCCCTCGCCCCCATCGTGTTGTAGAGTCTCCATGATACCCTATCGCCATGCGGTATCATAGGCCTTCTCCAGATCGAAAAAGACCGTGGCGTAGTGCTGTCTACGAAGGAAGGCCTCGCAGACGGCATTTTCCAGTTGAAGCAGAGCATCCGACGTGGAGTGGAACTTGCGGAAGCCGCACTGTGCAGATGACAGATAACCTCCGCTGTCCAAGAAAAAGGCTAATCTAACATTTACCAATTTCTCCATCAACTTACACAGGCGAGAGGTTAGAGAGATTAGGCGGAAACAGGCCGGAGTAAAGTGATCTCTCCCCGGTTTGCGAAAGGCGAGCACAATAGCGATTCGCCAGGAATCTGGGAGGAAACCCTCCATCCAGATCCTGTTGAATAAATGTAACAGAAAGGTCATGCCTCACTCACCCAGGTGTCATAGCATGGCGTACTGAACATCATCCGGACCATGGGCGGTGTCCACGCACGAAGCAAGAGCGGAACGCAACTCACTCACAGTAAACCTGTCGTTGAAGGGTTCTCCACCTCTGGAAGTAAAGTCCAGCCGGCGGCCTTCCGCCACATCACGATGTGTATTAAATGCTGGCGGAGCAGCATCCCGGCTATAGAATGCGGAGAAGGCGGTTGCGAAGGATTCCGCCACGGACGTGGGATCCAAGATTGCAGTCACATTCTCCTGGAGAACGGGAGGGAGGTCCTGCGAGAACTCGCCCTGAATCCTTTTGACTCGCCTTCACACCTCTGCCAGAGGGGTCTTCCCGTTGAGTGAAGACACGTATGCCCGCCAAGAAGAGCTGCGGGCGTGCTTTGAAATATACCGGAACCTAACCCTAGCCCGACGAAATTCAGCCACAGTGAAATCGTTTGGGCGGCGCTTATAGCGGATGTAGGCACAACTCTTCTGTTTCAGGGCCGTCTCACACTAGGCCAACTAGCACGGGAGTGGTAGGCGTGCAAAACGGCCAGACGTTCTGGGAATAGTTGAAAGGTACGCGACGATGAGGTTACCGGAGAAGAACTCAACGGCCTCATCTACCGACCTGAACTCCTCGACTGAGATAGAGAATTCAGTCATTTGCTGAGATGCAGGCTACCGCGTCTGCGCCAAGCACCACCGACCTAAACTCCTCGACCTAGATAGAGAATTCAGTCATTTCCTGAGATGCAGGCCACCGCGCCCACGTCTAGCACCACCGAGGTGGGCTCTAAGGCGGAGGTTGCCCTGAAAATGATCACTACCATGGAGGTCATCGACCACCACCCAATCAAAATCAGGCTGTGCATCCGAAGAGCACAAAGATAGATCAAGGCAAGAAAATGAAGCGGTTCTCGGGCAGTGATGCGTAAACTCATCCACGTTCAGGACACCCATGTCAAGCTCTTCGATCAGATTGGCAAGGATTTGTCCCTTGGGATTTATTGAGTCATCTCCCCAGAGAGGAGGCCTGCCGTTCAGATCTCCAAGCAAGAGAAAGGGCTTCGGCAACCGTGCCACGACGCGGCGGAAGTCCCCCGCGTCGAAGTCAGCTGACGGTGGAATGTACGCAGAAATGATAGTATACCTCCTATCCAGGTGAAGCTGCACAGCCATTGTCTGAAAGGAGGTATCTAAAGTGAAAGGAAGAACAGATAGATCATGCCGGGTGTAAACCGCGCATCCCCTAGCCCGGCCATCTCGTGGAGGTCGGGTCCATTGAAGGAATATGCCCTTTAGGCCTAGCTCGGAGGAGACGTGAGGGCCCTCTTCGAACAGAAGACCCTCACGGGAATGGCCCTATGCTTTCCGGAGGCAGAACCCGGGGCGCTGTTGGCCGGGCAAAGCGCTGTCGCCTTCGAGTGCATATTTTGGGAGGTTGGGCTCGCCATGCGAGTCTTTTCCTCCCTCCGCCTCGACACTTTAGGCGGGCGTTGCGGCTTCGGAGGCGGGGTGTATTATTTTCGAGGAACCACTGTCCCGAAGCAACTCAGCCCACCACTAGGCATGGGCGAAGGAGCCGAAGCTCCTTTGTTGCTCACCTCCTTTCGGGGGACAGCTTTGGGAACCCCAGAAGATGGCCTGGCGACCAACTTCAGGGGTGTTGCCTCATGTGAGTCCTACGACTCGGTGGAGGCGCGTGTCCATTTCGCCTTACGGGAAACGGTCACACTTGGGGAAGGGATGGGGGGCTGGTTTTAGCCGGGGCTGGGTGTGAACCCTTTTTGCCGCCAGCTTTACCAGGAGAGCGTTCGGGTTGATTAGAACGCGCAGAAGGGCTCCGAATGGGCGCTGTAACAACCGTGCTCGTTGGCCTAGATGGGCCAGGAGCAGAGGGTGCCTTTCTAACCATTGAGGCATAAGACGTCCCAGGCAGAGCCGTGCGCTCCAGTACCAAGTCCTTAGCCTCGCGGAATGAGAGCCGATCCTTGGCCTGAACGGCCAGGATTTCTTTCTCAAGGAGATATGCACCACATTGCTTCGAAGAAGCGGGGTGCGGCTCTCTGCAATTGACACACTTGGCCACACACGATTTAGACTTATCGTGTGCGGCCTTGGAGCAATTTACACAGATTCGGGTGCCCCCGACTTTGCACGTCTACAAGAATGATTCATATGGCCGAAGCCGTGGCAGTGGCACGAATGTGTTTACGCGGTAGCGGTACCAACCGGCACGCACTGACTCAGGGAGCTTGTCACAGTTAAACATGACAAAAAGTGTAGGGGCGGGTCTCGAGCCCTCCCCGCCTGTTTTCTCATCACACGTTCGACCTTGACCTTCCCATGGTTGGCAAGCTCTAAGGGGATGTACTTTATGGAGTAGTCAACGAGTTCCCTCGCATAAACTACTCCTTTTCACAAAGTTCATGGTAGAGTGCGGCGTCACACTCACCGGGGTGCTATCAAGTGTTCGAAGAGCACTTATCTTGGCCGCCTCAGAGGGATCCGCCGCATTCGCCAGAAGGCTCCCGTCCGAGAAACGAGTCACCTTCGGCTCTCTACTAATTACACTAGCTAATGCTCTCCTCTGATGGATCAGGTTGCCCTTGGCCAACATGCTGCAATCAGTAGAGCGAATAAACAGGAAGCGTTTGAAGCCAGCGGGTTCGAAAACACCAGGTAACCTCTGAATGAAGGGCCCCGATGTTATCGAGGCTCCGCCCTGCGCTATTTTCGTCTTAGTCGGGCATTCCGCAGCCGGGATGGTGGGGGCAGAGGGGCCAGATGTGCTGACCTTGTCTTGGTCGCTTACCAAAGTTGCAGCAGACCCATCCTTCCCCACAGCCCACGCGGATGGAGAGGAGCCCTGAGTTTTCTTAGTCTTTTTCTTATTTTTTTCTTTTTAGGAGAGGAGGGCAGGGAATGAACCCGCTTCTCCCCTCCGCCGGCAGAAGCCCCTATGCCAGATAGACCGGCCTCAACCAGTTCCTTCTCTGAGATGGAGAAGGTCCTGGTAGTGGCAGGGGCACCGATTAGAGGAGATCCCTCCCCTCCTTGTACTGCTATGGCAACCCGGGCCGTTTGAGGAGGACCTTGCATAGGGGTGGATTTGGGTTCGGTGCTTGGCTCCGAGCCCAGATTCCCTCCCATGGAAGGCCCTACCGTCTGAGGATGGGTTGGCTCAAGGACCATGTCTATCTCAGGAGGGGCCTCCAGTTGGCCATCCTCTCCTAGGACATCGCAGGTCCCGTTGGCAGCATCACTAGTCACGTGTGGGGAGGCACAAGCCTTGACCCCGGCAAGGTTTAATATTCTTGCCAGCAGGTCTTTTGAGGGAAGCGACCAAGGGGCCGGTCTTCCCTCTTCCATCTAAGGGGGTTTGCCCTACCGAGCCGCTTCACTGGGGAGTGGTCGGCTATGAGCTGCCTGCTGGCTTTTTTGGTAGCCCCCTTGGTAAGAAAAGGGGGGACTGCTGCGGGAAAAAGGGAGGTGCCCGAAAGCACCTCCAGAGAAGAGGGTGAGGGGGAGTCCCCTACATCTGTAGGCGAAGGAGAGGAGTAAGCCTCCTCTCCGGTTAGGGAAATATGGAAGGTCCCCTGCGCAAGCACAGGGGGCGACCTTCATTTCTTCTATGGAACTGCCCGAGGGTGGCTTCGTCGATGGAACAGGGGGAATTAAAGGGATTTTTTTTACTCATCATTGGGCATGGTGACCCTCTTTTAATTGCGGGATGCAATAGCTCCTCACCCCTCGCAGTAGCCAGATCTGCAAGGGGTGCGTACAGACCTGGCAGAGACAGGTGCCGCCATTTATGGCCACCCTCCCCGCCTGGTGACCTGGCAGCCCTTCAGCATGGCGGCTCCACCTTGGGCACGGCGTAAAATTGATAGTGTGTGAAGAGAAAAGGAAAAGGGATGTGAGGAAGGTATGGGTGGGGATGAAGCAGGTTGTTAAAAAACCACCATCCCGAACCGGAGCTCAGGGGTTAGGAAACGTTGTCCCCTCCTCCCTTAGCCCCGATCTGGGACGGTTCGCTGAGAAGAAGGTCAGCATCTACCCTGTGAAATTAGAGGCTGACCAGAGAAAGATGTGGGAGAGGTTGTATGAAAAGCGAGGAAACTGGGTGGAAACACAAGTGTTTTGAAGGAAAGAGAATAGGCTAAGCTGGGGTCTGACGGGGTGCTGAATCCTGTCAGCACAGCGGCCAGGATGGCAAATCGCCGCGCCCCTTACGGGGCCTGGTGAGGCTAATTCTGCTATACCCAGCTATTCCGATGCACTAGCGTTCAAGCCCTTAGCTGAGGAAAGCGCAAGCAGTTCAGAACCAGGAACTCCGATTTATATTTAATGCATCTATACTGGACCGCATCCCCTCGATCAGACTTAACGCTCTCGCAGAGTTGGAACCCTTAAACGTAACCCTACACAATATGTCAAAATCGATATGGAGGAAGATCCACGAACACCTACCAGAGAGAACGATCCAAGAATTACGACAACTTGTTCTTGACAACCGAATCAGACACTACCGACGTGGATTCAACAACAGCCTCCTGCGTACGCAGCAAGATGTGATACCCCTATTTCGATCCCCCTCTCTCAAGAAAAAACTCCAAGAACATCACGAATACATGTTTTATGTATAGAAAAAAAAGATCTGTAGGGGACAATTAATCAAAATATAATAGCAGTTTATAAACAAAGTTAACTAAAAGATCCGAAGGAAGTGGACACAAGAAAAACAAATGTTTTTTTTATGAAAATAAAGCTTAAAGGAAGATGTCTTCAAAATATAAGTAAGCTCTACATCCCAAACATCAAGCAAACTAAAATACAAAGGCTTGAATGCTTAATTTTTCCATCTGGTACGCTAGGAAATAAAGAAGACCACGTGAAGACATTGCCAGTCAAGCTGGCACACATTCTCTTCTATTTTAACACTTTTTCTCACTATAACTTCTTCTATTATCTTACACCCATTTTTTCCATCTTTTATGATCAATTCAATTTATTTCCTACGTAGATATCGATCTTCTAACACATTATACATTATTTCGAACCTAGCGATAAACCAACCATTGCAACAGAACTACATATCATATATATATATATATATATATATATATATATATATATATATATATATATATATATATATATATATATATATATATATATATATATACAGGTAGTGTTGAAGTCCACAGATGTGGCACCGTTATTAATTTTAACTTGTATTTTCTTAATACTTCTTACAAGTTTTTTAACGGGGTCTTCGAGGCAAGAAAAAACATCCGCGAATGACATTCTTTATTTCTAGACGTTTTCAACCATGTTTGGTCATGTTCAGGGAATGAACAGAATTGGAAATGATGTTATATTTGAGAGAAAAAAATAATACAAATTTATGTTACAAAATAGTTAATAGTGGGGAAGAAAAGATGAGCGGAGAAGAGAAAGTTATAAGTAACAGTATGAAAATAAATGGGTTCTCCAGGTACAACCGGAGGTCATATTGTTGATTTCTATATTTCATATTATTTTTTCTTTCATAATAAATTGAATTCTCCAGGACATACTGGAGGTCATATTGTTGAAATTATCCAATCATATTTTTCCATGACAGAGTATTTTGTTTATAAACTACATTTATTTTAAGATATTGTCGTCTTATATACAAATTTCACAAAATCCTTCTGTTTGCTTAGTGATTTTCACTTTTACATAATTTTTCACTCTAATTTCGTTCCATGGTTATTTTAACTATTTTGTTTTGTTTACTAGTTTAATTTGCCAATTTAATTGGTTAGTATTAAGTCATATTTTAAACATTTTCTTATTTTTCTGCCTATGAGATTTATTATGACCGTTTCACTTTTCGTTATTTTGTCCTATTTTAAATACTTTTATACCGTTATACCTGCTTTTTAGATTTATTATGAACCCATCACTTTATGTTGTTTCACTTTTTGTTGTTATTATTATGAACCACTAAATATTCATTATTAACCACTGTTTATTAAATGCGTTTATTATTAATTCGCTTAATCACTGAACTTCTTTAATATTAACTACTTGCTATTATTCACTTTCACATAATTTTCTTATAGGTGTACATGTTGACGGTATACACGCACGAGTCCGGAATGTAGATAGCGCATTCAATCAACATTCATCCTATCTCCTTTGGCAACCACCATCCCTCGTAGGTCCACTTGTAGTCCCCGCGAAGAATTCCATCGAGTAGACTTTCCAGGTCCTCTTTCGGGGGCTTGCATACTGAAGCACCGAAGACCTTGAAGTCCACGTCTTCGGCGTTAAAGAAGAATCCTCTTAATAGGATATCCCTTTCCTACGTGAGGGGTATTCCGGGATAATCCAAGATGTCATCGTCTTCGTCTTCTTCCCCGTGAAGTTTATACTGTTGTTGTTGTTGTTGTTGTTGTTTTTGTTGTTGTTGTTGTTGTTGTTGTTGTCCTTTTCTTTTTCCTTTGCCGTTTCTTCTTTGAACTTTTTTGGGGGACTTTTGTTTTTTGTCTCTTCTCATTCTGTAGTTATTTCTTCTTCTGTGTTTTCTGCTGTTGTTGTTTGTCGGCTGGTTCTTTTTCATCTTCTTTGATCGTTTTATTTTGTGGTGGGTCGTCTACAAATTGTATTTTCAAGACTTCCTGCGAAGGGGGATTAGGCGGAAACCTTAGTTTTTTCTTAAATCCGTTTTTCTGCAGTAGTTGGTTTAATTCCTGAGAGAAAGTTCGGGGTTGGCTAGGATTGCCAAGTGTGCGTAGATGACCATGGTCATTATCTCTTTACACTCATTTGGCATCACCAGCTTTGGTGTCGTTGTTTCGGCGACCGTGGTTCTCGTAGCCGCTGCTGCTGGTTCCGCGTAGTTATTTGCCTTTTCCTCCTTTTCTTCTTTCGTCTTTTCGCGTTTTGCCCGGATTGCCTCTTTGCGGACGGGACACCTCATGGCCAAGGCCCTGTGGTCCCCATCGCAGTTTGCACATCGTGGTTTTTCTGAGGCACACTCCTTCCATCCGTGTCCTGGTCTGGAACAGGCAGAGCATGTGACCTCGGTCGCTGTACATTCTCTCGTGGGGTGTTTTTCTACGGATAGACATCTGAAGCAGCTTTCTATTTGGATGTATTCTTCTGCCTCAATCTGCTCAGGCGTTACTCGGAGGTAGAACCCCAGGAGTCCCACCTTCATAGCCTCTTTGCGCCATCTCAGTACTTGCGAAGATAATTTTGACGATATTTTTGGCGAACTTTTCCACCTTGGCAATTTTCGCCAATTTTTGGTGATTAGAAAGCTCGGCCTTGATGTCTTCACAGCTGTTGTCCGTGAAGAATGGGTCGAGCTTTTTGAGGATGACTGTTTGACGAACCATGATTTCGTGAGGGATGGAAGCTTCAAGTCCAATCTTCTGAAGGGGATCTTTAGCTTCATCGGACGCGATCTTCTCGACAACCTCGGGAGTCCACCATAATGCTGCCCAGCGGTTGAGCATCTCAAATAGTCTTAAGAGAGCTACATTGAGCGCGCCAAAGATTGTTTCCACGACTGTTGGTGGACTTGGTTTTGTTGCCCCACTGACGGTATAGAGGGGGATCCGTTTGACGTCCATAGCGGGTGGCCCCATGGCCCCCTTTGCTTAGCGGTCCTCCTCTTTATTCCTCCTTCGGATAATTGTCTCCTTTTCTTCCCGAAAAAGAATGCCGGCAAGGGCGTCTTTAGTTTCTCTTAACCTCTCCTCCTTTGCCACGACCAGACATAATGAACGCGTGAATATCCGATACATTCAGAAATCGCTAATGGCAATGGAAATGGGGCAATGTCAATGGTGAAATGCAATGGAAATATTACAATTACAATTTGATGTAAGAGTGTAGGTGTGGGTAGGGGATAAAGAAAGGGTGTGGGGACAGATAGCGGAAATAGACAAATGGTGAAAAGAGAAAGAAGTGTGGTAGGGCGCAAAGAGATTCTAAGAGCCTGGTGATCACGCCTATCGCTTTTTATATATTTATTTGTTTTGTGGTTCGTTTGTTGTCTTTGAGTTAGTTTATATAATATGGCGATCAAGCCATTTGTCTTCAAAAAATTAATGTTCTTGGATATGTTATTACTTTAATCACTTTAGTATTGTGCTTAAGTCTTTGTTTTTGTATATCATGTAGTGAGTGTAAATCATGTCTTTTGTATTTCTTATATGTCTTCTTTTGTATTTTGTGGTCTTCATCGGTGAATTCTTGTAGAAATCGGTGAGGTTTCCTAATTAGGTAATCTTTTTCTTGGTCGGTTTTCTTGGTTTGGGTTAAAACATTCTTATTTTCTTGCGTAGAACGGCACTTCTGTTCCGCCAGCTAAAAGCCCAGCGGAGCTTGGAAATCTGGCACGACTTATGCCTCTTCTGTTCTGGTTAATCATTTGGACGATATCATCATTCAATTCTCGATTAACCAGTTCCTGCATATTCCTTGTCCGTTCTTCTATGACAACGTTAATGGGACTTATCCCCGCCTCCCGGTGTAGCTCTTCCTGGCGGCTTCTCTCTCACCTGTATGTACCTGTAATTAGTTACATACAATTATTCAGCACCACTTGTAGTTTCCTCTTTTGTGTCTTCGAGCCACACGAGAGGACGGAAGAGGGGTATAGCAGCGTCGATCTTACAAGTGCATTGTAGATATTTTTCTTATTGCTTTCACTAAGATTTCTGAACATGTATAGAGTTTTGACTGCAGCAGTGGCTTTGGTGATTCTCTCTTGGACGTGCTTCTTATACCTGGTTGAAGTAATCTTAATTCTGAGTACATTGCACTCCGTTGTGTAGGGAAAACGTCTATCCCCCACCCAGACTTCGTAAAGTAGTCTCATGCCTATGGGGACTACTTTGAACTTTTCCTGGTTCGTACGGATCTTCCACTGGGCTTCGTAGGTGTTAAGGTTTTCAATTTCTGCTGCTGTCATACGAGCTTGCCAAGGCGCATTCCTCCATGGGAAAGTTATTATCTGGGTGAAATCATCGGCGAATAGAATGGTGAAGCAAGTGGGTCTTACAGGGGCTGGGACATCAGTGGTGTAAATCCGGTAGAGAATGGGGTCAGGCACCTCCCTGCGGGAGGCCATCAGTGAGTGGAAACTAGTCCGTCCGTGCACCCTAAATGACGTACGCCGCTCTCTCCATGACATAGTCACAGAGAATTCTTTCTAAGTTCCACTTAGGCCCAGTCGTAAGATCTTGTACTGCATTCCTTGTTGCCACACCTTATCAAACTCTTTTGATACATCCCGACAAACAATGTCTACGTAAATTCTTTCCCGTTTTGCTTGGGCTAGCTTTTCCGTGATGACATTAATCGCCATCTCCAAACTTCGCTTCCTCCTAAACCCGAATTGATGTGGGTTGAAGAGAGAGTTCTCCTTCAGGTGAGACACTAATCTTTGGTTGAGGATCTTCTCGAAGAACTACCCGCCAAATTCTAGAAATAAAATTGGCCGGTAGCTCTCCTTCAACGTTGGGTCCGTTCCGTGCTTAGGCAAGAAAATCATCTTAACCGTTTTGTAAGCATCTGGAAAGTATCCCATGTTCAGACAGGCGTTATATATCTTTCTCATCCCTTCGATAACATTGGCTGGTGCCTTTTCAAAGTTCAACTTTGTAAGCACCGATTGCCCTGGGGATTTTTGTTCGAATGAGCGGAGTGGGCTGAGTAGTTCTTCTTCGGTAATCTCGGCGTCTCCGTCACTGTTTATCCACCTTGTGTTCAGGGTGCGTCTTGTGTATTTTTTTCGTTAAGCTCGTATATGATGTTGCTTTCAAACTCTAGGACATAGTCTTCGTTTTCCTCTTCAGTTATAGTGAAGATTTTTTCCCAATAACTTCGGAATATCTCTTCAATTCTTCCGTCTTCCGTTTCGATGTTTCCATCTTCTTTTTGTAACTCCATCTTCTTCTTTCCAGTCGATCCTTTGAGACTTCTGATCTTTTTCTAAAAATCTTTGGGAGTTTCTTTGTGATTAAGCCTATCGATCGAACAATCCGATCGTCGCCATTGTCGTTCGAGATCAATTGGTTGAGTTCTTCTTTGATTTCTCTACTTCGTTACATTGAGTGAACTGATGATTTCATACAATAATTTCAGCTCACGGTATAAATCTTTCATGTATTCAGTCCATCTGTAGGTAGAGACGGTCCTATACTCGGGTTTAGGGATACAAGCCCGATCTGCGTTGATGAGATGGTTATTGAGGTCGTCGAGTACCTCGTCAATCTCCTCGAGAGTTGCCTCGTCCCAGTTGGTCGGATCGCAGGCCTCGAGAAGGCGCGTGTACTGTGACCAGTCTGCTCTTCTGTAGTTATTTCTGACTACACCTGGAACTTATATAGAGTCTGCTCTCCCGTAGTTATTTCTCACTAGACACGGAACTTGTATAGGGTTCCTGTTGATAGTGAGGATGATCCTTATATGGTCACTACATAGTACCTGGACTGGTTTCATGTATTAGTTGAACGGCAGCTGACGATTCGCCAGACAGATGTCTGGTTTTAGTCACTTCCTGCTCTGACAAAGGTTGGGAAGTCAGGGCCTATTCGCTGGGCAATATTTCAGTCCAACAACAGGTCCAGGCATCTTCCTATACCGTTCAAGGTCCTGTAACCGGATTCTCGGCATCTGGCGTTCAGATCCCACATTAATATAGTGGGGGCTCTTCTGCCAAATAGGCCAGTAAGAGTTTAAAATGGTAACACGTCTCTCCATGGCGGTTGATATCCAGTAGTAATGACCAACTTTCCTATGTCGAGTTCGACTTTAATCGCGAGGTAGGATTCTTCTAGATTTGTTATTTGCTTGTATTTAATCCCTTTCTTTATTGCAATAGCGGCACCTCGAACCGCTCCTGCGAATAATTCGTGATCAACTCATCGTAGTTGCAGATTTTCATCTCTGCACTAAGCGTGTCTATCCCGTGTTCCGAAATTAAGATGATGTCTGCATCAATTTCCCAGCCGTTGGTATTAATTTTCAATATCTTGAGTGCGTTCCGTAACATGGTGAATTGTTTTTACCTATGTTTGTTCTTATTCTTCTTCTTGGGGGCTGGCTGGGTGGTTTTACTCTACCCAGGGTTTTGCTTCTTCGGGGGGATGAGCCTCGGGGTTTTGGACTTACCCTCCGTAGCTCATGTACGGGTGCAGGGGCCCTCGTCGTTGTCCGAAGAGAAGGATCCTTCTTCATTTTTAGCCTTTTCTTCATCTTCTTCATCGTCCTCTTCGGATTCCTCCGATGAGGGAGCTTCGACGATCTCCCCCAGTCCATATTTGACATTGTTCTTTCTTATGACTGATTCCTTGTATACCTTAGACCATTCAGGGTCTGAAGGCATGATTACTGACGTGAGATTGTTGGCTTTTAAGATTGCACTGAGTACCTGCTTGTAACAGCCAGGTTTCACCGCATAGCCACATTTGCGTGGGTAATGCAGATCAGTATCTTTGCACTTAGATCTCCTGTGATATTCATCTGTGTAGGTGCAGATGTAGTCTTTATTTCCCCATTCTTCGTGGGGGTGTTCGCCTTGGCTTTCTTCTATTATTCCTTCTTCCTTTTGATTATGTCTCGACGCTTTGGGCAGTTCAGAGCCATGGTCCTGTGTTCCCCTTGGCAATTGAGATATTTCTTCTTAGTGCTCTCGCACTTATCGAATCGGTGTCATTCTATGGTGTATTCACTGCACCACAGTTTGTTTTTTTTCCGGGCATGTCGTCCTTGTGTGATCCTCGAGTTTGAGGCATATAAATCACATTTGTATGCTATTAAATTTATCTTGTTGGATGTTCTCTCCTGGGATTCTTATATTTAAAACCAAGATCCCGTCCGTCGTCGCTTTTCTGGCAATGTCTGTGGTGGAGAACGTTATTTTGAACGCATGGGTGTGTGCACGAAATTTGATTACATCCCGGACTTTTGCCCGCACGTTGCTCCTCTGAATCTTCTCTTTTAGGTCTTTGGTCGAGTTTTCACTGACCCAACTCTCCACGTTGCGGCAAATGACACTGCGGCTCGCTGCCACTTGTGGGGGGTATTTGCATCGAGTCTGATGCGTTTTAGTGTGGTAGCTCCTTCTTCAGACAGAAGCCGGTCCACACCTTTTGTTTCTGCAGAGATTGCAATGAAACCTGATGAAACTTCCATCAGTTTTACCAGTGCCACCTTGTGTTCGAGGTAGAGGGTTACACAAAGTTTCCTCTTTTCCGGGGCCTTTTCTCCGTGGGGAACCCTCTTAGTGAGGGTCTCCATAGTCTTCCATGTCCTTCTACTGAGTCCTCTTGTGATGTTTTCTTTTCTGAAACCAAAGTGTAATTATGGTGTTTGGGGTGAAAAAAGAAGTTATGAGGTGGTAAAGGAGGTAGCGGTTAGTGAAGGTAGGATGGTGAATGAGTCCAATAAAATGATGAAATAACGCCCCGTCTATTTTCCAGTTGGTTCCCCACTCGTTTGTGCCAGGATGATGGGTGATGGATGGATGGGATGGATCTCGAATGGGAACCTCAAGAGGGGTGAATTATGGTGGACTTGATGCAGTAGCGCCGAATCAACGGCCGCTAAAGTTTTGCTACCTCCTCTCGGGTACTTGCGCCATAACTGCATCCAACTACATAGAGACGGGTGATATTTCCCTCTATGATTCTGGTCGGGTTTCCCGGGCGATGGGGATCTCTCCTCCGTCCGGGACTCGCAGTTATGCCCCAGTTTCGAGATAATTTCTGACTTATGCTTCCGCTGTGGGCTAGTCCTCAAACCAGTTTTCACATAAGCCCTTAATTAAGTCAGTCCAAGTGGTTGGCAGAGTTAAGACGAAATCAATGAATGGCAGACATCCGAGTAGGTTCGCACGCAGGACGATGGACGGGAGCAGTGAGGTGCTTAAGCCCTCATTGAATTAGGAATCCCCGATGAAAAGTAGTATTAACTCTTTTTAAAGGGTGAAGCGAAATTCACCAAAAGACTTCATGAATAGGCTCTTTTCTACGTAGGCGGTGCTCAAAATCCGTTACTAAGCAAGTAAAAATGCTTTATCCGTAAGTAGTCAGCAGAGCGTATAAGTCGAATATTCAGCCGTCAATGGAAATATTCTGACGCCTTACTTCTTGAAAAATGTAGAATTAGTGTATAGTCATGGTATAGTGGATAGGGTTGTTTAGGATAAAGTGGTGAAGACGAGTGAGTTAGAGTTGGTTGCTGGATGACCAGCCATCTCTTTGGTTTTTATTGTTTATTTTTCTTTATAGGTATTTTGCATTCTTTAATGGGGCTCTCGCGCCTCTGTAGTTTTTCAATATTTTACGTTTTTGTCTTGTTGTTTGTTGTGGATTTCCATACTATTTGATTTCTGTATTGGCTCTGCAATCTCACCCTGCAGTTAATCTTGGGGGCGGTTCTTCCCTCGAATCGGGTCTACCGCTTCTAAAGTTACCACGGTTATTTATTCTGTGGTCATGCGGGATTTCAATCGCTCTTTTTTCGTCTTCGTTCATTATGCAATCCAGTTTGTCCAACACCTTCAAAGCTCTTCTGTGTACGGACACGTTTGTGGTTGGAAGTTCTATTTCGTTGTGCAGATCTCGTATTTTTTTACTTTCTCTCTTTCTTTTATTAGTGATTATATATACCGCTGAATTTTGTACTCTCTGAAGTTTCATTGCGCTTGTTTTCGGGAGACGGTTCATTGGGATAACTGGGTAGAGCAACGTGGCTTTGCAGATAGCGCTGTATATTTTCTTTATGTTTTCTCTCTTTAGGTTTCTAAGTTAAAATAGTTTTGTTAGATGTGTTTTTGCCTGATTAATTCTATCCGCAATGTGTTTGCCGTAGCCATTTCGGGTGGTTTTTAGCTCGAGTACCTTTCTTTCGTTTACGTAGCGGTATCTTTTCTCCTCAATCTCTTATCTTGAGGTCAAGCGCCTCTCTACTGGAATAATGGAAAACTTTTCTGGATTGGTGCGAATTTTCCAATTTCTCTCAAATTCGTTAATATTAGCAATTTTGGCCACTGTGATTCTGGCAATGGATGGAGAATGTCTGTATGTGCTGTTCGCCACTATCGTAATGTCGTCGGTGAATTGGATATACGTTGTTGTATTGTGGACAAGCCTTGGTAAATCCATTGTATATATACTATAAAGTGTTGGGCTTATACAGCCACCTTGGGGGACACCTTGAAGGATTTCGAAGTCTAGGCCATCGAATCTTGCTATTGAGATGAACGCCGACCTGTCTGTTACATAGTTGCAAAAACATTTGGTTAGGGAGGAGGGTATCCCTAGTCTCTTGATTTTATATTTCAGGCCTTCCTCCAAACTTTATCAAACGCCTTTTGGACGTCTCTGAGTATGATGTCTGTATAGTTTTTATCGTATTTGGCCTTTGCAATTGATTCGATCAGAATGGCCATGGAGGTCTCGGTACTTCTGTTCTTTCTGAATCTGTGCTGATGGTTTAGAATCAATGTTCTCTCTTCCAGGTACTTGACTAATCTATCGTTTATGGCTTTATCCATTAATTTTGCCACTGTCTCCAGTAGTGTGATTGGCCTGAAGTTTGCTGGGTTATTTAGTGCCTTACCAGGTTTTGGTAGAAAGATAACCTTCCTCCTTTTTAGTGCATCTAAGAAGTATCCCACGCTTAGACAGGTGTTAAATACTGCTGTTATTTGGGACAAAAAGGTGATTGGTGCACGTATTAGGTTTTCTCTTATTATCCCCGATGCCCCCGGTGCCTTCTGTTTAGTAGCCTTGAGCGTTCTTTGTATTTCTTGTAGGGTGATCATATCGATCCCTTGCGCTATTAGTAATGTTAGTGAAGCAGCTATGTTGTTGACTATTTCTTGGCGGTTTTGATTCAAGCCTTCTACCACTCTTGCTTCGTGATTGCAGTCGAAATCCTCGTTTCTTTGGGAAAGATATCAAAAACCCTCCTCCACTGCTCTCGGAACTCTTCTTCAATTTCATGAGACTCCTTTTCCTTTCCATCTTCATTTTGGAATTTAATTTTCAGCCCCGGCTTTCTTTTTCCCCTGGCAATGTTAATTTTTTGCCATAGTTTGGTAGGATTTAGTTTATCGTCTACGGCTTCCACGAAAAGGTCCCACCTTCTGTTTCTTTCTACTGCTCTTTCCTCTATTAGTTGACCTTTCGCGCGCCGCAGTTTTGCACAGTCGCCTCTCTGAAGGCCATATCGTTCGATTGAATCTCTTATGTCTTTATATTCGCTTTCAAGATTTCCTATTTGGGCTGACATGATTGGGTGCGGTAAACTTCTATACGTGGTAGTGGGAACATGTCTTTTATCTGCCCTGATGTCGTCAATCTCCTGGTCTATTTCTTCTAGTGATGTCTCAGTTAGGTCTCTCTGACCGTAATTGGCGACCTCTTTTTCGTACCTGGTCCAATCGACGTGTCTATATGATTTCCTCGGTGGGCACTTAACTTGAATGGGGTCCATAGATAAAGTCATGACCACCATTTCGTGGTTGCTAGTTGATGGAGGGCCTTTCTCTATGTTATAGTTGAAATTCCGGTCCTAGACGCTCTACTATGCCCCTTTTCCAATAATTGGTCGAAGTTTCTTCCCGCTCTGTTGTACTTCCGAGTGTAGCCGGAAGCTCTACTCCGGGCATTTAAGTCGCCCATGAAGCCTGTTTGGTCTCTGTGGCCAAATATTTCTGTAAAGTTGTGAGGGGCAAGAAATCTCTCTTTGGGGGTTGGTAGCCCGTTGCCACTACTAGATTACTTGTCCTTGTTTTAATGTTAATCGCTAGATTTGCTTCGTCTAGATCTTTGAGTTTTTTGAAGCCTATATCGCTTCGGATTGCCATAGCCACCCCGTCGTAATTGATGTCATTTGTGGTTTTTGTAATTACAGTGTAATTAAACATATTGATTTTATTTATTTCTGGGTCGATGTTGATCTGATTTAGTAGAATAATATCTGGGTCTTCTCTTAAATATGCGTTGCTTAGAGAGAATCTCTTCTCATTGCATCCCGCTACGTTGTGGCTTATTATTTTTAATTTTCTTACATTGGCCCTTATTTATGTTTTCTTTCTTACCGGCTTCCTCTTCTCTCTGCTTTATATGCTTCAGGCTCAATGGGCGATTTTGTCCTTTCGCATCTTTTTTTCTTAAATTCTTCTTTCTTTAGCGTATAACATAGATCCTGCGGGATTTCTAAGTCTCCTGCTGTAATCATTGTGAATACCTCGCGTTCTGTATACGGGCTTTTGTATTCGTATTGATAGTGTCTCTTTTTTATACCTTGTACTAGATCATCGTTGAAATCGGGGAAAGGCTTTTCCTCAGAGGCGGAAATCTTTAGGTTGAAGCTTTGTTGTTCCTCATCTCTTTCTTTCACAAGTTTTGGAGAGGGAACTGAGCTCGTTCCTTCTTGGGTTTGCTTTGCTGTGTTGGTATCCATATTGGTGTTGTTGCCTGTGGCGACTTCTATCTCTATCCCTTCTTCTTGTCTTTTTTGCGTAGTCTTCCTTAGTCTTGGGTCTCTATTCGTTAACCGGTTTGTCTCTGTGGTTTTCTCTTGGCTAGTGGTCTTTTGATGCTCTTGGGTCTCATCTAAATTTGTTGGTTTATACTGGACGCTAAGTATGTCCGCTGATGGAGGATTTTCAGGGAACTACATTTCGTCTAAACCGTTGTTTTGCAACATTAGATTTAATGCCCGTTAATATGAGCCCGGGTTTGCTACATTCAACACGTGTGCGTGTAGAATACAAGCTAATATATTCAAAGACTCCCCTTGTTTAATTTCGATTAGTTTTTTACCGGCTGGATTTTTTCGGCTGTGGCTTTAGCGACTTTGTAAGATTCTGTTTTTCTGCTTCTGCTCTAGCCCTCTCTCTTTTCTTAGTTTCTATTTGTTCACGCTTCATTGGGCATGCCGTTGCCAGGGTGCGATGCTTTCGATGGCAATGTAAACATTTCTTTCATCTGAGAATTACATTCCCGCCACATATGGTTTTCTCACTACACTCAGAACACGATCTAATCTCTTTTATCGGACAGTCCTTTGTGCTGTGCTTTTCAAGCGCATAATAGTTGAAGCAAGTTTGTATGGTGATGAATTCGTCTGTCTTTATTTGATCAGGTGTGATTTTTAAATTAAACGCGGGAATACCTGATTCCTTCGCCTCCATGGCCATATTCGTTTCGGGAATATTACTTTGAAAACGTGTGAATACTCCGTATTGTTTGCATGATTGATGAATTTTATGACTTGTTTAACTTTTGCCGATGATTGTGCTCTCTCTATTTCCTCTTTTATTTCGTCCGTCTTATGGTATCCTATCCAGGGGTCAATTTGACGGCAGTATACCGTCTTCTGGGCCTATATTTGTGGGGGCACTTTAGCCTCTAATCCAATCTTTGTTAGTTCGTCCGTAGCTTTTTCCGAAAGAATTTTATCCACATCTCGGTCGTTTTGGCAAATTGCAATGTAAGTATTAGTGTAATCTAGTAGCCTAACTAGCACTACATCGAGTCCCCGTAGATATATGCGGGGGCTCTTGAAGGTCGTCTCTAATTATAGGGGAACCTTGAAGGTAATAGTTAGGACAACACAAGTGCCTTGGAAGGGGGATGCTGGTAGCCAATAATGGTGTTAGATTACCGAGTTATTGCGTAATCTTTTGGTAAGGACTCCGGTTGATACAGATTGCCCGGTTGGTTTACGTTGCCCTTCCTTATTTCCCACGAGAGTTATTTTGTTGATTGCTATGGGGTGCTTAAAGCCGAGGGGTGGTCTTATTCTAGCGATGGGGTCAAATAGCCCGGAGGATGGGGATAAACCACACCAGGGTAGAACACCGGTATTTCGGGAGTTATGTAATCGCGAGGAATTGCGATTAACGAGGAGAATGCGCGACGGCTGTTTTCTCGATTAATAAGGCCTTGAAGTATAAAAAATTAAGGAACATCAGGATATTGAAGTCACCAAAGCAAAAATAGAATTATTATTGAACTAGATATTATTGCACTTTACAAAAGTTCTTTAATTAAGTTTTTAGTTCTAAGTTATGACATAAATTAAGTTCGAGGTCAGGTGTGAGTAAGGTCGAAAGGAGGCCGGATGAATAGAGCCTTTAAGAGTTACACCTTAATGTCTGCGTTATGTACACGACTATATACAAAGATGAATTACGCGAATCCGGGAAATCGGACTGAACTATATATAACGCGATATATTGCTATATAAAACAGTAATCTAATTATCTTCTTTGTTCTGGCTTCACACAGTTACTATTTATTCGATTTAAGCCACGCCCTACAAGTTTCCCGTCTAATTAAGCCACACCTCCATCTTATGTACCGGCCTGTTGATTTGTCGGTATTAACATAACTCGACGTTTGATTGGCTACTGCTGAACATATTGACAAGAAAGGCACTCCGACTATTGGGTAAAATTCTCTGTGGGCGGTGGCATGTTGCCATGGAGACAGCTTCCTAATTTTGTTTCTATTTGTTTAATAGAATAGCTATCCGGTTTATTCTGGATTCTGCCTTGATTATAATGTTTACCTAAGATTGCCTCGACCAACTGTAACAGAGATAATTGTGGTCCATTTACTACCGTGTGACATTCTCGTAAACGGCACTAACTTTACTTTTCTCTCTCTCTGTACTTTATGTGTGTAGTGACTCTCGCTTGTGTCCTATTTTGGACGGACAGCCGGTTGCTACAGATAGTTCGGAATACGTTTGTCCTGTTGGGTTTTTGCGCCCCCTTCTGGACGCGCTAAGGGACACGTTTAGCGGTGTCCATCTTCTTACTAACCGGTTCTTTTCTTTATCTTCATCTGCTAAAGGGGGGGGGGAAAGACAGGCGGTAGATATAGCTTGTTGTTATATGCGTTTATTCTAATCGGCTTTTTCAGCTGGCGAGTCAGTATTCCCTATCTTCTTACCTATACCCTAACCCTAACAGTGTTTGCTTCACCTGACTTGTGTCTGTCCGCCGCTCACACGGGATCTAACCCGTCCCTAGCTAAGCTTCGGCCTGCGCCGAGTTAGCCGCTTGGTTCAGATAAGGCTCCCGAACAAGTAGGTATCTAAGGAGACTTCAAACTATCCTACCCGACTCGCCCTAAAGAGGGTGGATAGGAAAGTAAGAGTGCGTCTTTGTGCAGAGTCCAGTAATTGTCTTCCCCTGATAGTTGAAGTCTCTTCTTTGGCTTCTTTCTTGAGTAAAGAACGATGCAAAAACGATGAAACTCGCTTTACAAAGTCGAAGGTATAGATTGTGTACGATTCTTCATAAGCAAGAATAGAGTATCCGTCATCCGTCGTAAATATTCACAAATTGCTATATAATATATAGTATTTCTACGCGAACATAATTATTACAAAAATTGGCCAATCATGGCGTGAGAATTTTTTAAGGGGAAACTAAGCGCTACAAGAAACATAAAATTGGAAGGCTCAGTTCATCTCTTTTTTCCGTCGGATACTTTCCCGACCTGCTAAAAAGGGCACGTATGATATTTTTAATAAAATCAGGAAAACCTAAAACGGACATCAAAAGCTATAGACCTATATCACTACTAGAATTTATAGAGAAACTGTTCGAGAAATTACTTAACGATAGACTGAGGGACATCTTGGACACGAGGGATCACTACAATGCCCAACAACATGGTTTCCGAAGAAATCTTGGTACAAAGACAGCCCTTGCACTGATAACTGAAAACATCGCAATGGCGATTCGATAAGGTAAGCTAAGCTCCCCTGCAACTACCTAGAGGACTGCGAGGCCTTAATTAAAATAAACGACCTCGAGGAGCAATCATTTACCCTGAGGGCTGGCGTACCACAAGGGGGTTGCCTGAGCCCAACTTTATACACAATATATACTGGTGACCTGCCTCCCCCGACTCATAATTACGTTCACTCTGTACAACTGGCGGATGATATCACGCAGATAGTAACCAGCGATTATCAAAACCCAGTAGACGTCGCAAACAGAACAGCCGGGGAAATAGATAACCTTAACAGGTTCGAAAACAGGAATAAAATCCGCACAAACGCGGAAAAGTTCAGAGTAATCCCCATCGGAAGAAGAAAGACAAAGACAAAATGGTACGCGGCGAATTCTATCCCTACTCCCGCGAAGGCCGAGCCCTCGGACTCAAGATCACGTCAAGGGGTTACGGCGAGCATATTAACGAAAAGATCGCTAAAGCCAAAAGGAACTTACGACGTCTATATCGCTTAAAGAACCTATCGTATAGGAATAAAAGAAAGCTATATATAGCAATGGTCAGACCATGTTTGTTGTATTCGCCATCCCTCTTCATCTTGTAAGCAAGAATCAAATAAAGAAAGCGCAAATAGTCCAAGACAAAGCTTTACGTTTCATAAATGACATGACCCTTTGGGACCCGACCTCGTCTATTGTACTGCATAACACCACTGAAATTGACGCACTAAACGTGGCTTCACATGAAAAAGCCAAATCGATATGGAGAAAGATATACTCATATATCCCCGAAAGGATACTTCAAAACATAAGATTACCCGAATACGAAAACCGGCGAAGACACGATCGGCAAGGATTTCACAGTAACCAACTGCGTACGCGGGAGGCTGTTGTACCTATATACAGATAACCAAATACCTGAAAAAACACAAACGTCATTATTAGAAAACCTAGAAAAGAAGGAAGTTATACAATCCTAATCTGTGACTTAATCTAAATTAAAAATAGATCAATAGATCTGTAATGAAAAAAGATCCGTAGAGGACAAAAATAATTAAAAAGAACAGACAAAAAAGATCCGTAGTGGACAAAAATAATAAAAAAAACAAAACAAAAAAGATCCGTAGTGGACAAAAAGTAATTCAAAACAAAAAAAAGATCCGTAGTGGACAAAAAACAAAAACAAGACAAATAAGTAAATACGCATAAACGGACATCAAAAGGTGAGAATAAGCTCTATGAATAATAGAAAATAAAAACAAACGAAAACAAAGGCTTGATTGCTGTTTAATAAACAAATCAAAGTACAAATACTTACAAAAAGGTCTCATTTAAAGATATGCCAGACATACTGGCATATCACCCTT
This sequence comes from Ceratothoa steindachneri, assembly GCA_963969495.1. Taxonomy (NCBI): domain Eukaryota; kingdom Metazoa; phylum Arthropoda; class Malacostraca; order Isopoda; family Cymothoidae; genus Ceratothoa; species Ceratothoa steindachneri. The sequence continues at coordinate 54,855,570 of OZ018327.1, forward strand.
CTACATACTATATTAACACTTTTTCTACCTATACTATTTCCTACTATAATACACCTTTTTCCTATTTTTTAACCTCCTTCGAATCCTGCTCTTTTCCCATCATGGAGACGAACGACTTGACTTGCATTCCTCATCTACGCTTGGATCCAGCTACTATTGACTGGACTATCCTCACGGATCGTTAATCACGCGCGCGCGTGAACCTAAGAGAGGAATCGAAGACTTAAAACTCGACCAGAAAACTTCTATTCTTACAGCAGCACATCCCTGGTTCAAATAACCTTCCTGCCACTGGAAGGTCTTTAGTTCCACCTGTCTCTGGCGTGTCCGAACCTCGGAAGGAAGCTCTACAGGGGGCGCGAAGAAGGGGGCCCCGCTTTTGGACGGCGTGGTTAGGACAGGAAGGAGGACCCTGACAGACAAATTATTTAGGTAGGGCAGATAAGGGTGAACCAGGAAAGATCTAGGAACACGCCCCCACGATAAGGGCCTGCTAGGCACGTGAAAAGGAGTCATCGTGGTTGGGGCCGTCATGGACGACCCCAGCGGCGACGAACGAGTCCCGCTCCGGGTAAAGGAGCATTGTCAAAAACCAGCGCGAGAGAAGGTCTTTGAAATGGTCTACTCCAAATTGGGAATTGCGCTCTGTGGGCTGAAGGAACAGGCATATGGCTACCTGACATTCTGTTACACCAATCAAGATATGGACAACATATCGAACGAAAAATCCACAAAAATACTGGAGAAAATTGGTCTTATCCTGAAAATACCACTGCATGTTGCTTCTAAGAGATCGATCATATGTCGAGGAATTGATCTCTACGATGGATTACACTCAGCGGAGGAAATGAAAAGGAAAATCGTACTCAAGCAGGAATGGGCAAAAATAGACGAGACACAAATTCAAAAGCCGCGAAGGTGAAGAATATACACACGTCTTTAAAGTGACCTTTCAGACCACATAAATGGCTGCGAAGGCATCTGAAAAAGGATTCGTCATGTTTAACACTAAAATGTGTGCTAGTTGCATCAAACGTGTGGTATTCGTCCCATTGCAATTTTTTTTCTCATGTTATGCTCTTAAGAAACATTCCACCAAATAATGTAAACTTGAGGGCAAGGTTTCCTCGGAGTGTGCTGATCCTGGTCACACATAGAGGGAGTGCACCAACCCTAATAAAACATGTCTTAATTGCCGCAATTAGCACGAAACATTATCAATGGTCTGCCCAATAAAACAGGCACTGATTACTGAAAAGCAAAAGCACACGATTGAGGAGAGAAACCAAAGGGCCAATACCACGTAAGCACAGGCTGCGAGAAAATCCGATCAGGAAAAGACGATTATTCAAATTGACCAGATTTAATAATGTGCATTATCCATGCCCACTTCCCTAAGGTTATAAAGCCGGGCAGCTACGCAACCAAACTCAACAAAATACTAGTACACAACGGCCTTAAACCGATGGGGTTCCCGGAAAACCCGCCCTCTGGCGAGTTGTTCCAGGCGAAAATTATGAAAATGTCTGAAGCCGTACCAAGGACGCGCTCCGCCTCTCGAGACCCACGATTAAACAAACCAAAAACGGCATAACAAACGGAGTCGCAAATGGACGTAAGTCACACCCCCGCAAGCAGCGAGCCCGTATTAGTGCAACCGTCAACCTCATATACACCAAACTTCACAACCAAAGAACTATGTATGAAGATATACGGATCTCCATCAGCACCAATTTCGAAATTATCTAAAACGAATTATATCAACGTCGGGATTTTGACGCTGATATGAAAGAAGAGGAATTACTCCAGGCAATTAGACCATGGCTAGTTGAGATTTGCCCAGAATCATGCCAGAACCTAAGTCATGATCAATTCAAAAAGAAAAGATTGGGAAGGGTGAGATCTACAGCAAGAGCAAAAGGAGGAAAAAGTAAACAACTTAATAAGAACTAAACATGGACGTCAGATATGTATCTGACGTCGGTCTCCATGTTTAGTTCTTATTAAGTTGTTTACTTTTTCCTCCTTTTGCTCTTGCTGTAGATCTCACCCTTCCCAATCTGAAAATATTCTCCTTCAACGTTAATGGATGGAGGAACAAAGGCGGTATATACAACAAGTTTATAAGATCAGTATCCCGAGACATCGTACTAATATCTGAACATGGTTTGGACGGAGAGAGTGAACAGATAAAGATCTATAACTGTGTGGTGCTAATGACAAGCCACTCAGGGGAAAGATATGACGGAGTTGCCATTGCGATTAGGGAAGGCATCAGATTAAAAGAAATCCAAGATCTGGAGGAATCCTATTTAGCCATTAAGATTAAAATGACCTACGATGATATAATTGTGGCAGTGGGATACCGGCCATCAAGACGTCCATATTAACCACCCCCTAACTTTATCCTACTGTTTAGAAGAGAGGCATCAACCATTTTAATAAGAGATCTAAGCACACGATGTGAGAAGCTGGATACACCACCGCGTTCAACGGTGCTGGGACTTCGCTAAGCCTATTAATTAGCAGGGATATCGTACATAGAGCAGGCTCCAATTTTGCTAAATTTCACACAGGAAGGTCTTCAACTACACCTGATATAGTACTGACGAACCCCAGCTTCTCAATCAAGTGACAACTCCAGGTCCATATATCCCGTCCGATCATGTTAGCATGATAACAACCGTCTCAACATCTCCAATACAGGTAAAATCCCAAAACGCAGATGTCTGGCAAAAGCAAACTAGGCCGCATACAAGGAGTATCTCACGAACATATAGATAGATCAGATGGAAGGAGCCACACCCGAATATATCGAAAGACAGCTGAATCACATAATAACAAAGCTCGTGGAAGCCGATCGCTTAGCTGTCCCCTGGACAGAATACAAAGTACTACCAGCTCCAAGGTGGGAAACAAATATATTAAACAAAATGCACCAAATGGAAGCCCTCATCAACCAGATAAATACTTATGGTAACAGTGCACATCATTACAGATAGCTAATAGATACAAGAATTGAAATCAAGCAACCCATCAGGGAGAAATTGGGAGGTAAGTGGAACAAAATTATAGCTAAAGTTGATGCAGAAAGGGGGCCCAAGAAATTTTGGAGCCAATTGAAAAGACTGAGAGCCCCCCCCCCCTACAAATAGAATAACAATCAAAGTTAACGGTAATGAAATCTCAAAGGATGGAGTAATTGAACGCTACTTCAGAGAGTATTGGAGAAACCGTTTTAGAATAAATGAGGAAGAAAACAGGAACTTCGATGAAAGACATGAGGGAACCGTTTTCGAAAGGATTAAGGAACTAGGTGATGAGCTCATCCCGCACTATAGCGTTGATGGTACTCGTCTCGAACATGAGGAGGGGAGGGCCTTCACCTATGAGGAAAATGAGGCTGCCCTTAATGGTTTTAAGCAAAAATCTCCAGGAATAACCGGCATCACAAAGAAACATCTAATAAACGTTCCCCGAAACATAAACGAGGTCCTATTGGAGATATTTAATGCCTGCCTTAATGTCGGTTATTTCCCAACCCAATTCAAAAAGGCCAAACTCCTAAATAACAGACTAAGAAACTACCTGGATGCCATAGATCTATATAATAATCAACAACATGGGTTCAAAAGAAAACTTGGCACGGAAACAGCACTCGCATTGATTACTGAACGAATTGCTATCGCCAAGGCCAAAGACCACAACGTAGACCTGGTGCTTTGCGACGTGTCCTCAGCTTTTGACAAGGTATGGCTTGCGGCGCTTAAATTAAAAATAAAAGATCTCGGAATGGAACAAAATATAGCACGTATACTTTGCGACTACCTGGATGGCCGCCAGTCAATCTTAAAAAATCAATGATAATGAAGGAGAGCCATTCGAACTGGAAACAGGGGTGCCACAAAGAGGATGCTTCAGTCCTACCCTGTATGCAATTTACACGGGCAACCTGCCCCACCCTAATCAAGAATCAGCACAATATATACAACTGGCCGACGACATAACACAGGTCGTCATCAGCAACTATCGCAACCCCAGAAATATAGCAAATAGGACAAGAGGAGAAATTGAGAACATCAATAGATACGAGAGAGAGAACAAAATAAAAACAAACATCAACAAGTTTAGAATAATCCCGATGGGACGACGTAAAACTGCAGATGTTCAAATACAAGGCGAACTCTACCCATACTTCAGAAATGGCAGAGTACTCGGCCTCAAATTAAAACAATCTGGGTATGTTGAGCACTCTAAAGAAAAAATGAATGCGGCCAATATTAAAAAAATGTGTCAATTGTGGAGGAAGCCATAAAACAATGGCTATTCCATGCCCAAAGAGAAAAGAAATTATAAGGAGAAAAGAAACTGAAATCCACCAACGAAAAGATACTTCACGAAATTCAACATATGCATCAGCGACAGCTAAGTCTAACGGCCAAACCACTCAAGTTACAATCGACGGGATTCTGAACGTAAAAATACTGACCTGTATTATCCACTCACACGTCATGAATATCGCACAGCCGGGAATATATGCTACAACGTTGAACTTCATGCTCAAGGAAAACGGGCTGTAACCAATGAAATTCCCTAAGGACATTGATTCATCGGCCATATTCAACATTAAGATCTGTGAGGACACGAAAAAGACACTCATTGGAGAAGGGAAAATAAATGATAGTGAATCAGAACAAGAAGACACAGAGAGCGAAGAAACAGAATCAGAGAGCAGCACCGACGAGAACTATAAATAAGCACAAAAGAAAGTAAGCGTAAAAACAAAAATAAAAAAGAAATCGACCAAGGATGCCACATCGCGTGACAGAACATCGGAAACAGCAGACGCAAAATGCGCGATGGAAAAGAGCCAAATCTTGGCGAGAACAGAAAGGAAAAGCACAACCACAAGAAAAAGATACAAGTAAATAATCGTAAAAACTCTACTCTCCCATAAAAGAAGAACCGCTTAATAGCCAACAGACAAAATGGAGAACAGAAAATTAAGAATTCTACAGACAAATACGAACGGATGGAAAGATAAAGAAAACACATACGGAAATATATTCAGAAAAATAGATCCCGGCATAATTCTAATATCAGATCACGGAATTAACCTCGAGACGTACAAATTGAAAGTATGGAACTATGATGCAATAGCTTCTAATCACACAAATAAACAACACAACGGAGCAGCAATAGCAATAAAGAAAGGAATAGAGTACAAAACAAAACAAGGACTAACCGAATCTTATCTTGCAATTGAGGTCAAAATGGAATTAACCACCAACATAATAATCGCTACCGGATACCAACCATCGCGATGACCGGGACTAACAATAAATAACTTTGAGAAAATATTTAATAATAGACTTTGTTTTGGGGAGATCTGAACGCAAGGTGCACGTACAAAGGATATATGAACTAAAACCAAACAGGAAAAGAACTACAAGCTCTAATAGATAGGCGGATAATAAGAAGACTAAGACCAGAGTACCCAACCAGCAGCCGTACAAGCTTCTATGGACGTAGAATTTCTACGTTCTAGTTGATAAAACCA